>OZ022264.1:115946009-116401009 GCA_963978885.1 Nemotelus pantherinus
TCAATTTTGTTCTTTGTCCTTCATGTCAAGATAAAATTTTCAAAATTTCGATTTGCACAAGAACGGCAACCCATCACCAAATTACCTCTATTTTCAGCACTCGAAAAATCTGTTCACGAGAACTGACGACCGGATAATCCGATCATAATGAAATTTACAGGACATGTTGGTATTAGCTAGGACCAGGTCTGATAAAAGTGATTTTGAAATGGAGGCAACCCTGTGGCAGTGGTACCATCTTGAAAAGTTACTGAGGAAAAAAAGTTTTTTGGCCTATAACTTCTGATTCAGCCATTAGAGTTTAGTATTTGAATCATACTTTAGATAACATTTGGTGAAAATTTGGCTGAAAAATTAGTATAGAGATGCCAGCTATGGTGATTTTTTTCTCCTAAATTTTGCAAATTTGCTCAGCAAAATAAAGCTTTTTCTTTTATAACTTCCGATGCAGTTATGAAATCAAAACGAAGTTTATGCAGTAAATAGACTTAATTTGAACCAAATGTCATAGGAATTTCGTTAAAAAATCATGAAAGGGCTGCCAGCTATGACCATTTTTGTAATTTTTTGGAATTTCTTTACTGAGCGGTTATGTCATTAGATTTGCAAGTAAGAATGATCCTGCAATGAAAATTAACAACAAATATTAACGTTTTCAAAATTTGAGAAGTTTTGAGGGTGGTAACCCTAAATTTTTTTTCACCCGTATACCTTCCAGCGGACTGATTCAATCGAAACGAAATTCACTGATTGGGTTTAACTTAACGTGAAGCAGATTTGGCATATATGTATATTGCTTTGCTGCTGACACAAGGTAACCAGCATTAGCCATTTTCGTAAATATTGCACCAACAGATGCTTCAAATTACGTACTCATATGGAAAGCATTTGCGTTAAATTAAGAAACCAATTTTTCAATTTTCCGAGTTTTGAACATTTTTCGGATGCCAGTCTCAAACAACGTTTAACCGCTGAAACTTTCGATGAAATCCTGCGATGAGAACGAAATTCAAAAGATAAGTTGATTTATGTATGAGCTTGTTAAGGTAAATTTATTGCTGCTTCATTGGGAAAGTGTTCCCAGCACTGAACATTTTCATCATTTGTATTATAGTTGAGTTTTGTTGCTTGCGATAAGGAATGGTTGTACAAAAAAGTGTATTACGTCATCCCACATTTTTTTGTCACTCAAAGACAATCTCTTCAAAAATTAGTTTTCTAGCGGTTCAGGTGCGCTAGTTTTTACTTGTTACGTGTTGTAATTGCAGCTGGTGCTGGCATTTAAACCTTTTGTACATATAAGACTCTAGCACGTTAAAACCGTTTTAAGGGAATGACTCGGCCATCGCTGAGACGGAATCTATCTCAAGTTAAGTGTTTTTTGGCATTTTCAAAATTATATTAATAATAACTGAGCAATTTTATCCCTTAATTTTTCTTTAAATTAACGCCTTACTAACCTGAAAAAGTAATAAACACACATAATTGATGCTCCAAATTCCGGCAATAACTTACATTTAATTTCTACAACCACCTATCGCTTGCTAATTCTATTGAGTTAATCCAAGCTTACTAGGTTACACTTTGGCATAAATCTCAACTTGTGTTAGCTCAACATCGAACTACGCTAACATTCGTATATTTTAAACCGCCACCACTATACCCCTGTTATCTTTTAGTTCCACCACCATTTATCCGAGTTATTGTTAAAACTTATGCTAAAATGTATAATGAAACAATTGGAAAATCGATCTGTAGCTAGGTTATTTCTATTTCTTAATTGATAGATGCAGATCTTGTTGATTTTACTTCACGCCAGGTAACGTTTTTGATCTTTAGCATGCCACTACCCCATAGCTTTCCCGTTGGAATCTTCCAGCTCGTACGTCCAGCCGGACACCTTTCTCTTCACCGAGAACGGTCTTACATACCCTGGAACTAATTTGGCGGAGAAGTACCTTGCTGCATCTGGCAAGACATAATTTTGACGCCATGCCAGATCCTCTGGCACCAGCACTTGGACACGGACGGTACAACTTTCCACCATCAGCCCCTTCAATCCTCTCGCGCACAAAGCGTATTAAAGTTGCTTTTCCGCCATTTCGACCTAATTGTCAAATTGGAGGGAAACTACTTGGATTTGACCAGATTTGACAATGAGTAGCTAAAAAATTACTACCATCTCCTTCAATGTAAATCTAATAGGCATGTCCACTCTATTTCTACTACCTCACTGTCTGGCACAAATGCTCGTCCCGATGTCGCTGACCAAAGCGTGATTTTGATTCATGAGTGGCCTTCTTCAATCGTGCGCGAACTTCTTCACGAACTTTCTGCGGTAATATTGCCTTCCCAGTTTCGTTTTCCTGCTCGTTTCTCTTTCCTTGCACCTCTGGGCCTTGCGTCAAGCACGGGGTGACTTTCGTAGCTTGATGTTTCAGCTCCCAAAGCTCAAGAAGCACGGGGTGACTTTCATAGCTTGATGTTTCAGCTCACGCACTCTGCAGGATTTGCTTGGGGTGGTACAGTACGGTGAACCTGAATTCAAAACCGTGGGTCCGTGCTATCCGTGTGAGCTCTTTAGAAAGAAATTGTACTCCGCTGTCACACATGATGAACCAATACACTCGACACAGAGATATAACGTGCTCCTCGAGCAACTGACCTACTGCTGCACCTGTTGCCTTTCTCAAAGGAAATAGTAGTGGCATCTTGGTGGCCAAGGCCCGACGTCGGGCTGTTGTGCCACGATGATGATGATGATGATCTTGGTGGCCTAGTCCATCACTGTCAGGATGTAAGTATGACCGTGTAGGGATCGTGGTGGAGACCCCACTTAGTCTGCACTGATCATTTCCCATGGCGAAATTTCCTCTTCACTCTTCGACATGTGGGAGCAGCCTTACCACTTCAAAGTTGTACTGCTGGAGACGTACGGCCAATTTTTTAACTGGGTCCTTCAACTTATTTAGCCAAACCCAGGAATGGTGATCGGTAATCACTACAAAGTGCGTGCCTTTAATATACGGACACAGTTTGTCTATAGACCACAGCACCCCTAAGCACTCTTATTCCGTAGTCGAATACTGCCTCTCGAGTTTGAAAAGCGACCGATTTAGATAGCACTATACCTTCTCCCCCGTTGGATGTGCCTGGCTCAAAACCACCCCGATCCCCACGTTAGATGCATCCATCTGAACTTTAAAAGAGAAATCGAAACCGGGACATGCCGAAATTGGCGTTCCGTAATCAATAACCACCCGCTCGCTTTCTTCCGTCCAGATCAACTTCCTGCCTTTCTTTAAAAGGTCGTTGAGAGGTGTCACCAACGTCACTTGGTCGGAGATAAACTTCGAGTACCACGGCACCATACCCACAAATTGCCTGACCTATTTCACTGAAGTTAGTCGAGGAAAGTTACTCACCGCCTGCACTTTCTCTGGGTCCACGTGAAGGTCTCTAAGTCCACCAGATACTCTAGATACCGAAGCTTAGCTTGGCAGAAATGGCATTTACCTTTAGACACCCGTAGACCCGCCTCCCTCAGACGACAGAAAACCTCACGCAGAATCTCAAAATGGGGCTCAAATGTTTGAGTTACCACATTGATGCCGTCCGGGTAAGTAAAAATAAATAGCTCAAGCGCCGGATCCAGCACCATGTCAATCAGACGTTGCCACATCGCACCCGAGTTGTGTAGACCAAACGGCATTCTCAGGGAGAAAAAGACCCCTCTTCGGCACGGTGAACGCGATATATTGCCGTGATTCCTCCGCCATTGGCACCAGCCAGTACGCCAATTTGACGTCTAACGTTGACAGGTACTTCGCGTTCTGCAATTTATCCAAGGTCATCGAAATATAGGGCAGAGGATAGGCATCTTTTTCTGAAACCACGTTTACCTTCCTAAAGTCTACACAAAACCTGTACGACCTGTCCTTCTTGCGCATCAACAAGATCGGTAACGACCATGGGCTCGACGACGGCTCGACCACTCCCATCCTCAGCATTTCGTCCAACTCAACCTTGATCTGCTTCTGCACCGCTGGGGAGACAGGAAAGTATCTGTCAAGGTTGACGCTCTTTTGCGTGGACCTGTAGCCGAGGTGCTCGCACCTGTGCTACTCGATGGGTTGCCAACGATACTTGTATCGCCAGCCAACGCTACAAACGCGACCTATTTCACCTCAATGTCAACACTTCGCAAGAATTCGGCCAATTTGCCACTGCCATGGCCAAACGCTCTTTTGCGTGAACCTGTAGCCCAACAACTCGTACCTGTGCAACTCAATGGAGCTGCCAACGTTACTTATGTCGCAAGCAGATGCACCTGCTTCACTTCGACACTACACTTTCCTAAAACTTTTGTATCCACTTAGTTGAGGTCGACGCTTCTTGCGCTGACCTGTAGCCTAGGTGCTGAAACCTTTGCTCGCTGTTGTCTGGGCTGCAACGATACTTATATCGCTACAACGCTGTAAAATGAAAACTATTTTAATTTTACTTTTTAAGAATACCACCTTCCAGTTTGAGATCTCTAGCACGAATGAATTCATTATTCCTCCGAAATAACAAAGATAGCATCAGAACGAAGCATTGCTTCGTTTTTGCAAGGCTCACACCCCCACGACCAGAGCTGTTTATCTCTACGCGTGAGTTACGGCAACACCTGCCGTACCATACTACACCTGCCGTCCGTTTCATACAAACACCTGCCACACCAAGCACGTGCCCAAGATGACCTCCAGTTAACTTTATCGAAACCTAAATCAACACATTCTAAATTGCAATACGATGCATTTCCTGTTTTTCCAAATTGATCAAGAAACAGCAATGTAATATTGTACTGCTGTTCTTGCACTTTGTAATTTCCATAAATTGATCAGCATAAGCTTGTATTCAGTTAAGTTGTTACTCAATAAAGCTAAAATTAACACAAAATTTGTTTTTTTTACCGACCACTGGTTTCGTGGTCATAAGTGGCGCAGTCGTGCGGATTCCTAAAATACGTAATCGACGGTTAATCGGTTAAAAAGAAAAGTGTTCAAGTTCGACAGAATATCGAGCCTACAAAGAAAATCGTGCGGTGTTGTTAATTAAAGTGCGTCATTGGAGAAACTTTTCGATTTCGGCGGATAACCGAAAAATACAGTGCTGAAACCCGACAGAATATCGAGTCTGCTGCATCCTGTTGAAAAATTACTGGCAGTAACAACATGTATCATTGGATAATATTTTGCGAGTAAGTTCGTTGACACTACATCCTTTGCATATATATTCCCTTCCTATTCCTTAAATAACTAACCGTGAACAAATCTTTGTCATATATTATACTATCTACATCTATGTATATATATATATATATATATATATATATATATATGTATATATATATATATATATATATATATATATATATATATATATATATATATATATATATATATATATATATATATATATATATATATATATATATATATATATGTATATATATATACATATATATATATATATATATATATATATATATATATATATATATATATATATATATATATATATATATATATGTATATATATATATATATATATATATATATATATATATATATATATATATATATATATATGTATATACTTATATATATATATATATATATATATATATATATATATATATATATATATATATATATATATATATATATATATATACATTTATATATATATATACATATATATATATATATATATATATATATATATATATATATATATATATATATATATATATATATATATATATATATATATATATATATATATATACATATATATATATATAAGTATATCTATATACGTACTATTTATATATTATCTATATTAAATAACGATTTCAAAATTAAAAATTATCATAAACTAATGAATAGACCTAGACCATACCCTAGAGTAAGGCATTTAAAATTAATACCATTAACCAATAGACTAATTAGTGAAAGTGAAAGTGAAAATTGTGTTGTGCTAAATTTGAGTGAAAATTCGAGTAACGAAAATTTTTCCATCGGGGGTGAAAATTTCAATAATTCTTTTTCAAATTCTCACCGAATTGATTCAGCTATGGCTGTCGCGAACACGTCAATTGTAGACATATTTAATGCACTTCGGGTCCCAGATGCGGTTAGAGATAAACCAAAATTTAACGGAAATCCTAGATTACTCTATGATTTCATAAATAACGTAGAAGAAATACTTTGTCTGGCCCACGCCGTAGAACCCACGTACGCAAGAGTGCTACTTCGGGCCATACGTAATAAGATTGATGGACCCGCTAACGAAGTTTTAACTGTGTACGGTACGCCGCTTGAGTGGAAAGAGATTAAGAACAATCTAATTCTCCACTACAGCGACAAACGTAATGAAACTTTGTTAATTAGAGACCTCTGTAGCACTAAACAGCGTGATAAAACGGTAGAGAAGTTTTACAGCGAAATAGTTGAAATCTAATCAACCATTTTAGCTCATGTTCAAATTCATGAACAAAATGTTGATGTGATTGAAGCGAAACGCAAACTTTATTCGGACATGTGCCTCAATACTTTCTTGGCAGGGCTTCGTGAGCCACTCGGCTCCACTATTAGAGCCATGCAGTCAGAGACACTTGCCAAAGCATTTTTATACTGCATTCAAGAGCAGAACATTTTTTTACGCGAAAAACGATTCAAAATTTAAGATTTCGAATAATCAAAAGAAGCCACAGCTTCTAGTGAATACTAATCAAAAGTCTAATTCAATATTTGGCCAACCATCTTATTTAGCTGGAAATTCTTTTCCACAAACATTCCGACATAATCTCCAATAATCTTCGGTTAATCCGTTCCAACAACAATTTGGCAACCAGGTACCAAATGCATTCAAACCAAGACCCCCCCCCCCCATTTCAGAATATCTTTAATAGACCAAACCCATTTAACCAACAACCTAGAACACAATTTAATTTCGGTACCAACCTACAACAAGGCCTACCATTCAATAGACAATCACTACCACGCCCCGAGCCAATGGACACAAGCTCTGGCAACTCGCGCTTCAGACAGGGACAAGTCAGACCCATAGCACCCCAACCGAATCTGACGGGTAACAATTTCTTTCGCTCCACAGGTCCTTCCAGCTTTGTAAGCAAAGAACTTTTCAACATTTGTGAGACAAAGAACCTTGACAATGAAAAGAATACCTCATCAACCTTCGTGCCAGCCCCTAATGAGTCCTATTAACAGAATCTTGATGGATACTACTCATACGAAGATACAAGTAACACCGACAATCAACTATATGGAACTTACGGCAATAACAGACAAGAATTCTCAGACGACACCTATGAACGAAACGACAACCAATATGAATACCATCCTGATGCCTAGGAAATCGATGACAGAAATTTTCCACTAACCGCCTCGACAAACCCACAGGTTACATAGATATAAACGTGCATGGATGCAACCTACCATACATCCAAATTGCTTCTCTTTTTAATCGTCACCTCAAATTCCTTATAGACACAGGATCCTCATCGTCCTTCCTAAATCCTGAATTCATTCACCCAGACGATATTCAGAAAACAAAACCAATCATTATCAATACTGTTCTCAACAAACACAAACTAGAGGAGATAGTGACTCTCCCAATCTTTAATGAATTTAAACAACCAGGAGAGATCAGATTGCTAATATTTAAATTTCATAATTATTTCGATAGACTCCTTGGATTAGGTGCTCTTACTAATTTAAATGCTAAGGTAGACATAGCCAATATAATTCTTATCACAAATCACTCCGCCATTCCCTTAAGTTTTAAACCAAATCTGACATCCGAAAAATACATTGTACCCTCCAATTCAAAGTTCGTCGCAAAACTACCTGTTGATGTCCGTAACGGAGACATAATTATAAAAAAAATAGAAGTGGCTCCTAATTTAATAATATCAGAAGGAATCTATGAAGCTAATGATTGGTATTGTCCTATAGTAGTAACAAATTATGCTAACGAGGATCAACCTCTATATATTGAACAACCTCTCAAAGTCTCTAAACTACTAAAAGACGAAATCAACGTAGTAAGCCATTTTAACATAGATTGCACCTATGAGACCAATTACCTCATTCCACCCAAAGATATAACCGAACTAATCCGAATGTCGCGCCTAAACAAAGAAGAGCGGGATCTCATTATTCAGATTTGTCGCGAGTACAATGATATTTTTTTTCGAGAAGGCCAAAAGTTGACTTTCGTTAATCAAATTAAACACGGTATATTGACCTCAGATGATGTGTCAATCTACACAAAATCATACAGGTATCCTTACGTCCATAAAGACGAAGTAAAGAAACAAATTTCCGATATGCTCGAACAAAGCATAATCCGACACAGCTATTCACCCTAGAGCTCGCCAGTGTGGATAGTCCCGAAAAAAAAGGATGCCAGTGGCAAACAAAAGTGGCGGCTAGTCATAGACTACCGTAAGTTAAACGAAAAAACCATCACTGATCGTTACCTTTTACCTAACATCTCAGATACATTAGACAAACTTGGCAAATGCTTATACTTCTCCACAATAGATCTCGCCAGCGGGTTCCACCAAATAGAAATGGACCCCAGAGACGTCAACAAGACAGCGTTCACGGTTGAAAGCGGACACTATGAGTTTATCCGAATGCCTTTTGGGCTGAAAAATGCCCCATCAACATTCCAACGCGTGATGGACAATGTTCTCCAGGACCTACAAGGCAAAATATGTCTCGTATACCTGGACGACATCATTGTTTTTTCAATTTCACTCCAAGAGCATGGAGAAAATCTACGAAAAGTCTTTAAAAGGTTGCGTGACGCTAATTTTAAAATACAGCTCGGTAAACCTGAGTTTTTACATCGAGAAGTTGCTTTTCTAGGGCATATAGTATCTGCGGATTGGGTTAAACCTAATCCGGACAAAATAAAAGCTATTAGAAATTTCCCAATTCCCAAAAACCAAAAAGAGCTCAAAGGATTTCTCGGCTTATTAGGCTATTACCGGAAATTTAAAAAAGATTTCGCAAAACTAACTAAACCCCTAACAAGTTGCCTGAAAAGGGGAAACGGTGTTCAGCTCACGGAAAAATATGTCAAAACATTCGAATTCTGTAAAGATTTACTAATGAATGAGCCAATATCCAGATTTTACCAAACCTTTTGTGTTGACAACTGACGCCAGTAATTACGCAATAGGAGCGGTATTATCGCAAGGACCCGTCGGCAGTGATAGACCCATCTGTTACGCTAGTCGTACATTGACAGACTCCCAATCAAACTACTCCACCATAGAAAAGGAACTACTGGCAATAGTATGGACCGTTAAATACTTTAGGCCGTACCTGTTTGGAAGAAAATTTCAAATTGTTACGGACCACAAACCACTAACATGGTTAATGAGTTTAAAAGACCCAAACTCAAAACTTGTTATATGGCGCCTCAAACTAGAAGAGTTCGACTATCAAGTCATATATAAAAAGGGGACTCAAAACTCCAACGCAGATGCATTGAGTAGGATCAAACCCTACGAAAATATGAATAACCGGGAAATATAAGTTAATGTAGGTGAAACTACACCGGCGGACAATGCATCTGTTCAAGCCGAAATGGGATCAACTGTGCATTCTGCGGACGAAAACCTTGACGACGGTATCCCTATTTCAGAACGACCCTTAAACGAATTTTCTCTTCAGATCATCCTCGAAGAACCCACCAGAACCCCACAAACATCCCTAGAAATCTCATTTAAAAACAAACAGAGAAGAATAATCCGAATGTGGGACATCACTGAGAGTAATGTAACAGAAATTTTCAAGAAATATTTGGCACCAAAAAAAACGAATGCTATATTCACCACAGATAAAATATTCAACGTAGTACAAACCGCCTATTCCAAATTTTTCTCACAATCCCCAATTTTCAAAATTATCCGCTGCAAGGAATTCTTACGAGACATTACAGACTCAGACGAAGAAGGCAAAATCATAAACGAATATCACGTAAACAATAACCATAGAGGCATCAACGAGACCGTTTTGCACCTCAAGAGAACTTATTACTTTCCCTTCCTCATAGACAAAACTACCAAAATTATAAATAATTGCGAAATCTGCCAAACGCAGAAATATGACAGAAACCCTCCTAAACTGCAATATGAAGCTTCCGAAAGCCCTCGAAAACCTTTAGACCATATATACGTTGATGTTTACACAGTCAGGGGCAAATTTTGACAACTATAGACCGTTTTTCCAAATTTGCAGCTGCATATACATTAGAAACCAAGAACAGTTTAAACATAGTAAAATCTCTCAAACATTTTATAAGCATTTTATCAGCAACATTTTATTGACATCCACCTTATTTAAAGACTTTTGCAGCCAATACAGAATCATTGTCCACCTTACCTCATTTCAACAAACCAGCAGCAATTCCTAAGTAGAAAGGTGGCATTCAACTTTAACAGAGACATACCGAATAATCCTAGAAAAACGAAAAAAAATTAACTTCGACCTAGATCACGAAAAAATACTTAATGAAGCAATAATAACTTACAATAATGCTATTCACTCCACAACCAAACTAACACCATTTGAGCTATTTACAGGTAGAACCCATACATTTAATAAAAACATAACGTTTAACAACGAACACGAATACCTTAATAATATGAACGAACTTAGATCAGAACTCTACCCAAAAATTACAAATGAAGTAGAAAAACTAGTAAATAAAAACTTGCAGAAATTAAATTCAAACCGTGAAACCCCTCAAACTTTCAAAACATTCCCTAAGAAAACGATATTATCTTCCGAAAAAAGTGTAGGCGAAATAAAATTACCCCCAGATTTAGCAAACAGAAAGTCCGAAAATATCAAAAATTAACACTAATTACAGACAGAAACCAAAAACTACACAAAGGGAAAATTAAAAGAAAACGTAAATTTCAGATTAATTCTGGTGGTCCAAGCGCAGAACATGGAAATACAATTCCTCAACAACAGCCAGGGAATTCTGCCTCTACAACTGGGGACGGTTAGAATCATACGCTCATTTGAAAACTTGGTGCATATAGTAAGACTAGACAAGTACGAACAGACATTGAACAACATCCAATCCACCCTAAACAACTATAACGATACGCAGACGTCCAAAACACTAGCAGTACTTCAAATTAAACTTGACGAATTAACCCATAGGCTAAATACCCTCAAACCCATTGGAAGACTAAAACGAAGACTTATCAACGGAATCGGTTCACTCATCAAAGGTATAACAGGAAATATGGATGCGGACGATGCCGTTAAAATAAATAAAGAAATTGAGCAGCTTACGTTGAATCAATCCGGGCTTAATAATAAAATTAACAGCCAAACACGATTAAATAATGCATTCATGGAAAGATTTAGTAACATTACCGACCACATCAATAGCCAAACACACACAATTAATAAACATTTTAAAGATTTTCAAAACCAAATAAAACAGGAACACAACACAATAATCCGATTGCAACACTTAAACCAAATGAGCTACAATATCGATCTACTAAATAATCATCTCGGTAATATCGCAGAAGCCATAGTTCTTGCTCGTTTAAATATAATATCACAACAGATTTTAGGAACCGATGAGCTAACAAAAATCTCACAAACCTTTCAAAAACAATCAGTGAGTATCGAGACCAATGAACAAATCTATGAACTATTAAACTTACAAGCATACTATAATCATTCGAATATCATTTTCAACATCCAAATCCCAATCCTCACTAACATCTTCCTTCTTCCACATCATTCCTCTCCCAATAAACCATACCCACAGAATACAAACTAAACCCTACGCAATTCCCATCCTAAAAAGTGTTCAACTACTTGATGCCCTAAAATCGAAGGAGTCTTTTACTGTCAAGAACAAATACTTCACAGAAATTGGAGTAATTCCAGGTGCATTGCTGACGTTATGAATGGACAACCAACATCCTGTCGACTCGAAGCCATCCCTGGTACACCAGAAATATTCGAACCTGAGCCGAACTACGTAGTTTTCATCAACATGCCGGAAACTACCGTCAAATCGACATGCGGCCCTACCGACCGAACAATTTACGGTACAGGCTTGATCCGGTTCGAAAATTGCAACATCGAGATTTTCGACACTACATACAATGGCGCAAAAACAACATTTTGGGACGAAATAAACATCTTCCCCGTCACCAAAACTAACGCAACATTCACCTTGAGAGAAGCCGACATGCACATCCTGGAGCAATACAGCTTCCCGAAACCAGAAAAAATCGAAGTAATGGACAACAGCACTTACCAAAGGAATATCACCCTGGACGTAACAACGATATTACTAATCATCATCGTCCTTTTGGTCATATGGCTACGAGTCAAGCAACAGCCTCCTGTAGCCAAAGAAATCGTTTCTACCCAGTTCCTTTAGAGCCACCCACTTAGGGGGGGAGGAGTTACGGCAACACCTGAAGTACCATACTACACCTGCCGTCCGTTTCATACAAACACCTGCCACACCAAGCACGTACCCAAGATGACCTCCAGTTAACTTTATCGAAACCTAAATCAACACATTCTAAATTGCAATACGATGCATTTCCTGTTTTTCCAAATTGATCAAGAAACAGCAATGTAATATTGTACTGCTGTTCTTGCACTTTGCAATTTCCATAAATTGATCAGCATAAGCTTGTATTCAGTTTAGTTGTTACTCAATAAAGCTAAAATTAACACCAAATTTGTATTTTTTTTACTGACCACTGGTTTCGTGGTCATAAGTCGCGCGACTTACTTGAATATACCTTCAGGTATCACAAAAAAATATAAAAAAAAGACTTTATTTCTTCGGAAATATAAATTTTTATTTACTGCTCTTCTTAATCGTATGACAGTGGTCTTCAGACCAACTTTATTTCGCTAAGCATAGATACTTGATACATCAGACAATTGCCAGGTAAATATCTTAGTTGTGCGAAACGTGACCGAAACTCAGGTTTCTAGTCTGAAAAGTTTTTTGAATGATTCCCATTCCGGTGTTAGGTTGCCGTCTGGCAATCTTGCTGAGCCTGGCGTTTTGTTAACAATTCCGTGGGAATTGTCTGATGTAACTCTTCCCCCACTAGATTTAGGATTCTCCTGAATCCGGTTAATTATATTCAAATTTAATTTTCTTTGATTCCGATGCAAAATGTATACAAATATAATAATGGCTATGATGATGAATGAAATAATACAATTGAAATGCTATAATTTGAAGAGGAGAGTTTATGGTATTTAAGTTCCTTAATTTCTTTTAGATTGTTTTGCTGATTAACCATAATATCATCAAATGTCATTTCATTTTCTATATGGGAAGACCTATCTGTTATTGGAACAACATATTTGCTTGTACTCAATTTTATTGCTGTAAATTTTATTGTCAATCCGAATTGTGCAGTTTGGAAAGTGTACAAAATAGTTTCCGTTCAGGATCATTGTCCTTTCATCACAAGAGCTATTAAATCTAGATTTCCTTGCGTTTTTAATCACAACACTATCTGTACTTATTTCTAGGAGTTCTGTTTCCGTGTATTTTATGAATTTACAATTGTTTATGAATTTACACAATTTACTAGGTTGAAGTTCGTGCAAAGTTTTTCTTTCTCGGTAAGTGTACGTTTGGTTGCCTGACTGGATGACATATTCCATGTCTCCCGTAATTTGTTTGAATTTAGAGTTCGTAATCGGCAATAACAATTGTTTATTGATCCTTTGAATATCTACAGGAATTTTTACAGCGAAAACTATAGATTCGTTTACGTACTTGGCTACCCCTAATCTAATACTTGAAAGTTTAGGTAATTCAATGTTGTACTTGTCAATTTCCTCGGTAGAAAGTTAGCTTGGGTGGATAATTCCGGACTTCGCAGAAGCAATATTTTCCCGAATAGTGTCTAGGTAATTTTTAATAATATTGATTTTTATTATTTGTTGTAAAATTATGCTCTTGGATATAATATTATCTTCAATTTTATTAATGAAATTAATCTTGCTTTTAACAATTGTTCGGTCGAAATCTATCGCTTTGTTAAGCAGAGTAAAAGTTTCGTTAAATTTGTCATTAATTTTTATCTGCTCATTTACGTTTTGTATGACATTAAGGTTATTGGTGTCAATGGTCTCTAAGTGCTGTTCAATGTTTTGCCGATCATTGTCATCCATAGTACCGTAGATCCACTTCATCAAAGTACCCCCCAGATTGATAAGACCTCTTCTATGTTTATGAGGAATGAGAGATTTTACTTGACTTCTTACGTAATCGATTTGGTGTAAACAGAATATTATATTAGCATCATCATTTTTGTTTGGGATAATTGATTTGATTATTGACTTGATTTTATCTATAGTTTCTGAAATATCTTTTGGGTACACAATATGAAGGATTGTATCAAATTTGCTTGCTATTTCGACTGTGTCCGTTTTAAGTTGCGCAAATCCCGTCTGGCTGTCAATTCTTTCAATTAAAAGTAGTTGGTTGGTAGGATAAATTAGCAAAATCAAAATGAAAGCCAGCAAGAAGTTCTGTAAAGAAAATTGGGAAGAGAGAGAAAATTATTGTTCAAAAACATTTTCTTTATTAGAATAGTTTTGCTTGGAGAATTTCTATGGTCATTTTAAGGCGTATGTAAAGGATGTTTTCCTGGGAAAAAAAGATCTGTTTGTTTCTTTTTATGTGCTCCGCAAATGTGCAGCTGAAGACTCCACAGTAATAACCATCAGTTTGCTGTGAAATGTTCCGAACATTTTCCTTAAGGGGGAAAATACATGTAACTGCTAAAACAAAATCGATTTTTTTTAATTACATCAAACTGTTCGAAATGATCTTAAAATATACCAAAAAAAGTTTTGAAGCGATATTCGTATTAGTTCCCGAGTTAAAGTCAGTTATAGGCAGCGCGGCGTTCCCCAGGTCGTAGGAACTTTAAAACTTTAAACGCGTTTTTCTCAAAGTAGTACTTTTTCAACTGCCATACAAAATATCTCAAAAAATATTGGACCGATCCGGCTGAAATTTATACCACATCTACGAAAGAGTATTATCTCCTCGTTAAACCTAAATGTTATTGTAATTTCAGAAAAACAATTTGTTTATGAATGTTTAAAGCGTGATTTTTTTGAAATATAATCGATTTTTATGTTTAATCTAATATTAATGTAAAAACTAAATTTTTTTTATAAATTTTATTGGTTCACCTATGAATTATATATTTCATTAGCATGTTTTTTTCTCTCTGAATGTTGCAAGTTCCCCGGAAAAGGCATTAAGTTGTACGAGGCAGTTTTTGATGTGTTTTTTTCATTCGCTTGCATCGCCGCCATTTTGTGTTGAAAAATTATTAAAATAATATATTCATTTACTGTAAGGCATGTTTTTTAAGGATCTATTATTAAACATTTTCTGAATGAACAATATATATATTTTAAATCAATCTGAAATTAGCATTTTATTCACGTGAACGGGTACTAGGATCATATCAAAGGAAAAAAGATTGATATTTCTTGTCCATCTCTGGACCGCTTCGTTACCTGACTCTAAATATCGTAAAATGAAAAATGTGCTCATAGCGTAGACGTTAGGTCTACCATCGGTTTCCACCTGACTACGTTCAACCAAGAGATTCATGCAAAAGTTAATTATATTGTCATTGAGCCATTCCCCTTCCGCTAGTGAATCAATATCAGTTCCAGTTACGCTCAAATTGAATTTGGATACAAGTGTTCCGTTTCTTAGCCCTGTTTTAGCTTTTTCTATTGAAGTTTTCTGTTCGTCAGTAAAATCTGTAAATTCCTCTTCTTGGTGGGGTTCCTTTTCAAGCGGTTCTTCTTGTATGTCATATTTAAGAGGTATTTTTATGTAACACTCATGGACGTTTTCGATTTTGTGCTTTCGAAACTTTGGCTCTTCTTTGTGTCGAACTGACTTGTAGTTTTTACTGAACTCTTCCTTTCTAACGTCTGTATATTCTTCTCTGCTCGTATTTTTCTTCTCTATAGCTTGTCTCTTTGCTTTATCAATTCGTTCTCTGATTATATTATGGTCGATTCTAAATTCCTTTGTTCGATTATATTATGGTCGATTCTAAACTTCGATGGGAGTGGTTTTTATCGTAGAATGGAAGGTATTATTGTAGTGTTTTACTTTCTTCTAAGTTCTGAGCTCTAATTTTTTCAAGAATTGTACTATGCAGCTTCTCGATGTCTGCGTTCCCGGTGTGACTATTGGGCTTAGTAAAGTGATAATGTATTTCCTCCTGCTTGAGAAATTCTTTCAGATTGATTGTATTGAATTCATTGTCGAAAATGAGGTTTTACTAATGTTCGAAAAACATTAGTATTAAAATCGCTTCGCCAAAAGTCGTCATACATATATATATATATATATATATATATATATATATATATATATATATATATATATATATATATATATATATATATATATATATATATATATATATATATATATATATATATATATATATATATATATATATATATATATGCTTTAAATTAACGACCGAGATTGTCTGCGAAGCCACCGCCTCGAAGCGAGAAATTGACGGCGGCGTACAATATTATCGCGATTTCTAATTCCCCGATTGAAGCAAATCGGACTTTCCTACGCGATCCGACCAGAAGGGCACAAAATCAACACCAACGTTACATCTGATTTCACACTTCTATTTCAATTATAGTTTCACTTAAGAAAGCCGGCGTCGCGCTACACAATACTAAAGAACTTAGTCTAAATCGCTACTACATTTAGATCTAAATTTTATGACAAAGATTCAATCTTCGAAATTCACTAAAACATACCTACTTCGAAATTCACTAAAACGCTCGCCGCCGCCAAAAAAATTAGATTTTCTGAATTCGAGTAAGTCATAGACCTTTCTATTATATACATCTACGTTCTCCGAAAGTTTTAGCTCAATCGGATCGGCCACTCCAGAGATTATCTCCCTTAATCATTTTGCTGAGATATATATATATATATATATATATATATATATATATATATATATATATATATATATATATATATATATAAATATATATATATATATATATATATGTATATACATATATATATATATATATATATATATATATATATATATATATATATATATATATATATATATATATATATATATATATATATATGTATATATATATATATATATATATATATATATATATATATATATATATATATATATATTTATATATAAATATATATATATATATATATATATATATATATATATATATATATATATATATATATATATACATATATATCAGCAAAATGGTTAAGGGAGATAATCTCTGGAGTGGCCGATCCGATTGAGCTGAGATGTATATAACAGGTAGGTCCGTGATTTGCTAGAATTCAGATATCTTAAACCTTTTGGCGGCGGCAAGCATTGAAGTGAATTTGCAGGTACTTTTATATTTCCAAGTACCAGGAATGAAAACCTATTATGTTTTAAGTTTGCTTATGATAAAGAAGTGGAAATTTTGAGCCCTGTGTAGGCGCTGAGCCCTGTGTAGGCAAAGATTTTTTTTCAAATTTTAATTTGTCATAACTTCTAAGAAAAACAATGAATCATCGTTAAAGTTTCAGAGCGTATTGATGTAGACAAGAGTTAAATACACATGGACTTTCAAGAGCGTGCGGGCAACTCCGTAGCTACAGCAGGCTCCCGAAAAAAAATCTTTGAAATCATCGAGCCTCCTGAAAGTTTTTTGATTTTTGAAAATAAATTCAAATTATTGATAAATTTTGACTTTTGTCCACCAAGTCAAATAACAATTTCAAAAATTCTGCGGTAAACAAGAACGGCAACCCGTGATCAAATTACCTCTATTTTCAGCACTCAAAATTTCTGTTCACGAGAACTGACGATTGGATAATGCGATGGATAATGCAGGACTTATTAGTATTAACTAGGACCAGGTCTGATAGAAATGAAAAACGGGCAACACTGTGGCAGTGGTGCCATTTGGAAAAATCGCTAAGAAAAAAACTGATTTTTGGCCTATGGCTACCGATTTAGCCACCAGATTTTAATAAAATTTACGCAGTAGGTGAAGCTTACTCTAGGACAGATTTCATAGAAATTTGGTTGAAAAATTAGTATAGGGTCACCAGCTATGGCAATTTCGGTCTCCTATATATTGTAAATTTGCTCAGGAAAATAAAATTTTTTTCCCTATAACTTCCGATGCAGTAACGAAATCAAAACGAAATTCATGTGATAAAGGGACCTTATTGCATTTTTAGTTCTGTAGAAATTTCGTTGAAAAATTGTGAAAGGGTTGCCAGCTATGATGAATTTGGTAATTTATTGACATATCTTTATCGAACGATGTTGTCATAAAATTTCCAAATGGGAATGATCCTGCAATGACAATTAGCAACAACGGTGTTAACCTTAAAATTATATTCACTCCTTTAAATTACAGCGCAGCCATTCAATCGAAATGAAATTCATAGGGTGGGTTTAATACAACGTGAAGCAGCTATGGTGCTAGCACATGATTGCCAGCACCAAACAATTTCGTAAATATTGGACCAACAGATTCTTCTATTTTGTATTCATAAGTAAAGCATTTACAATAAAATAAGAAACCGATATTTAAATGGAAATTTTTTGGATGGCAACCCCAGACATAGTTTAAACGCTGAAACTTTCGATGATATCCTCGGATGAAAACGAAATTCAAAGGATAGATTGATTATGCATGAGCATATTATGGTAAATTTTTTGCTGCTGTGTTTGACAAATGTTGCCAGCACTGAATATTTTCATCATTTTTGCTATAGAAAATGCAGTCAAAAAATTATATTTGTTCCTTTGAGTAAGAAATGGTTGATTATTAAACAATGTAACAAAATTTTTGTGAAATAAGCAACTGATAGCGAATATGATAAACAAGTGTTTTGCTCTCATAAACTTTGAAATTCATGCCAATGGTAATATCTGAAACCTTTCCACCATATGGTTTATAAGACCAAAGTAAAACGTGGCGTTTGAAACAGTTTGGCTGTAATAAAAAGCTCGTGTGGTAGAATATGCACTCAAAATCTGCACGATTCTTCTATTTTTTTTTTCGAACATCAGTGCTTCTAGCGGTTCAGGTGCGCTAGAGTTTTTGTCATTGGTATCATTTTTTCGTGTTCGTTTCTTATATTTTAATGATTCTGAACTCAGGTGATTCACGTCAATGCTTTGCACTGCATCTTTAATTATCTCTTCATGCTTGAATATTTCGTTTGTTGGACTTTCGACTTCAATCGATCGGTGATCATTTAATAATTTAGTTTCAGTTTTAATATTATTGATCGATTCATCTTCTTTATTTGTTTATAATACTTCGATATGTTTTACGCTCTGTTCTGGGATTATTGAATAGTTTATAAAAGTTTCGTTTTAAGTATTTCCATTTCTCCGGTTTATAGTATTTTTCCCAATTCTTTCAGGATTTTAGTTATTTCCATGATAATTTCTGTAATTATTGTATTGGTTTGCTATATTGTTTCATGA
Source organism: Nemotelus pantherinus (assembly GCA_963978885.1). Lineage (NCBI taxonomy): Eukaryota > Metazoa > Arthropoda > Insecta > Diptera > Stratiomyidae > Nemotelus > Nemotelus pantherinus. Next base: position 115,965,685 of record OZ022264.1, read on the forward strand.
ATTGTAGTTGGTTCCATTATTCCTGTTGTTATTTCTTTAATTATTGCCTTGTCTTTGACTATAATTATTATGGTTCCTATATGTGCTATAGTAGTTTCTTTGACAGTTGTTATTGCTTGGGCAATTGCTATAATTATAATTAAATTTTTGATGCATATTATTTCTTTTATTTATATGCATAATATTTTCTGTTGTATTTATGCTTGGTTCTAATGCAACCGCTATTTGAATTGCTTCTGCGAAAATTTTAGGTTTGAGTGATTCGTCTAAACTATTTTTAAAAATAGTAAGTACGTACGAGTCAGTTGACTTTCGTATTGCTACTTTCTCTGCTGAAGATGGGTTCTGACCTAAGCTATTAATTTGTATACCACTCAATTTGTTCATGAGCTCAGATAGTTTATCGCCATACTTCTGAGCTGTTCCGCGCTGGCGTAATTGGGATAGTTGTGTACGAATTTGTTGTTGACTTTTCTTAATTTTATATATATTTGTTAAACCTCTTTCTAGTTCCACGTTGTTATTTATATCCAATGATAACAGTTGTGTTTTAACTACTGTTCCTAATTTTACATTTTTCGTAAATTTCAGTAATTTGTTCTTCCCGTCTGCATTAAGGTTCTCATTTAATAAATTAACTATTGTTAAAAATGCTTCAAGTTCTTTAGGATTGCCAGTAAAAATTGGTATGCACTCTAATGCTATCTCAATATCAAAGTTACTCTTCTTGCTATGTTTTCAATTAACTCAATTTTCAGAAAAAAAATAACTCGTTTGTTTCACATTTTGTTAAGAAATATTTTTCCTCTTGAAGTGTGCTGCTTATGCTCATTTAAAAAAATGTATTTTACTTCCTCATACCAAAGACCATATTAACTTTTCTTTGTACCTTCATTATACTTTTTGCCAAATAATTAAACTAATTTAAATTCTTTCTACGAGAAGCCATTTTATTATGTTCCTAAAATCTGTTTAATTTCATTAAATTTGCTCTCTGTTGAAAACATATTATGTGTTACTTTAAGGCCCCCACTCACGAGCAGTCCATCAGTCCAAATGGCCTGAGGCCAGGCCAAAATCTCACCGTGTGTGGGAGAATTCGGAAGGACTCATGGACTCATGGAACCAAATTAGATCTCCAATCAATCCAAAGTGCATGGACTCAGGCCATCGGGCCATTTTTTGGCTCGACCGTGTGTGGGTAAATAGTAGGGCGAATTTGGACAATCGATAAAATAGACTAGTCGTGCGTGTTGAAGCCTCAGTCCAGACGACGTGACAGTCTTGCGTTGCACGCTGACCTGTGACAAGCTCATTGACTGTTTCAGTGATTATTTTACTTAATCGTAAAATTCAGCGTAATAGATAGTGGTGGCCATGATTTTGTTTTGAAAGTTATCGAATAATGTAGGTCACATGAATGTATATTATATTATTTATTATAATCTTTCGTGAGGAGTGATAGTTTGCCTCATATTTGTATCCTTTTGTTTGATAAATGGGGTGTCCAACTATAGCAACGTGTTTTATGTCGTATTATCCATTCTTAAATAATTTTGACAATCTGTTACGTTAATTCCTCCTGCAATACGCCAAAAGGGGACAATTTCGGTCGGCTAACTCCCGCGGAAATCGGGGTGGGTCAATTTCAGCGCCACTTGCTTTAAATTAACGACCGAGATTGTCTGCGAAGCCACCGCCTCGAAGCGAAAAATTGACGGCGGCGTACTATATTATCGCGATTTCTAATTCCCCGATTGAAGCAAATCGGACTTTCCTACGCGATCCGACCAGAAGGGCACAAAATCAACACCAACGTTACATCTGATTTCACACTTCTATTTCAATTATAGTTTCACTTAAGAAAGCCGGCGTCGCGCTATACAATACTAAAGAACTTAGTCTAAATCGCTACTACATTTAGATCTAAATTTTATGACAAAGATTCAATCTCATCTAACCTGGTATCGTTTCTCCGCTGCCATCAATCGTTTATTCGGGGATCCCCGCACTAAGCCGTTTTGTCATCCTTTCGTTTTGCCTACTTCGAAACTGCTTTCATACCTGCTATCGCGGCGCATATTACTCGTCACTCCCTGGTTTGGACTTTTCTCGATTCGCCTTCGAACTTGCGCTCTTGATACACTCCACTTAACTTCTAATACCTTCGTTACGCTAGAAGTCGCGCGTTTCGCATTCAAATTTTCCGTCAAGTCGCATAAAACAAACTCGCCTCCAGCTTCTTGTAGCTTCCGACACGTTGGCCCAATTATCGCAGTCGCCACCTCAACGATTCTCCAACAGTCGACCAATATCTCAGAAAAAGGGAAAGGAATTAATTTTCGTCGTCTTCCTTGACTTAACCGTATCTCACCAAGTACCAGATCCAGAAAAACGATTCCTGGCTCGTCCACTTCCCACTAAGCCTCGGCTAGTGGTCTCGATCCCGCTTCTGCGGTATCTTAGCTAACAGTTGGCTGTTCACACCATCCGACGTGTATTCGGGTGCGATGGCCCCATGTACTTGGAGCACGCGCATTCGCCAGTGCATTTTCCTGCAGCTTAACTTCGACGTCTTTGCCGTTTTGCCGCGTGGTGGCGGTTCTGTCGTTTGTCGACGTCTCGCGCATCACTTCATTAATGTTTATAATAGCACTGTCATCGAACGATATGGCTTGATTGCAAATTTAATTCGGTTGTTTGTTTGATGCGGGTCGTGTTTTCGTCGGTTGTTTGCTAGATACGAGTAGTGTTTTCGTCGGCTGTTTGTTTGATACGGGTAGTGTTTTTCGTCGGTTGTTTGCTTGATACGGGTAGTGTTTTTCGTCGGTTGTTTGTTTGATACGGGTGGTGTTTTCGTCGGTCGTCTATTTGATACGGTTAGTGTTTACTTCGAATTCTATCTAGTGGCAGGACAGCGTCCCTGCGTCCCAATTTCAGCTCTTCCGCTGCGTTAAAGGTCGCTCGTTCCCGGGTCCGGGTAACCGTTTGCCGTTTATTTTGATTCGCCAGCGGTGCCTTGTCTCGGTGGGGAGTACCCGTCCTCGTCGGTGGGATGCCCGAGTACTATTTAATTACCTCATTTGTTCAACATCTGTTTACTACTAATCTACTTGCTACTATTTATTTTATAATTAATCAATTCTACCATTTCATTACATTCAATTACTAATAAATTTCCTACTCATTTACAATTAGTTCCTCACTATTTCGTTGGCGTTACAAATCAGAAGGCTCAAGTGTGAGTTTTTTTACCAAATCTACAATTTTTACCACTTTCTTTTTGGTTATCGTTGCTTTCTGTTGATGCAGGTTGCAATAGCAAAAATCTCCGTCACATGCTTCTGATCCATTAATAGGTTTAAAATATTCTTTTCTTCGAATTTCAATTTTTTTTTTAAACTAATGACAGAAAATGAAATGGCTTGACTGGGTCGAGGCTCTATCATGAGTGGCGAGCTAATTTGGACTTAAATCAAACAGACTCAAGCCAAATGGACTCAGGCCATTTGGAATGCTCGTGAGTAGGGGCCTTTATCTTACATTTTCTAATTTTTTAGGTTTCATTACATGAATTTGTTTTCATTTTCATTATTGTTGCTGCAATGATTTGCGTTGGTTTACGTTATTAAATTTTAATTTTTAATATTCTTAAATATGGTATTTTTCATTCTTGAAGCTTTTTCTGTTTGCAAAACTTCGTTTTTGTGTTTCGTATTCGTGATAATTCCTACTTTCCATATTATTTGCAACGTAATATTGCTTACTTTGAAGGTTTTGTTATATTTTAACTATAATTTAACTTCAATTTTTCATTATTCGTATTTATAATTTCTGTAGTAGACCAAGATTCGTTGTCTTTCTCGTTCTCGAAATCTGCATTGCTCGAAATTTTCAAAAAAAATATAGAGGTGTTGTTCTTGTCGAAAAGCAAAATGTTGTCGGACTCCAAGGTTCTTAAGTTGATGCCGCTCGAAAAGTAGAGGACTCTGATTCACAGGAATGTAGGCTGCAGAATCGTCTTTCCCATAATTTGCAATTATTATTCCAATTGCAAAATTATGTTATGCTCCAATTCAGTAGGCGCTCCAAATATGTAGAACCATGACTCACAGGGTCGTAGGCGGCTAAATCTCGATTCACAGGATCGTAGTTTTGATGATCGCCATGAAATATTATAAATGCCATGTAATATTATAAATGGTTTTTATAATATGGGTCACTATGTTTGTATATCTTGCGTGGTGAAATTGGTCGCCGCGTAGCAAGACTACAAACAATAGTGCCACCGAATTTATAAAACTAGGCTTGTTTAATTGACCCGTCTGTATGGTCGGCAACAAAGCTGGCGTTCCAAAACCGACTAACTCTATTGTCTAATGTCCGATCTTAAATACTAACATTTTCGTTAAATTACTAAGTGAAAAATATATGTACTAAATTGTATGGATTTGGTTTTCGATGTTATTTTTAATGCTAAGTGCACTTGTTTGAGTCTTCGCTAAGTTAAGTCTAATTTTCGTGCTCACCACTTTCTTAAAATGGCGCTAAAATTGCAAAGTAAATATTTTTAATATGTAATGACAATTGTGTGTGTGTTTACATTTTAGTATTCACAACACAACATATCAGAGTTAAGTTGAATTCTTGACAGTGCATCCGCATTGGTATTCATGTTACCTCTCTTGTATGTAGTGTTAAAATTGTAGTCCGACAAATCTAAACAGATCCTTGTTAGTTTTGATGATGGATTTTTGTGCGTGAATAACGATACCAAGGGTCTGTGATCTGATACGACTATAAATTATTGTCCATACCGATACGATCTAAAAAAATGTATTCCCCAATGGATTGCTAGAAGTTTTTTCTCTATAATTGGTTTATTCAGCTCGTATTCATTTAACAATCTGCTTGCATATGAGATCGGTAAATCTGAACCAACTTTTCCTTGAGATAATACAGCTCCTATTGAAAATTTGACGCGTCCGTAGTCAGCATGAATGGATTTTCGAAATCTGGGTATTGTAGTATAGGTGGTGAAATCAGTTTGCGTTTTAGGAGGTCATACGCTTTTTGCTGCTTCTGTTCCCAAATGAATGGTGCTTGTTTTTTTAAAAGAGCATTTAAACTTTTTGTGTTTTCAGCGGTATTAATCGTCAATAGTAAGTGCAAAAAGCTACGAATTTTCGTACGTCAACCACGTTTTTTTTGGGGTGGGGTAATTTTTAATAACTTCATTTTTAGCAGGGTCTTAAAAATTTGCATTTGGTTGCATTTAACTTCAAATTGTATTTACGCAGCCGTTGCAAAACCTTTTTGAAAATTTCAATATGATGTTTCATGCTGCATCCAAAAACCATAAGATCATCCACATAGAACAATGCTGAGTCACTAAAACCCGTTAGAGCAATAGTTAGTATTCTTTGAAAGTTATTCAATGATATTTTCAATCCAAAAGGTAACCTTTTAAATTGATAATGTCCATCACTGGTGGAAAAAGTGGTTAAAGGTCTTGATTCCTTTTTAAGTTCGATTTGGTGGAATAAACTAGTAATATCCAAGGTCGAAAAATATTTTTCCCTGCCTAGTTTGTCTAGAACATCTTCCAACCTTGTCAATGGGAATATATTATTCACCAGTTTGTCATTGAGTTTCCTGAAGTCAATAATTTATCTCCCACTTTTTCGCATCATTAGAGCTTTTCTTCGGTACGACCAACAATGGTGAGCTGTACGGGCTTGTTGACTGTTCAATGATGTCATTGTCTTTCAACTCTCGTACCTGCCTGAGAATTTCTTCATTCTGAGTTTGCGGTAGTCTATAATTTTTTATATAAACTGGATTTTCATCGCATGTATTCAGCTTCTGCTGGTAAAAATTATTCTTTGTGCGGTATTTACCTTCTAGGTGGAATACGTCCTGGTTTTCTTCAATAATTTCTAGTAATAAAAGCTTTTATTTGCATGCTCATCAATACTGTCTGTCTTGATTACTTTTTACAGTTTGTTTATTCGTGTTTTTGTAAAATTTTTGTTGTGTTCTTAATATGTGATAATTACTGAGTGGCTCTACCTCTGTTTGAAAATTGTTCAGAGTCACGTCATATTCGTTGGTGTTAAGTATTTTCACATGACAGCTACCCTTAGCTGGAATTATGCTGTTGCCCAAATATACCCCTGTCTCAATTTTTTTATTCCAAAAAACGCTTTTTTCTATTTTATCTACGTTTATGGTTACAATGGCTTCCGTTCTCGTGGGTATTTTTATGTTAGCCATATTAACTTTTTTAATATACAATATCTCTGTCCTGACTACTGAAAGATATGGTGTACGTCTCATAGTCAATTTTGCACATATACTTGACTAGCATATTACGTCCTATAATGCCGTCATTTTCAATAGGAAATTTCTCGTCTACTGTATGAAACATGTTGGATATTTTTGTATCCTTGATCTTGAATTACGGCTTTATAGTTCCTAATGATATTATGGTACATGATATATTACAGATGTAGAGCTGTTAGTTTTGTAAATCGATATGTCAGCTCCAACATCTATCAGCAGCTGTAACCATCGTTTCTCATTCTCATTGTAGATTGATAGACAATTTGTGCTCATACCCGTTATTCTATATATCCTATTATCTAAAACAAATTTATTATATTCTAAGGCTTCATTTTCTAATTTTCCTCCGGAAGGCTGACGAAGTCATCTCGGAAAGTCTGCTCGTTTCCCTGGTTCTCTATTATGCGAATATTTCTACGATTATTTGTCTGACTTTCCTTAAAGCGGCTATTTCATCGACTATTATTGGTGCGTCTATAATTATTGTTATTGGTACCATTGCGTCTATAATCATTTGCGTCATTATCACAACTTGCATTATCGTGTCTGCTATTTCTCCTAAACCTATTATTGCCGAATCCATTACGTTGCACATTCTTCCCACGATTATTATATCTGTATCCGCTATTGTTATACGTATCACGCTTTCTATGGTTGATATATAAAGCATTATGCTAGTGCGCCTCGTTTTGCTCTAATTCACTAGATGATGTAACAGCTTCGCCACAGTTCCGCGGTCGTGATGCAAACCCAGTATCCCTAAACTGGTCATTCAATCCATTCTTAAATACGGCAAGTGCGTAGGTGTCAATAATACTTTCAATTGCCTGTTTTGTTACCTGATCTACTTCCGTAACTAATTTGTTAATTTGAAACCGATTTAAATCGTTCACTTAAGTCAATATTTTATCCTTGTATGCTGTCACAGACAAACGTTTTTGGAATAAACCAGCAAGTTGTGTATGAATTTGAGGTACTGTCTTATTATTCTTATATTTGAAACGTAATTGTCTTTCTAAATTGTCTAATCTGTCAACATTCGTGCTATTTATAGAAGTAATTACAATTGGGCTTAGCTTCACATGTAACACTAAATTTAATAGCTCTGCTCTACCTTCAGTATTCAATCTTTTCTCTTGTAGTTTCGTTAAGGTTAAAAATGTCTCTAACTCATTATATTTTCCGTCAAAAATCGGAATTATATTAATTGGGGTTTCAATATTAAAATCTGACATCTTGTTATATTCTTTATATTTACTAATTTTCGAAGAAAAGTAGTATTAAACTCGTTTCGCCGAAATTCATATTTCTTTATATATATATATATATTATATATATATATATATATATATATATATATATATAATATTATATATATATATATATATATATATATATATATATATATATATGTATATATATATATATATATATATATATATATTATATATATATAAATATATATATATATATATATATATATATATATATATATATATATATATATATATATATATATCTATATATATATATATATATATATATATATATATATCTCAGCAAAATGATTAAGGGAGATAATCTCTGGAGTGGCCGATCCGATTGAGCTAAAACTTTCGGAGAACGTAGATGTATATAATAGAAAGGTCTATGACTTACTCGAATTCAGAAAATCTAATTTTTTTGGCGGCGGCGAGCGTTTTAGTGAATTTCGAAGTAGGTACTCCTATATTTCCAAGCTGCGTGAATTTTTGTTCAAAAAAAATTGGGAATGAAAACTTGTTATGTTTTTAGCTCGCCTATGACAAAAACTTGAGCCATGTGTGGGCAAAGTGTGCCTAAAAATAGGCAAGGATTTTTTTAATAATGTTCGAAGAACAATAGCATTAAACTCGTTTTCGCCGAAAATTCATATTTCTTTATATATATATATATATATATATATATATATATATATATATATATATATATATATATATATATATATATATATATATATATACATATATATATATATATATATATATATATATATATATATATATATATATTTATATATATATATATATATATATATATATATATATATATCAGCAAAATGATTAAGGGAGATAATCTCTGTAGTGGCCGATCCGATTGAGCTGAAATTTTCGGAGAACGTAGATGTATAAAGTAGGTAGGTGCATGACTTTCTTTAATTCAGATATCCTAAACCTTTTGGCGGCGGCGAGCGTTTTGGTGAATTTTGAGGAACTCCTATATTTCCAAGCAGTGTAAATTTTTGTTAAAGAAAAGTTTTGGGAATGAAAGCTAATTATGTTCTAAGCTTGCCTATGATAAAGAATTGGACATTTTGAGCCGTGTGTGGGTGCAAGGTGCCTAAAAGTATGCAAGGATTTTTTTTCAAATTTTGATTTGTCATAACTTGTAAGAAAAACAATGGATCATCGTGAAAATTACAGAGCGTATTGATGTTGACTAAAATATGGCACATATAGATTTTCAGCATAATGCGGGTAACCCTGTAGCTGTGGCAGGCTGCTGAAAAAAAATCCTTCAAATCATTGACCCTCCTGAAAAATTTTTGATTTTTGACAAAAATTTCAAATTTTTGATAAATTTTATCCTTTATCCTTCATCTCAAGATAAAATTTTCCAAATTCCGATTTGCACAAGAACGGCAACCCATCACCAAATAACCTCTATTTTCAGCACTCGAAAGTTCACGAGAACCGACGACCGGATAATCCGATCATAATGAAATTTACAGGATATGTTGGTATTAGCTAGGACCAGGTCTGATAGAAGTGATTTTGAAATGCGGGCAACCCTGTGGCAGTGGTACCATCTTGAAAAACTATTAAGAAAATAAACATCTTTTTGGCCTATAACTTCCGATTCAGCCATTAAATTTTAACAAAATTTTCATAGTACTTGGATGTTGCTATATGTAATGTTTGGTGAAAATTTGGCTAAAAAATTGGTATAGGGCTGGCAGCTGTGGTGATTTTAGTCTCCTAAATCTTGCAAAGTTGCTCAGCAAAATAAAGCTTTTTTCCCTTTAACCTCCGGTCCAGTGTAGAAATCAAAACGAAGTTCATGCAGTAAATGGACCTTAATGTGAAGTAAATGTCGTAGGAATTTCGTACAAAAATCATGAGAGGGCTGCCAGCTATGACAATTTTTGTAATTTTTTGGAATTTCTTTACTGAGCGATTATGTCATTAGATTTCCAATTGAGAATAATCCTGCAATGAAAATTAACAACAAATATTAACGTTTTAAAAATTTGAAAAGTTTTGAGGGTGGTTACCCTTAAATTCTGTTCACCCGTATACCTTCCAGCGCAGTGATTCAATCGAAACGAAATTTACTGGTTGGGTTTAACTTAACGTGAAGCAGATTTGGTATGAATTTTGCTTTGCTGCTGACACAGGGTAACCAGCATTAGCCATTTTCGTAAATATTACACCAACAGGTGCTTCAAATTACATACTCATATGCAAAGCATTTGCAATAAAAATAAGGAATCAATTTTTTAATTTTCCGAGTTTTGAACATTTTTCGGACGGCGGCCTCAAACAACGTTTAACCGCTGAAACTTTCGATGAAATCCAGCGATGAGAACGAAATTCAAAGGATAAGTTGATTTAAGTATGAGCTGTCAAAAATCAAAAATTTTTCAGGAGGTTCAATGATTTGAAGGATTTTTTTTCAAGAGCCTGCCGCAGCTACAGGTTTACTTGCACTACCTTGGAAATCCACGTGTATTAAACTTTGGTCAACATCAATACGCTCTGCAAATTTCACGATGATCCAATGTTTTTGTCAGAAGTAATGACAAAACAAAAATTGAAAAAAATCCTTGCCTACTTTTAGGCACGCAGCACCCACACACGGCTCAAAATTTCCAATTGTTTGCCATCGGCAAGCTTAAAACATAATAAGCTTTTATTCCCAATACTTTTTTTTTTAACAAAAATTCACGCTGCTTGGAAATATAGGAGTACCTCAAAATTCACTAAAACGCTCGCCGCCGCCAAAAGATTTAGGATATTTGAATTTTAGCAAGTCGTGGACCTACCTACTAAATACGTCTACGTTTTCCGAAAGTTTCAGCTCAATCAGATTGGCCAATCCAGAGATTATCTTCCTGAATCATTTTGATGATATATATATATATATATATATATATATATATATATATATATATATATATATATATATATATATATATATATATATATATATATATATATATATATATATATATATATATATATATATATATATATATATATATATATATATATATATATATATATAAAGAAATATGAATTTTCGGCGAAACGAGTTTAATACTACTTTTCTTCGAAAATTAGTAAAAACAGCTTTTTGGCCTATAACTTCCGATTCAGCCATTCGATTTAAACAAAATTCACATAGTATTTGAATCATACTTTAGATAACATTTGGTGAAAATTTGGCTGAAAAATGAGTAAAGAGATGCCAGCTATGGTGATTTTTGTCTCCTAAATCTTGTCTCCTAAAGCTTTTTTCCCTTATAACTTCCGCTGCAGTCATGAAATCAAAACGAAGTTTATGCAGTAAATAGACTTAATTTGAACCAAATGTCATAGGAATTTCGTTAAAAAATCATGAAAGGGCTGCCAGCTATGACCATTTTTGTAATTTTTTGGAATCTCTTTATTGCGCGATTATGTCATTAGATTTGCAAATGGGAACGATTCTGCAATTAAAATTAACAACAAATATTAACGCTTTAAAAATTTGAAAAGTTTTGAGGATAGTAACCCAAAAACTTTTTCACCCGTATCCAGCGCAGTGATTCAATCGAAACGAAATTTACTGGTTGGGTTAAGCTTGACGTGAGGCAGATTTGGTTTATATTTTGCTTTGCTGCTGACACAGGGTAACCAGCTGTTGAAGTAACCTAAAATGAAATGTTTTACTATCATCGTATAACATGTCTACTTACCAGTCCATTTGTTGACAGAGGACTGATTGTCAGTATGACATCAGTCAGCCGTTCCAGCGAAACCAGTAAAATTCCAATCAGCTGATATGTTGAAAATTAATGATGTATTCCATTTTGAAAATTTGACCAAGTTAATAGTGGTTCAGTTAACTGTAAAATGTACCGAAATTTTTTTGAATATAAAATTGAATTTTGCGGTTTCTCTGTTAGTCAGTTAAGTTAAAATTTTGCATTCGTTCGGAAATAAAATCATATCTTTGTTCATTTCGCTAATTCGCTTTTTCGCATTGGTTTTTCCAATCATTTAATAAGTTTCGTAAGTTTAGTTTATTCGCATTATATCTCGGAATTATTAATTTGCAAATAAAAGTTTAGTAGTTTGAAATTTCGCGTTTTATTGCGAAAGGAAAGATTGTGTCAAAACATTTATGGTCCTTCGAACCAGATAAATTAGAAATTTAGTAGTGACTTTATAGTGATTTCAAAAGACAAATTAAGATAGTGACAGTGAAAATAAAAAAAAATAGATAAATAATATCTTCTGCGCCGCGATACGGTTAATCGGGAAAAATATTTTACAATTTGAAGGCAGTAAACCGGGGTAAGTCCATTTCCTTTATTATCCTATATTTTTTGTTCCTTATATAAATCATCATATCCTATACATACTATATTATGCACTCGCTTATCATATCCATAATCACTTGAAGCAAATTAATTGAGCAATAGTATCACAATAGTCAAATTGAATTAAGAGAATTGAAGTGAATAGTGCTAAGCTTGAGCTAAGCTCATTGCTTGAAATTTGAATTGCGAGTTAAACGCCTTATTGAAATTTGAATTGCGGGTTAAACAACTGCTTAAGAGCGTTTGTTTTTTTCAAAAAAAAGGCAAAGATACAGTGCGAAGGTCGGTTAATTAAGGGCGGTCAATCAGTGAAACTTATTAAGTGCAAATAAAAACTTGCGTTTAGAGTTCAAAAAGTCAGTTTGACTTGTTGTTAATTTGAAATAATTACAATGGAAAATTTAATCTTGCAACAGAAGCTATCCATGCAAGAGCTATGTAGGCTGCGCACTAATTTTAAAAAGGCTCCGTTAAATCGTAGAACGGTTTCATACTGTGGGAAAGTGGAAGAAAGATTAAGAGCTCTTTATAGAACGTTCAAAGAAAACCATAAACAGATTCTTTCGTTATTAAAGGGCGAAAAATCTGAATTCAATGTGGATTCCTTTGCAAATGAAATTTACCTGCAATTTGATGAGCAGCATTTGGAATTTGAATCGGAAGTAGAAGAACAATTAAAAGAAATTTTCGCTAAGCAACGGGAAATGGAGCAACGGAAAATTGGTCATCGAGAAGCAGATCAAATTACCAACAATGGACTAGCAGCTGAATCACACGCGGAAAAAAGTACTAAGGCAGAAGAAAAGAAACTTATGGAAGCCAAGCTACAAGAAACGGAGTCGCATTTTGAAGAAATAAAATTACCTCGCATTTCCATACTGAAGTTTCACGGGAATTATGATTCGTGGGTATCGTTTCGAGACCTATTTACCTCCCTTATTCACAACAGATGAAATTTGTCCAAGGTACAAAAACTACATTATCTAAAGTGTAGTTTAACGGGGGAAGCTGAAGGGCTGCTTTGCCAATACGGTATTACTGAAGCAAATTATGATATTGCTTGGCGTGTTTTGAATGACAGATACGACAACGTCAATATCTTGTTAAACACACAATTTAAACGCTTTTTTTCACTATCCATAGCAGGCTCAAACAACGTTTAACCGCTAAAACTTTCGATGAAATCCTGAGAACGAAATGAGAACGAAATGAGATGAGAACGAAATTCAAAGGATAAGTTGATTTAAGTATGAGCTTGTTAAGGTGACCTTATTGCTGCTTCGTTGGGAAAATGTTGCCAGCACTGAACATTTTCATCATTTGTGTTATAGTTGAGTTCTGTTGCTTTGGATAAGGAATGGTTGATATGATTCTACAAAAAAGCGTATTACGTCTTTCCACATCTTTTTGTCACTCAAAGACAAATTCTTCGAAAATGAGTTTTCTAGCGGTTCAGGTGCGTTAGAGTTTTTAATTTTTAATTTCATTGATAAAAACTGTGTAATTTTCTCGGCAATAGTTTGGCTGTTTCGGTCTTCTAAGTAAAAACTAGTAGTGTGTTTTGAAAACTTGTCAATGAATTAATGAAGACATGTTTGCAGATAATAAAGGTGTCTACATGAACTATCTCATTGATTGTTGAATGAGTTTCTGAGAGATAGAATTTTTTTTATCGGGTTCCGATCATATTTCGCTGCCGAACAAATGTCGCAATTATTGATGGTTTTATGAACTGTTACTTTTAGGTTTGGATTGTATATTAAACTTTTGATTCCCTCGTAAGTAGGAATTATTCCGGAGTGGCCTAGTTCTTTTTTGTGGAAAAGAGAAATTTGTTTGTTCAACTCTTTTTCATTTTCGATATCAGTAGCAAAGTAACTGCATTTCATAAATTTTATCGCTTGATTATTTCGAAATAGTTCTATTATTACTTGCTGCAACTTGTTAAACTCGTGGTCACTAAGTTCAAAGTAGATCCCAACTCTCCCTCTTTTGTGATATATCTCCTCAGAATGTCATTCATATTACCACTAGTTACATCCTTTTTATCAATATATATTCTTCTGTTTCCAAATAGGTGTTCATATTCTTTAAACATAATTTGAGTTATTAAACGATTAACTACGGTTTCCAAAATGGGTATGTGGTCAGAAAAATGTTCTTCCTGTGACTGTATAGTTTGAGCTTCTACCGATTCGTTGACAACATTTAGTTCATTTTCGAAGTTGTATTCCTGTAATCCTTCGACTCCGTTTATTTCATTTGAATTAATTCGACTGAGAAAATCTGCTATGACGTTGTCCTTTCCTTTAATGTAGTCAATGTTTATATTATACTCCCCTTGTGAAACAAACCACTTCTGAAGGCGTGGATTGATATCCTTCCCTGAAAATGTGGCATGTAGTCATTTGATCGGTTGGTGATCCGTATGCAGATCGAACTCCCTTCCGAATAGGTGCGGTCTGAAGTACTTAGTACTCCACACGATAGCCAATATCTGCTTTTCTATCGTTGATTAACTTTTCTCATGACCATTCAGGGCTCTTGACGCATAACAGATGGGATGGCCATCTTGACTGAGCACCGCCCTAAGTGCGAAGTTGCTCGCATCTGTTACCAATTTGAATTTTTTCTTGAAATCGGGGTATTTTAAAATGGGGTGATTTGTTATGATTTCCTTTAGTTTTTCAAAGGCTGATATGTAATTGGGGTCACTGGTATTGACTTTCATTCCTTTTTTGAGAAAACGAATTATTGGGTGCGCTACTTTGGAGTAGTCCTATATGAATTATCGATAATACCCGCTAATACCTAGAAACTGTTTTATTTGCTTTGCATTGGTAGGAAGCCGTTAATCCTGAATCACTTTAACTTTTGCCGGGTTAGGTCTTACTCCTTCGGGGGTTAGGATGTGGCCCAAAAACTCAGTTTCGTTGTTCAAAAAACTACACTTGTCGACCTGGATTTTCAGACAAGCTTTTCTCAATCTATCGAGTACCTTTTTTATGTTAGCTATGTGTTCCTCCAATGACGTACCAAAAATTAGTATGTCATCGAGGTACACTACACAGATCTTACCTATCAGATCCTTCAAGACATTATTTATAAGCCGCTGAAAGGTCGCTGGAGTATTCTTCAGTCCAAATGGCATTCGCTTGTATTCAAAATGGCCAACTGGGGTTGAAAATGCTGTTTTCTTACGATTGTTTGCACTTACGGGTATCTGATGAAACCCTTTTGCAAGATCAAAAACCGTAAAATATAGTGCTCTACCCAACTTATCGAGGATTCCCTCGATATTGGGTATTGGGAACTTGTCACTTATTGTAGCCTGATTGAGACACCTATAGTCGATAACTATGCGCCATTTCTGCTTGCCTGAGTTGTCGATCTTCTCCGGAACGATCCATAGTGGGCTATTATAGGGAGAGTTGCTATGAGTTATGATATCCTGTTCGACCATCTCCTTTATTTGAGATTCGATTTCGCGCTCATGAACCTGCGGATACCTGGATATTTCGAATAGATTGGGTTTTCAGTCGTTGTTATGATTTCATGTTCTACTTTGTGAGTACAAGTTAGCTTATCCCCTTCTCTGTAGAACAGATCCTGATAATTTTTTAAAACTTTTAATATGCTCTCCTCTTCGAGTGAGTTTAAATGATTGAGATTAAGTTTATTTAAACTTCTGGATTCTAAATTGTAAATTTCGCCTATAACATATAGACTATAATTATAATCCAACTTAATTTTTGCTTTATTAATTTCTAGATATCCGGGTTTGAGAATAATTTTTGCTTTTAGAGGTATCAAAAAATGTTGGCCCATAATAGCATCGTACCTATGGCGCTGTAAATTCATGATTTTTCATGAAAGAGTTCCATTGATATGTAGTTCCTGTGGCATGGGTGTAATTGTTTTGGTGGTAATCTGATTGGTTCCGTTAAGTGTTGAAAAATATAAAGGTTTACAAAGTTTTTCTT
This sequence comes from Nemotelus pantherinus, assembly GCA_963978885.1. Lineage (NCBI taxonomy): Eukaryota > Metazoa > Arthropoda > Insecta > Diptera > Stratiomyidae > Nemotelus > Nemotelus pantherinus. The sequence goes on from OZ022264.1 coordinate 115,981,639, forward strand.
CATTATATTCTGGAAAATGCCTGGTTTAAGGACACTGGTTTCAGATCCAGTGTCGATTAGGCATTTGAACTTTTTATTATTAATGGAAAGAGTAACTATGGGGAGTTTGCCCTTTCGGGGTGTATATGAAAATTTGTGTCTTGGCTTTCAAAGTTATCAATTTCCATCGGTTCCGCAGAGTTATTTCTCTGTCGTATGCAATTTGATTGTTTATACTGCTCTGAGTTTTTTTAAACTGGCCGGATTTCTGTCGGTGCTGTTCCGGTCTTTGTCCGTTGTCTGATTTATGTCTGTATTGCTCTGATTTTTGTCTATATTGTTCTGATTTTTGTCCGTACTCATCCAAATCTAACTGTCAAAAGGGTTTTCTGATTTGTTCGGGGCTCTCTTGTCGTGGTTGCCTGCTAAACTGTTTCGTATTATACTCCTTATTAAAATTTGGTCGAACAAAATTTTCGTCTAATAACCCTAGCTCATCAAATTTATTAAAAGCATTTGTCATTCCTTTACTTATGTATCCTCTATAACTGCCTACTAACATGTTCTTCACTATATCAACTAAATTTTTATCATTATTTTCCGGGTGGTAGTTTGATGGTTTCTCGTCATCATATTCGTACAGTTCATTTAATTGGAAGTCAATCGACCGGATTTTTTTAAAAAGTACTCTAAGAGACTTTACCTTGATTTCCATGGTTTCGTCCATTAGTTTCCGGTAATTCTTCCTTGGTCGAAAATTGGCTTTCAATTCATGTTTTACCTCACTCCATGTTGCATCTAGTCCCAGTCGTTGTATGCAACTCTTTCATTTCCCTGAATCTCCGTTTTGATCACTGTCAATAATTCGTACCGCCATAATCACTCATCTTCTCCGCACAGGTCTGACGTAGTCTCGGCAGCATTCAAAAATTCCTGCAATAGATAGTCCTCGTCGTCTTTCCCGTAGAATGCCTTAATTTATTCGAATTTCTTCAATATCTGGTCTGCATTGAGTTCAAAGTTTCTGTTTGGTGGCTCTGCCTGAGCACACTCATTTCCATGACGTGGTGTTGTTGGTTCAGTTGCAGCGTTGCTTGCAACTGGCCGATCGACTCCCTCAGAATTTCTATTTGCTTTCTAGTTCTAGTTCCATTTCGGTATTATTTAATTTCCTTCCTTTATCGAATGCTGTCTTTCTGTTGTTTCGCATGAATTGATAACTATTTAAAATACAGCAAAAGCTTCACTTTAACTATTCACGGGTCAGCACTTTTTTTTCACTATCGCACTTAAGCTCAGTTTTTAGCTCTCCAAGTTTTCTACTGACGCACTTTAACACAGTTTTTAGCTCTACAAGTTTTTTACTGTCACACCTCAACACAGTTTTTAACGCTCCAAGTTTTCTATTATCGCACTTTAACACAATTTTTAACCCTCCAAGTTTTCTTCTGTCGATTCACTAACTAGTTCACTGTATCGTTAGTTCGTTGAAGCCAACTGCGCCACTTACTTTTGTATACCTTCAGGTATCACAAAAATATATAAGAAAAAGACTTTATTTCTTCGGAAATGTAAGGCATTGTTTACTGCTCTTCTTAATCGTATGACAGTGGTCTTCAGACTAACTTTATTTCGCTAAGCATAGATACTCGATACATCAGACAATTGCCAGGTAAATATCTTAGTTGTGCGAAACGTGACCGAAACTCATGTTTCTAGTCTGAAAAGTTTTTTGAATGGTTCCCATTCCGGTGTTAGGTTGCCGTCTGGGAATCTTGCTGGGGCTAACGTTTTGTTAACATTTCCGTGGGAATTGTCTGATGTAACTCGCGTTGGAGATTAGAGCCGCAACAATAGGTGCGTTTTTTTGCTCCGATACAGAACAGAATAGAACTTTGCCGCAAAAACAACGATCTCGTATAAAAAAAGCAGTGCATTCGCTTGGATTGACATAGGTTGCTGTATTTGCTGTGGTAGCACAAATAAGCTGAAAATAAAGGGAGAAAATAACGAATATACACTTCCACAATCGATAGAAAATCAAAAAAGAACTAAAAGAAAATTACTTATTTTAGCATTCTACACATAATGAGCGTTTTTTCTAATTTTCTAACTACCAAAACATTCAACATAACCATGAAAAACCACCTCATAGCAAAATAGACAACTTCTCACGAGCTTTTCTTTTTTCTATCAGCACATTCTATAGTTCAGCACGTGAACTACAAATGAGGAATATAATTTCTGTACTAGTGAATTCTTTGGTACAGGAGTGTTGTTGAGTTATCTCGGGTTTCCAATGCGTATACTCTATTCACTGCTAGATAGAGGACAAAAAAAAAACTCTAGCGCATCATAACCGCTAGAAAACTAATTTCCGAGGAAATTGTCTTTGAGTGACAAAAAAATGTGGAAAGACGTAATACACTTTTTTGTAGAATCATCACTATATAAGAAATCAATCACAAATAAAACAGTGGCAGTCTTGGTCTTGATCAGTGTGTTTTTCTATCAGTCGCATCAAACAGTTGTGTAGTCAGTTGAAGTGTTTACTAACCAGTAATAACATTCAGGTAATCAGTCAAGTAATTGGATCGGGTGCAACACTCGGCTCTGATAACTTGCAGGTTTTTCGGGTGTACGACTCGAAACGTAAATAGTCTGGCGAATCGCTAGCACTATTTGATTCACGGCAAAATCATCTTTCGGGTGTAACATTCGAAGGAAGGTTAGCGCTTAAACTCGGGTGCAACACTCGAAGTCGATAGTTGGGCGATCGTTGCGGGTGCACCACTCGGAACGAAGGAAGTGTGGTGAAGCATCATACTTCTCCGGCGGTCAATAAAGGCATTGGTCGCGGTACAAACATCTGGTGACCCCGACGTGATTTCAAATCAGATTTCACAGCACTACATTCGGCACCATGGAAGAATTAGTCTCCGCGCAAGCAGACGCGGAAGAGAAGTTGGAGCAAATCTTTGCCAACTTCAAAAAAGATTCATCCTCCAGAAAGACGGCTAAATACTTCAGTAAAAGGCTGGAATCAGTCCAAAAATGCTGGGCAAGTTTTGAGCAGAATCACGAGGCAATTTTGGCATTTCAAGAAACAAACCCCGAGCACCCATACTTCTCCAGCCAGTACTGCGAGGAGATCGCAATTCTCTACAGGAAACTATTAGAAATACTTCATGAAGGGCAAGCAAAATTACAGGGGACAATGTCTAATGATATGACTACCAAGCTTTCTGTTATCGCATCCAGTAGTGATTTACAGCAACCATTGAAAACGAAAAGTGACTTGAACTACAATACAAATGAAGAATGCGTTGAAGTGAACACAACGAAGTTAATTCGAAAACAAAGGGCCCACATGAACATGTTTACTCACATGATTCAGAACATAGAGTCAAGAGCAGACGAGGTACACTCAAACGCATACTTCGAACTCAAAATCAGACTGCTGCTACAATACTTGGATGAATTGCAGCAGAATGACCAATCCATATGGGAGTGCGCAAACCAAGAAGCCACAGATGGCTACACGCCAGAAATTTGTCATGAACTGCACTTCTGGACTCAAGATACGATTGTGTCTCTTCAGGAACGAGCATCAGATGAGCCAGCTCAGAAAATAGATGTTCGTACTAACCAGAGTCAAATAAGGCTACCAAAAATAACGCTGCCAGTCTTCAGTGGAGATTATTTAGAGTGGACACAGTTCCATGATTTATACACAGAGCTGGTTCACAACCAACCCATTAGCAACATTCAAAAAATGTTCTATTTGACTAGCAACCTCTGTGGAGAGGCCAAAGCTTTAGTCAACCACTTGCCTATCACCAGTGAGAACTACGAAGGTGCTTGGACTATACTTAACAATCGATACAGCAATAAAAGGTTGCTTGTAACAGCATTGTTAAACAAACTATTTAACCAGAAGCGAATTCCAGATGAAGATGCGTCCGCCATTAAGAAGCTTCATGACATCACCAAAGAATGCCTTCTGGGGATCAATAACCTAGGAGTGTCAACTGAATCATGGGATCCGATAATAGTATTTCTCTTGATCCAAAAACTTGACAGGACCACTCATGCGGCATTTGAGCAATCACTATGCTCTCCGTGGGAATTGGTCAGCACCAAAAAAATATTAGGCTTTCTTGAATTGCGTTTCCAGGCACTTGAGTCACTTGGAGAAAGGGCAATAAAGGCAATAGCTGGAAAAACACATGCGGTTATAAGATAGCCTAAATCGTCCTCGTTTCTAGCCGCAACTGAAACCAAGTGTGTACTTTGTGAGCAAATCCACCCATTACACATGTGTGAAATGTTTTTGAGTGAAGGTCCAAGCGAGAGAATCAATTTGCTTAAACAGCACCAATTGTGTTTCAATTGTATGCGGAAAGGTCATTCAAGTGCCAACTGTACATCACGTGGATGCCGAAAATGTTCAAAAAAACACAATACGTTGATTCATCTCGGCAATTCAATCTCAAGGAATGGTGAACTTACTCTATCCACCATAAAATATAATAGCATACCAACTTCGAGTGCTAAAACAGTTTTAACGACACAAATCGCTCCGAAAATGAAGGGAACCGTCTTACTTAGCACAGCTATCGTCAAGTTGATAAACCAAGACGATTTTGTAATAGAGTGTCGAGCAGTGCTTGACTCGGCTTCGCAACTGAATTTTATGAGCGAGCGGTTAGCGAAAAAACTGAACTTACAGCAAACATTCGATCCGCTAAATATTCAAGGCGTGGGGTATGGTATGATTCGAGCGCAGCATAGAGTCAATGTGCTGCTTCATTCAAAGGCAACAGCATTCTCTACAACAGTCGAAGCATTCGTCCTACCTCAAATCGTCGGTCAGCAACCGGGACATTTCATAGATACTACGAAGTGGCCGATTCCTAATAACGTTAAATTAGCTGATCCTCAGTTTTTCGAGCCTAGGCACATAGATATGCTATTAGGAGCCGAGCACTATTTCGAACTGCAATCAGTAGGTAAGATTCGTCTGGGGCCTGACCTACCAACCTTGCAAAACACCTTACTACAAGTGGAACGTTTTTGGAGATTGGAAGAGCCGGAGAAGAATTCGAAAAGACTGTCTTCCGCTGAGCAAAGGTGTGAAGAACACTTTCAACAAACGCTGAAAAGAAAAATTGATGGACGATTCATCGTCAAACTTCCGTTTGCTGATAGCCCCAACCAACTAGGCGAGTCTAGAGATATCGCAGAGAGACGATTTCACTCCTTAGAACGGAGACTCACAAAAAACCCAGATGTGAAACATCAATACATTGAGTTTATGCGTGAATACATTACGTTGGGACACATGGAAGGGTGTGATTTGGAGAAAATCCAACACCCATATTATTTCCTTCCACATCATTGTGTTATGAAGCCTGAAAGCACATCCACGAAGTTACGGGTAGTTTTTGACGCATCGTCGACAACAGCCACTAACATCTCACTGAATGATGTTCTTCTCACTGGTCCTACCTTACAAGGTGAAATCTTTTCGATTCTGCTTCGATTCCGACTTCCACGCTACGTCTTCACAGCTGACGTAGAAAAAATGTACCGTCAAATATTGATTGATGACGAAGACAGGAAGTATCAGTTGGTTGTTTGGCGAGAGGACCCAACCAAACTGCTCAGATACTACAAACTGTGTACCGTTACGTACGGAACAACAACAGCACCATACTTAGCAACAAGGTGTCTGCAAGAACTAGCAACGCAACATGCCGCACAATATCCGTCAGCTGCTAGAGCTCTCACAGATGATTTTTATGTTGATGATGTGATGACTGGAGCAAATACGGTAGCCAAGGCATTAATAATACAGACAGAGCTGAACAATGTACTTAAAGATGGAGGATTCAAATCACGCAAGTGGTGCTCAAACTGCCCTGAATTGCTCTCTCAGATACCAGCTGAAGACAGAGCAATTCAGCTTGATTTAGATGATCTTGACGATCATTCTGTGAAGGCGTTGGGGTGAACGTGGCTTCCGAAATCAGATGACTTCCAAATTAGGACTCATTGGAAACCTTCAAGTAAGGTAACCAAAAGAAAGGTGATATCTGACATCGCACATTTATTTGATGCTCTGGGCCTGCTGTGCCCAGTGGTTACTAGGGCTAAGATATTTCTGCAACAAATGTGGACTCTCAAGTTGGACTGGGATGCCGCGGTACCAATAGAGATGCATACAGCTTGGCTTCAATACCGTAATGACCTCAAAGTGCTCAACGATATCCGAATCTCCCGACACATATACTCGGGAGAGGTAGCTCAAACAAGTGAGCTCCATGCATTTTCAGATGCTTCCGAAAAGGCTTACGGCGCCGCGTTATACAACTCCAAGATGGAACCATTATTGTCAGGCTATTGTGCGTGAAGTGAAGGGTCGCGCCAATAAAAACCATCACCTTGTCACGATTAGAGCTATGTGCAGCTAAGTTGCTCTCTCAGCTTGTGTTTCGGGTGAAACGAGATTTGAAATGGGATCAGCCATGTTACTTTTGGACAGACTCTGAAATAGTCTTAGCATGGATCAAGTCACCACCATCAAGATATCATACATTTGTAGCCAATCGCATTGCAGCCATTCAAGATATCACGTTACCTAGCCATTGGAAGTACGTCCCATCAAAACAAAATCCGGCTGATTTAACTTCGCGAGGAGTGTCAGCAAAGGTGTTGAAAGAATGTACTACGTGGTTCTATGGACCTATATTTCTTCATGCTCCAGAATCACCATGGAGTTTCAAACCCACAATCTCTGAGACGAACTTAGAAGTTAAATAAGCAAAAATAATTCTGGCAGCTACGCTTGAACCTTCGTACTTGATCAGTTCAATTAACCATCGCAACTCGTTCGGTTGTTTGCAACGAGTAATAGCCTACGTTTTAAGGTTTGTGCACAATTGTCGTCAGCAGAAGAAATTACATTCAGGACTTACGGTCAAAGAACTAGAAAACTCTCTAACAATCATTATTAAAGAAGCCCAAGAACAAGGATTCGGAGACGAACTAAAACAGCTTAAGCACACGGGCAATGTCAGTGCAAAGAGTAAACTCAACACCTTTGCTCCATTTCTCGACAGCAATGAGATTATAAGAGTAGGAAGGCGACTGGAACAAGCATCCATCTCATATGATGCTAAGCACCCCATGCTTTTACCCTATGCTCATGATGTCACCAGGCTGCTCATGGTTCACACTCACATCACTCACTGCCACGTTGGAGCTTAAAACTTACTCGCCCACATGCGACAGCGATTCTGGACCATTAAGGGAAAGGATGCTGCACGGTTAGTAGTGAATCACTGTGTACGCTGTCATAAATCGAAGCCAAAATTATTGAACCAACTTATGGCACCATTGCCCTTAGAAAGAGTTCAACCGGCTAGACCATTTTTGAATGCTGGTGTGGACTTTTGTGGTCCATTCTGGGTACACTACAAGATTAGAGGAAAGCGACCTCAAAGGCTTACGTCGCAAAATTTTGCTGTTTCTCAACAAAGGCCGTTCACATTGAAGTTGTTAGTGATTTGACAACAGATGCCTTCATAGGCGCATTAAAGCGTTTTGTCAGCAGAAGAGGCAACTGTCGAACCTTGCATTGTGACAACGCCACTAATTTTGTAGGTGCGAAAAACCAATTACATGAATTAAAGGACGCAATATACCATAGTAAAGCTGAAGAGAAGATGTCTCGCATCTGCGCCAGTAAAAACATCGATTTCCGCTTTATTCCTCCCAGAGCTCCTCACTTTGGAGGGCTGTGGGGAGCAGCTGTAAAGTCAGCCAAATATCTGCTTCAAAGAAAGGTAGGACCTGCAGAGCTGACATACGAAGAGTTGGAAACGGTTATGACTGAGATTGAGGCCATTAACTCCACTGTCACCCGTTCCCAATGATCTATCCGCCCTGACACCAGGTCACTTCCTCATTGGAGAGCCATTAACAAGTATAACTGATCCGACTACGACTTCACAGAAAGGAGGTTTGCTGCAAAGATGGAAACTTGTCAACCACCTAAAAACTGAGTTTTGGAACCGATGGACGAAGGAATACGTAAGCGAGCTCCAACATCGGTATAAGTGGAAGCAAGAACATGTCAGCATTAAACCAGAAACAATGGTCATAGTAAAGGAAAACAACGTGCCTGTACTAAAATGGCCCTTAGGAAGAGTTGTCAAAACCATCGAAGGAAAAGACGGCCTCGTCCATGTGGCAGACGTCCGAACAGTTTCAGGAGTGTCCAGAAGACCAATTCATAATCTGGCACCACTTCCAATCGCAAATCATAATGAAGACTCTCCCACTACCAACGCTTCACCCATTGGAGACTCGGCTGAAGCACGAGAATCCAGTCGCCGAGTAAGGTCAGCAGAAGACAATGATGGACCATTGGAGTCCGCAAAACGACACCGCGCTGCTTCACACATTTGAAGGCTAACAACCATCTCACCATCATCCGCAGCTTGCTGTATCAAAACGACTCGTCGCTACAGCAGCTAAAGTTATCGTTTTAAAAAATTTCGTCCCAACACCAAATTAGCACCTTAGTTGAACGTCGTTCAAGGCGGGGAGGATGTTCAGATGAACTTCAAATTTTTCGCGCGCCTTCATTAATACCGCGCTCGAAACGACGACGGCGTGACCGGGAACTTAAATTAATATTTCTTTATCAATTTTTATATTTGTAAATAACAGTTAGGTCATAATATGTTTACTATATAAGAAATCAATCACAAATAAAATAGTGGCAGTCTTGGTATTGATCAGTGTGTTTTTCTATCAGTCGCATCAAACAGTTGTGTAGTCAGTTGAAGTGTTTACTAACCAGTAATAACATTCAGGTAATCAGTCAAGTAATTGGATCGGGTGCAACACTCGGCTCTGATAACTTGCAGGTTTTTCGGGTGTACGACTCGAAACGTAAATAGTCTGGCGAATCGCTAGCACTATTTGATTCACGGCAAAATCATCTTTCGGGTGTAACATTCGAAGGAAGGTTAGCACTTAGACTCGGGTGCAACACTCGAAGTCGATAGTTGGGCGATCGTTGCGGGTGCACCACCCGGAACGAAGGAAGTGTGGTGAAGCATCATACTTCTCCGGCGGTCAATAAAGGCATTGGTTGCGGTACAAACACATTCCTTATCTCAAGCAACAAAATTCAACTATAACACAAATGTTGAAAATGCTCAGTGCTGGCAACACTTTCCCGACGAAGCCGCAATAAGTTTACCATAACAAACTCATACTCAAATAAACTTATCCTCTGAATTTCGTTCTCATCGCAGGATTTTATCGAAATTTCCAGCGGTTAAACGTTGTTTGAGGCTGCCATCCGAAAAATGTTCAAAACTCGGAAAATTTCGAAATTGGTTTCTTATTTTTATTGCAAATTCTTTGCATATGAGAACGTAATTTTAAGCATCCGTTGGTGCAATATTTACGGAAATGGCTAATGCTGGTTACCCTGTGTAAGCAGCAAAGCAAAACACATACCAAATCTGCTTCACGTTAAGTTAAACCCAACCAGTAAATTTCGTTTCGATTGAATCACTGCGCTGGAAGCTTTACGGGTGAAAAGAATTTAAAAGCTGCCACCCTTAAAACTTTTCAAATTTTCAAAGCGTTATGTTTGTTGTTAATTTTCATTGCAGGATTACTCCCAGTTGCAAATCTAATGACATAATCGCTCAGTAAAGAAATTCCACAAAATTACAAAAATGGTCATAGCTGGCAGCCCTTTTATGATTTTTGTACGAAACTCCAACGACAATTACTTCACATTAAAATCCATTTACTGCATGAACTTCGTTTTGATTTCTGCACTGGACTGGAGGTTATAGGCAAAAAAGCTTTATTTTGCTGAGCAAATTTGCAAAATTTAGGAGACAAAAATCACCATAGCTGGCAACTCTATTCTGATTTTTCAGCCAAATTTTCAACAAATGTTACATAGGGTAAGATCCAAGTACTGTTTGAATTTTGTTAAAATCTGATGGCTGAATCGGAAGTTATAGGCCAAAAAGCTGTTTTTTTCTCAGTGATTTTTCAAGATGGTACACTGGCACAGTGTTGCCTGCATTTCAAAATCACTTCTATCAGATCTGGTCCTAGCCAATACCAACATGTCCTTTGAATTTCATTATTATCGGATAATCCGGTCGTCAGTTCTCGTGAACAGAACTTTCGAGTGCTGAATTATTTGGTGATGGGTTGCCGTTCTTGTACAAATCGGAATTTTCAAAATTTCACTTTGACATGATGGAAAGAAGTTTAGATTTATCAATGATTTGAATTTTTTGTCAAAAATCAAAAAATTTTGAGGAGGGTTAATGATTTGAATGATTTTTTTCAGGAGCCTGCCGTAGCTACAGGATTACCTGCACTATCTTGAAAATCCATGTGTGTTTAATCTTAGCCAACGTCAATACGCTCTACGAATTTAACGGTGATCCAATGTTTTTGTCAAAAGTAATGACAAATCAAAATTTGAAAAAAAAATCCTTGCCTACTTTAAGGCGTTTAGCACCCACACACGGCTCAAAAATTTCAAATCTTTATCTTAGACAAGCTAAGAACATAACAAGTTTTCATTCGCAATACTTGTTTTTAGCAAAAATTTACACTGCTTGGAAATTTAGGAGTACCTCAAAATTCACTAAAACGCTCGCCGCCGCCAAAAGATTTAGGATATGTGAATTGGAGAAAGTCGTGGACCTACTTATTATATATATCTACGGTCTCCGAAAATTTCAGCTTAATCGAATCGGCCACTCCAGAGATTATCTCGGAAAATCATTTTGCTGATATATAGATAGATATATATATATATATATATATATATATATATATATATATATATATATATATATATATATATATATATATATATATATATATATATATATATATATATATATATATATATATATATATATATATATATATATATATATATATGTATATATATGTATAAGGAAATATGAATTTTCGGCGAAACGAGTTTAATATAAAGTGACCATACGTCCCGTTTTGAACGGGACTGTCCCTTTTCTCGGTCACCTGTCCCGTTGTCTCCAGACAAAGCTCCGGGACGCAAAATAGTCCCGTTTTCCGAAACCGCGTGAAAATTTCAAATTATGACACTGTACAAGAAAACCACAGTTTTCGCTCCAATGGTTGCGCGTCAAAATTGATCCAAATATGTTTCGATCCGAAATTCACATGCACGCGTACGAAAATAGAAGCTTTTGTAGTAAATGTTTTAGCACGTACAGCGATCGACGAATTAAAAGACGATCTCAATAAATCCAATTGTATTACAATTTTAAACGACGCTTCAAACCACGGTTACAAGAAAATATCTCCTCTAATATCTCCTCTTGCAGTGAGCTTTTTTCAATTTTACGAAGGTGTGCAAAAAAAAATGTTAGACCTCCAAGACCGACCAGGCGCAACTTCTGATGTCATTGTTGATTATTGACACCAAGTGTTATACAGATCATAAATTGACAAAAAATTTGTGGCATTTTGTGGCGACAATGTCAATATCACTTTTGGGAGCATGGCTAGGCAAGGAATTAATAACGTGTTCGAAAAATTACAATCATCTCTGAAAAAACCGTTGATAGGTATTGGATGTGTAGCCCATACAATTCACAAAGCAATAACATGTGGTGCAGATGGTCTACCTTCAGATTACGAAAGCGTTATTGCGTGTACATATTTACTAATGTTCGAACAAGAACATTAGTATTAAAATCACTTTGGCCAAAAATTCATATTTCTATATATATATATATATCATCAAAAAATTTCAGTGAAAAAATCTCAGGAACGCGCCACCCGATTGAGCTGAAATTTTCAGGACACATTGGTGTATATGCAGAATAGTGCCAGGTCTCACAAAAAATTAAAAATCTTTAACCCTTTGGTGCCGGCCGCCATTTTAGTGATTTTTTTAATATACCTATTATTCCGTACACAAATAATTTTTGCAAAAATAAAGTTGACGACATAAATTCCGAACAAGTTTAACATGTAAATCGGATAATATTTTGGAATTTTTTAACCCCATGTGTGCGCTGGGTGCCTAAAAAGAGAACGGGAAAATTTGAAAATTTTTAATATGCGATAACTTTTGACAGAGCTATTCCATGATTACGAAATTTTCAGGACATGTTTGTTTTATTTAGTTGTAGATTAATGTACGTTTTAATGAGCGTGCTGGCAACTCTGTAGCTAGGGCAGGCACTGAAAATAAAAACCTCCAAATCATCGTCTCTCTTGAAAAAATGTCGTTTCTTAAAAAACAAAAGCCATTCATATGTAAATTTTGTGCTTTGTTTACATAAATAAAGAAAAAAATTTGATATGGTATAACGGGCACGCCTGGTAACCCTTGCCGAATTTACCTATATTTTTAGCATCAAAAATTTCAGTTCACGGAAACTCACGATCCGATGAACGGAATTTATTGAAATTTGCAGAAAGTATTGGTCTTAAAGAGGACCAGGTCTGATAGAAGTGACTTTGAAATGCGGGTGATTCTGTGCCAGTGGTGCCATCTTGAAAAATCACTAAAAAACACACAGTAGCTGCAACTTATTTTAAACCAAGTTTGGTAGAAATTTGGTTGAAAAATTCGGTTGGAGCTTCCAGCTATGATAATTTTGGTGTCTTAAATTTGAAAAAATAAAAATTTGGAAGTGAAAAATTCAAACCATCGAATATCCTAAAAAATGTCCGTTTCAACAATAAAACCAATCTGTATACAAATCTTATGCTTAAGCTACACAGTCAAAGTAAAACATTGGAAATTTCATGTCGGACAAGAACGGTAACCCTCTCTCAGTTAACCTATATTTTTAGCTTCAAAAACTTCTGTTCACGGGAACTCACGAATCAATAATCAGATAGAATTGAAATTTACAGAATGTATTGGACTTAAGTAGGGCCAGGTCTGATAGAAGCGATTTTGAATTGTAGACAACTCTGTTCCAGTGGTGCCATCTTGAAAAATTACAAAGAAAAAAATATGCTTTTTGCCCTATGAAATGTGAATAAGTTACCAGATTTTAATAAAATTGACACAGTAGCTGAACCTTACTCTAAACTCTGTTTGATAGAAATTTGGTTGAAAAATTCGATTGATGCTGCCAGCTATGGTAATTTTTGTGTCTTTGGTTTTGAAAATTCGCTCAAGAAAATAAAACTTTTTGCCCTATAGCTTCCAGTGTAGTCATGAAATCAATACGAATTTCATTCAATTGATGAAACCTATTATAAACATTATTCAGGCCAAATTTTGTTGAAAAGCCACGATATTGTTGCCAGCTATTGTTGGTTTTGTGTTTGTTTGCAATATCTTTTTTAAGCGGTTTTATCGTAGAATTTTCAATTGGTTATGATATTGTAGTGACAATAAACAACAAATATTAAGCTTTCGATTATTTGAAAAAACTCGCTGCAGGTAACCCTAAATTTCTTTATACTCCTATAACTTCAAATGTTATATAACAACGTGAAGCAGATGTGATATATTCTTGGCTTTGATACTGGCGAAAGGTTGCCAGCACGAGTCGGTTGTGCTACTTTTGTATCAATAAATGCTTACAGTTAGTATTCATACCGGAAACATTTACAATGAAAATAAATATCCGATGTTTCAATTCCCAAAGTTCTGCAAATTTTTCGGATCGCAGCCCCAAACTCCAACTTAAGTTACAGCGCTGCAGGCACTAAGCATTTTCTTCATTGATATTATATGAGATGCTGCTTTCAAAATTTTGTGATATAAGCAACTGATAACGAATATAATTGTTTAGTACTAAGTATATGTATGTAGGTCACATCAAATTGTATTATCATCAAATTCATTCATTTCCATTGTTGACATTAAATCGTGTAGAAATATATACAGTCAAGTCAATAGTCGTTGTTTCGTACATTTATTGCACGCGTAATTTGACTACGCATCAATTCATTCATTTTCACTGGTCAATGTATGTTTGTTATTATATTGCACTTATTCGCTGAGTAATTCATGTTTTCATATTGTATTCATTTCTCTATTCAATGTATGTTGTTATTGTATTGTATTATTCGCTGATTAATTCACGTTTTCATATTGTATTAATTCACGGGTCAATTTTGCTGATGCAATTAGGCTATGTTTGTTTTATTGAACTTTGTATTTGTCAACTTAGCAATAAGTTTACATAAATAAGCTCGAGAATAAAGAAACTATGGCAGTTCGACAGTATTCAGTTGTGTGTTTTATTTCTACAATTTGAAGTCGTGCTCGTTTTGCCAAGGTGTAACACCTTTGACAAATCACTTAACTATTAGCCAGGGTGCAACACCTTGACTATCAACACTCGGTAAGATAAATATCTTACTTTTGAAATTAAACCATCGTTGTTATTGTCTAGGTGCAACACCTTTGACCGATAACAAACCAATAGCCAAGGTGCAACACCTTGACTAACATCAGAGTTAAGGTAAAAGAACCTTATCTTTAACATTTGGCGCCCGAGCAGGGACCTAAGTGCTACACTTAGATCCAGCAGCAGAACAATTTTTAAAGCTGAGCCAAGGCTATTACCATCATCAACGCGTGCTTCAAGGTTTAATATCCAGTGCGACATTAAGAATGGAATCGCTCACAGTTCAGCAAGAAGAGAACGGGAAGGAGATTCAACGAATTGTCGTGAACTATCGGAAGGATGGTTCAGATAGAAAGACTGTCGATTATTACAAAGAGCATTTAAAGCGTTTAGAAAATGCATGGAATGCATTCGAGGCGGTAGACACAGAGATTCGCTCATTGAAGAATGTAGATCTACAGCACGAATACTTTATTTCCAATTACTATCAAGAAATAGAAGGCATCTACAACACGTATCGAGCTCATTTCAATTCGAAACTTGAAGTAAGAATCGACGAAAATAGAGAGTTTGTGCTAGTTCAACATGATGGACATGGTTCAGACGTTCGACCTAAATTCCAAGTTGAAACCTCTCTCCAAGTCACGCAAGCTGAAAACGAAGAAATATCAGAAACCATTCGTCGAGTTGTTAGAAGGCAAAATCGAAATTTTCAAACGTTGAAGAGGCTGCTGGCAACTGTTGAAGGCCAGCAGTCTAAACATTATTACGGAGTGAAGTTTGACAGCATCAAACAGCTCTGGAGTGACATCGAGCAAGACGATCGTCAGATATGGGAATCGACCGATAGCCCTAGTACATACGGATATCAGGAGCATATCTACGCCGAGTATGAAGCGCAAGTGCAAGAGGCTCTCATTGATATTAGCATGAACCTTGAACAAACTGCAGTTCCACACACTGTGATGGGAACGAATCAGGGTATGCATAGTCCACTTAAGCTGCCGAAGGTAACACTTCCAAAATTTGATGGAGATTACTTGTACTGGCAGCAGTTCCGAGATTTATTCAGCCAAATGGTACACAACCAAGACATACCTGGATGTCAGAAGATGTTCTACCTTAAAACAAATCTATCTGGTGAAGCCGAAAGATTAATTAGACATCTGACAATAACGGAGGATAATTATGCCATTGCCTGGAAGACTTTACAAGAACGCTATAATAATCCGCGTCCGCAAGTATCGGCACTTGTTAACAAGTTGCTATCACAGCAATCTCATGCCAATGACTATCCATCTGCTGCATCGCTCAAGACGCTGCACGATACAACGCAAGAATGTTTATTAGGATTGCAGAATCTGGGTGTCTCAACAAAGAGTTGGGACCCGCTATTACTTCATTGGATGGTGAAAAAGCTGGATAAGACCACACATACTTTGTATGAACAATCGCTTGACAACCCGAGACAACTTCAGAATCTAGATGATTTTCTGAACTTCCTCGAATTGCGCTTCCAGTCACTTGAAGTTTTGGGAAGCAAAGGCAGAATAGATGATCGGTATCGAAAACAGGGAGTTGCTCAAGCGTTGACAGCAAGTGCTACTGATTCAAGAGGAAACAAACAGTGCATATTGTGCAAAGATAAGCACGCTCTTCACTTGTGTAAGATATTTACGGGAGCTAAGATTGTAGATCGAGTTAAGATCATAAATAAGCATAATTTATGCAGAAACTGCTTAAGAACAGGGCACAGGGCAGTTAATTGCGGTTCTCGCGGTTGCACAAAATGCGAGTTAAAACATCATACTCTCATTCACTCAGATAATAGAGAGGCGATGAAAGCGTCACACCCAGGCAAAGTAACAAATGCAGAACCTGAAGATATCTTGAGTTTTCCATCCACGGTGGCCACATCAACAAATAGACATGAGGTGAATTATGTTTTCCTTGGTACGGTGGTAGTAAAAATCATGAATAGTAAAGGAGAGTCCGTAAAATGTAGGGCACTGTTGGATTCAGGCTCTCAAGTCAATTTAATCACAACGAAAATGGTGAAGTGCTTAAAACTTATCACAAAAGGTGATCAGCTGCATATTCAAGGTGTTGGAGGAAACAAGACTCAAAGTCAAGCAAGAGTCAACTTATTGATGGAATCTCTTCTCTGTGATTATTCAGCACGAGTTGAAGCTTTTGTTATCGGTAATATTGTACCACCACAGCCCGCACAAACATTTGATGTTTCTAAATGGCCTATTCCAAAGAATATCAAACTAGCAGACCCAGACTTCTACAAATCCGAAGAAATCGATCTGCTACTTGGAGCAGAATTTTATCATGAGCTGCTATCGATAGGTCAAATAAAAATGGCGAAAGATCTTCCAGTTCTTCAAAACACCATATTTGGATGGATAGTAGTTGGAAAAACTAAACAAGCATCTATATCAGCCGCTGTATGTGGAGTTTGCAGCGAAGATGAAAAATTGAACGGGATCATAGAACGTTTCTGGAAACTCGAAGAAGTCGATTCCAGTATGTCTACGCTAACTTCGGTAGAGAAGAAGTGTGAGTCACATTTCAACCAAACTGTGAAACGGGATGTTAATGGTCGTTTCATTGTTTCCCTGCCATTTTCCGATGACCCCAATCGGCTTGGAGATTCACAGGAGATAGCAATGCCAAGATTCTTATCGCTTCAAAGAAGACTTCAGCGAGACCGATCTTTAAAAGAACAGTATGTTCAGTTCATGACCGAATATCTTCAACGTAATCACATGGAAGAAGTTAACACTCGTGGTTTGAAAGGTCCGGTGTACTATCTTCCACATCATAGTGTGCTAAAACTCGACAGTAGTACCACAAAGCTGCGAGTAGTTTTCGATGCCTCAGCTAAAAGTAACTCAGGACTATCTCTCAACAACCTCTTGCATGCAGGACCCACCATTCAAGACGATCTGTTTTCGATCCTATTACGATTCAGGATGCCTCGTTTTGTATTTACGGCGGATATCAAACAAATGTATCGTCAGATACTGATCAGCGAAGAGGATAGAAAATATCAGCTGGTATTCTGGAGAAATGACGCTAGCCATCCAATTAAATGTTTCCAACTACGCACTGTTACGTACGGAACAACGCCAGCCCCATACTTGGCCACAAAATGCCTTCAAAAATTAGCTCATGACCGAGTTTCAAGCTATCCATTGGGTGCCCAAGTGTTAGAACGAGATTTTTACGTAGATGACGTTCTCACTGGCTCAGATAGCATGTCAACAGCATTGATGATGAGAGATCAGCTACAAAAATTGCTTCAAGAAGGCTGTTTCAAGTTGCACAAGTGGTGTAGCAACCATCCTCAATTACTTAACGGGATACCATTCGAAGATCGAGAAGCCCAGTTAATTTTCGAAGATGACAATCCAGAGAAGGTTAAAACATTAGGACTAATATGGTACCCCAAGGAAGATGAGTTTCACGTCAAATTCAATAGCAAACACAGCAGTGCTGTGACAAAGCGCACAATATCATCTGATATTGCAAGGTTGTTTGATCCATTAGGAATCATGAGCCCAGTCATCGTGGCAGCCAAAATATTCCTGCAAGAACTTTGGCAACTCAAGCTGGATTGGGATGCAGCCTTGCCTTTGGAAATGCACAGCAGATGGTGCCAGTTCCGAGAAGAGCTGCAGGAAATAGACAACTTACATTTCAATCGACATATTTTTGCACATGAAGCTACGCACAATATTCAACTGCACGTATTCGCAGATGCGTCGGAGAAGGCATTCGGAGCAGTTGCTTACATTCGTTCATTGAACAAAGAGAAAAGAACTATCATACGTCTTTTATGCGCCAAATCACGGGTTGCTCCATTGAAAAGACAAACACTCCCACGGCTAGAGTTATGTGCAGCAGCACTGGCAACAAAACTTGCAGACCGAATTAAAACGAATCTAAAGTTGGCACACACTCAAATATACTTCTGGACGGACTCCGAGATAGTGCTAAACTGGATTAACTCACCTGCGCAACATTATCAAACATTTGTTGCAAATCGAATTTCTGTCATTCAAGGAAGCTCTATTGCTGAACAATGGAGACATGTTCGATCGTCAGAAAATCCTGCTGATATATTATCACGTGGTTTGACGCCTGTGAAATTAAAAGGATGTAACACTTGGTTTTATGGACCGATGTTTTTACACTTAAGCGAAGACAGATGGCCCGCTTCTTATCAACAACATGCAACGTGTGATTTAGAAAAAAGAAAATGTTATTTGTCAGAAAATGTGGCGGCTGTGAACACAGCTGCCAACCAAGCTGACTTGTCCAGGCAGATTGACAATGGGCATTGGTTGCAAAACATTGATCATGGCAATTCTTTCCGAAAGCTGCAACGAATTCTAGCATATAGCATGAGATTCATAGCTCACTGCAAAAAGCCATTGCGACCATCCACAACGAAGCTTTTGTCACCAAAAGAGTTAGAAAACGCATTAGCTGTAATCGTACGAACAATACAGCAGGAGTCGTTCAAAACAGAAATAAAACAGCTTAACGAGAAATTGGAAGTTCACCCAACGAGCGCACTCAGTACGCTAAATCCGTTCTTGGACAGTCAAGGAATTATTCGAGTGGGAGGACGACTGAAAAATTCATCACTCTCATACGACGCGAAACACCAGATGCTGCTCCCATACGCACATCCAATCACGAACTTGCTTATGACATCCATACATCAAGAAAATATGCACATTGGACCGCAAGGTTTACTAGCTCAAACTAGGCAACGATTTTGGCCAGTAAGAGGCAAAAACATAGCAAGGTCTATAATTCAACACTGCACTTGGTGTGCTAAAAGAAAACCCAAGTTCCTGGAGCAAATGATGGGAGATCTTCCCGCCACACGAGTACAACCAGCTCGACCGTTTATAAACTCAGGTGTTGACTACTGTGGGCCCGTTTGGGTTCATTACAAGGGTCGCGGAAGGAAACCTCAAAAGGCCTACATTGCAGTATTTTGTTGCTTCGCTACTAAGGCAATACATCTGGAGCTGGTAAGCGACTTAACAACAGAGGCATTTATTGGGGCTCTTCGTCGGTTCGTTGGTCGTCGAGGTCATTGCAAGACAATTTACTGTGATAACGCGACTAACTTTGTAGGAGCCAGTAATCAACTAAGTGAACTGATCGAGACGATGCATAGTACAAGGTCTCAAGAAAAAATTGTATCTGAATGCAGCAAGAAAGGAATTGAGTTTAAATTCATTCCTCCACGAGCACCGCACTTTGGCGGTTTATGGGAAGCTGCTGTTAAATCTACCAAATTGTTGCTACAAAAGGGAACAGCATCAGCTTCACTAACTTACGAAGAGCTAGAGACCTTACTTATCGAAGTCGAAGCCATTTTAAATTCACGTCCACTTACTCAGTTGTCTAACGATCCAAACGATCTCGCAGCTTTAACTCCGGGACATTTCCTAATCGGTGAACCACTTACTAATGCGGTTGATACAAGTGCCGAGCCTTTAAAGGGTAGTCTCTTAACACGGTGGAAACTAGTTAGCCACATAAAGCAAGAATTTTGGAGAAGATGGTCGTCAGAATACCTGAATGAACTTCAACAGCGCTACAAATGGCGAAAGCGAGTAGATAACGCAAAACCTGGGATAATTGTTGTGATCAAAGACGATAACGCTCCTGTAATGAAGTGGCATTTAGGACGCATTATTCAAACATTTAAGGATGACAATGGCTTGGTAAGAGTAGCTGAAGTAAAAACGGCATCCGGGATTTTGAAACGGCCAATCCACAAACTGGCACCGCTGCCGTGTGAAATCAACGACGATTCACAACCAGAAACTGAGCCTGGTGTGCAACTCGACAGTACTATCAGCATCAACCGATATAACCCCTAAGAAGAAAACGCGTGTAGAGCCAAAGACATCATTAGCTGCTCTGCTGTTCACCTGTCTAATTATTCCATTAACACCAATATATAATTCTACCACCCGCAATTCCTACACTCGGCTTGGAGATCTGCCTCATAGTAGCCAAAAGGCAAAGATGACTATAACGATTACACAATCTAGATCTTACGAAGACAAGGCCAATGAATTAGAGAAATTAAAAGAAAAAATCGATGTACTTAAAAATTTTGAGTTACCAAATGACACCACATCCACACATCAGTTCGCAATCGGATACACAAGCTTGTCACTCGCGCTAATCATCATTGTCATATTAGGTTACAAGATGACGAAGGATGTAACTCGATGCAGCCGGAAAAAACCCATCCCAGCGCCTCGCACTCAGTCTCGTGACTTTAGTATACACATATGAAGGTATTGACCTTCAATCCAACGCGGGGAGCATGTTTAGTACTAAGTATATGTATGTAGGTCATATCAAATTGTATTATCATCAAATTCATTCATTTCCATTGTTGACATTAAATCGTGTAGAAATATATACAGTCAAGTCAATAGTCGTTGTTTCGTACATTTATTGCACGCGTAATTTGACTACGCATCAATTCATTCATTTTCACTGGTCAATGTATGTTTGTTATTATATTGCACTTATTCGCTGAGTAATTCATGTTTTCATATTGTATTCATTTCTCTATTCAATGTATGTTGTTATTGTATTGTATTATTCGCTGATTAATTCACGTTTTCATATTGTATTAATTCACGGGTCAATTTTGCTGATGCAATTAGGCTATGTTTGTTTTATTGAACTTTGTATTTGTCAACTTAGCAATAAGTTTACATAAATAAGCTCGAGAATAAAGAAACTATGGCAGTTCGACAGTATTCAGTTGTGTGTTTTATTTCTACAATTTGAAGTCGTGCTCGTTTTGCCAAGGTGTAACACCTTTGACAAATCACTTAACTATTAGCCAGGGTGCAACACCTTGACTATCAACACTCGGTAAGATAAATATCTTACTTTTGAAATTAAACCATCGTTGTTATTGTCTAGGTGCAACACCTTTGACCGATAACAAACCAATAGCCAAGGTGCAACACCTTGACTAACATCAGAGTTAAGGTAAAAGAACCTTATCTTTAACAATAATTAACAAGTGCTCTGCTCTCATAAACGTTGAAATTCATGCCAGTGGTAATATCTGAAACCTTCTACAATATGATTTATAATGCATTCTAGAGACAAAAGTAAAACGTGGCATTTGAAGCGCATGTGGTGGAATATGCACTCAAAACCTGCACGATTCTTCTACTGTTCTTCGAACATTAGTGTTTCTAGCGGTTCAGGTGCGCTAGAGTTTTTACTAATGTTCGAAGAACAATAGTATTAAACTCGTTTCGCCGAAAATTCATATTTCTTTATATATATATATATATATCAGCAAAATGATTAAGGGAGATAATCTCTGGAGTGGCCGATCCGATTGAGCTGAAATTTTCGGAGAACGTAGGTGTATATAGTAGGTAGGTCCACGACTTTCTCAAATTCAGATATTCTAAACGTTTTGGCGGCGGCGAGCGTTTTAGTGAATTTTGAGGAACTCCTATATTTCCAAGCAGTGTAAATTTTTGTTAAAGAAAAGTATTGGGAATGAAAACTAATTATGTTCTTAGCTTGTTTATGATAAATAATCGGAAATTTTGAGCCGTGTGTGGGTGCAGGGTGCCTAAAAGTAGGCAAGGATTTTTTTTCAAATTTTGATTTGTCATTACTTGTAAGAAAAACAATGGATCATCATGAAAATTACAGAGCGTATTGATGTTGACTAAAATTTAGCACGTCGAGATTTTCAGCATAAAGCGGGTAACTCTGTAGCTGTGGCAGGGTGCTGAAAAAAAATCCTTCAAATCATTGACCTTCCTGAAAAATTTTTGATTTTTGACAAAAAACCAAATCTTTGATAAATTTTATTCTTTGTCCTTCATCTCAAGATAAAATTTTTAAAATTTCGTTTTGCACAAGAACGGCAACCCATCACCAAATTACCTCTATTTTCAGCACTCAAAAGTTCTGTTCACGAGAACTGACGACCGGATAATCCGATCATTATGAAATTTACAGGATATGTTGGTATTATCTAGGACCAGGTCTGATAGAAGCTATTTTGAAATGCGGGCAACCCTGTGGCAGTGGTGCCATCTTGAAAAATAGGTGAGAAAAAAAACTGGTTTTAGGCCTATAACTTCCGATTCAGCCATCAGATTTGGACAAGATTCATACAGTACTTGGATCTTACCTTAGGTAACATTTGATAAAAATTTGGTTGAAAAATTAGAATAGAGTTGCCAGCTATGGTGATTTTTGTCTCCTAAATCTTGCAACTTTGCTCAGCAAAATAAAGCTTTTTTCCCTATAACTTCCGGTCCAGTGCAGAAATCAAAACGAAGATCACGCAGTAAATGGACCTTAATGTGAACCAAATGTCGTAGAAATTTCGTACCAAAATCATGAAAGGGCTGCCAGCTATGATCATTTTTGTAATTTTGTGAAATTTCTTTACAGAGCGATTATGTCATTAGATTTGCAAAAGGAAATGATCCTGCAATGATAATTAACCACAAATATTAACGCTTTAAAAATTTGAAAAGTTTTGAGGGTGGTAACCCTAAAATTCTTTTCACCCGTATAACTTCCAGCGCAGTGATTCAATCGAAACGAAATTTACTGGTAGGGTTTAACTAAACGTAAAGCAGATTTTGTATGTATTTTGTTTTGCTGCTGACACAGGCTAACCAGCATTAGCCATTTCCGTAAATATTGCACCAACAAATGCTTCAAATTACGTTCTCATATGCAAAGCATTTGCAATAAAAATAAGGAATCAATTTTTAAATTTTCCGAGTTTTGAACGTTTTTCGGATGGCAGCCTCAAACAACGTTTAACCGCTGAAACTTTATGAAATCCTGCGATGAGAACGAAATTCAAAGGATAAGTTGATTTAAGTATGAGCTTGTTATGGTAAACTTATTACTGCTTCGTTCGGAAAGTGTTGCCAGCACTGAACATTTACATCATTTGTGTTAGAGTTGAGTTTTTTTGCTTTGGATAAGGAATGGTTGATATGATTCTACAAAACAGTGTATTACGTCTTTCCACACTTTTTGTCACTCAAAGACAATTTCTTCGAAAATTAGTTTTCTAGCGGTTCTGGTGCGCTAGAGTTTTTTTTATATTTATACGGATCGAGTTGAAGCTCTAAAGAAGTTTTGCGCTGAAGCTGAAATAAAACATCACCGAATGCTCGGCTATAATAAAACCAGATGGCTTGTACTTATGCCTGCCTTGGCCTTTTAAAATGTCCCAAATTATTTTTAAAAAAACTTTTTTGAAGATCCCACATTATGGCTTCATGTTTTACACGCTCAGTCAGCAAGTTTTCATCAAGCTGTATTGAAGGTTGAAGGTTAGACTTTGTCAGCAATAGAAGCTGCAAAAAAAACTAATCATCTCAAAGACAATTTGGCTCAGAAACAGATCAATTAGTTTCTTTCATTTACTGTTCGTAGTTTAATTGTGAAACTAAACAAAAATGGCACTAATATTGACGAAGAGTTTGTGAAAAAAATGGGTACAGAATTTTATAAAACAAGCCGTGAATATCCAGAAGAGTGGACTCGTTTTCTTGCTAAAGAAATGGAGATATTTGATTGGGCAGATTTAAGAAAAGTACCTGCATGGAAAGACATTCAAAAGCACTGGATGTATTGATTGAAAAGGAATATATTGACTGTAATAACGTATTTGACGAATTTACATTAATTTCAAGCTACGGCACATCTCAAAGCATAACCGAATGGGATAATTTTAAAATTTCCACAGAAACTCGTTGGGTCGAAGTATTCAAACACTTGTGTTCTAATGGAATATATTTTGTGCCTACCTGGTACAAATGCTCCAGAAGAAAGAGTTTTTTTTCTAATGAATAAATTAAAATCTTATTTAAAATCATCTGCAACTTTATTAAAACAAATTTGTTTCTCTGAGGAACATATATATAAATTAAAAAACTCTAGCGCACCTGAACCGCTAGAAAACTAATTTTCGAAGAAATTTTCTTTGAGTGACAAAATAGTGTGGATAGACGTAAAACACTGTTTTGTAGAATTATATCAACCATTCCTTATCCAAAGCAACAAAACTCAACTACAACACAAATGATAATAATGTTCAGTGCTGGCAACCCGAACGAAGTAGTCCGAACGAAGCGTCCGTTCGGCAGTCCGAACGAAGCAGCAATAAGTTTACCATAACAAACTCATACTCAAATAAACTTATCCTCTGAATTTCGTTCTCATCGCAGGATTTTATCGAAATTTTCAGCGGTTAAACGTTGTTTGAGGCTGCCATCCGAAAAATGTTCAAAACTCGGAAAATTTCGAAATTGGTTTCTTATTTTTATTGCAAATTCTTTGCATATGAGAACGTAATTTGAAGCATCTGTTGGTGCAATATTTACGGAAATGGCTAATGCTGGTTACCCTGTGTAAGCAGCAAAGCAAAACACATACCAAATCTGCTTCACGTTAAGTTAAACCCAACCAGTAAATTTCGTTTCAATTGAATCACTGCGCTGGACGTTATACGGGTGAAAAGAATTTTAGGGTTACCACCCTCAAAACTTTTCAAATTTTTAAAGCGTTAATATTTGTTGTTAATTTTCATTGCAGGATCATTTCCATTTGCAAATCTAATGACATAATCGCTCAGTAAGAAATTAAACAAAATTACAAAATGGTCATAGCTGGCAGCCCTTTCATGATTTTCGTACGAAATTTCTACGAAATTTGGTTCATATTAAGGTTCATTTACTGCGTGAAGTTCGTTCTGATTTCTACACTAGACCGGAAGTTATAGAGAAAAAAACTTTATTTTGCTGAGCAAATTTGCAAGATTTAGGAGATAAAAATCACCATAGCTGGCAACTCTATTCTAATTCTTCAGCCAAATTTTCACTAAAGGTTACATAAAGTAAGATCCAAGTATGAATTTTGTCAAAATCTGATGGCTGAATCAGAAGTTATATTCTCATTGATTTTTCAAGATGGTACCACCGGCACAGGGTTGCCCGCATTTCAAAATCACTTCTATCAGACCTGGTCCTAGCTAATATTAACATGTCCTGTAAATTTCACTATCATCGGATAACCCGGTCGTCAGTTCTCGTGAACACAACTTTCGAGTGCTGAAAATAAAGGTAGTTTGGTGATGGCCGTTCTTGTGCGAATCGGAATTTGGAAAATGTTAATTTGACGTGATGGACAAAGATTTAGATTTATCAATGATTTGAGTTTTTTTGGCAAAAAGCAAAAATTTTTCAGGAAGGTCGATGATTTGAAGGATTTTTTTTTAAGAGCTTGCCATAGCTACAGGGCTACCCACACTGTCTTTAAAATCCATGTGTGCTAAGTTCTAGCCTACGTCAATACGCTCTATCAATTTCACGATGATCGAATGTTCCTGTCAGAAGTTATGACAAATCAAAATTTGAGAAAAATTCCTTGCCCACTTTTAGGCACTCAGCACCCACACACGGCTCAAAATTTCCAATTCTTTATCATGAGCAAACCTAAAACATAATTAGTTTTTATTTCCACTACTTTTTGTTACAAAAATTTTACACTGCTTCGAAATATAGGAGTACCTGAAAATTCACTAAAATGCCCACCGCCGCCAAAAAGTTAAAGATAACTGAATTCGAACAAGTCATGGACCTACTTACTATATACATCTACGACATCCGAAAATTTCAGCTCAATCAGATCGGCCACTCCAAAGATTACTTCTATTAACCGATTTGCTGATATATATATATATATATATATATATATATATATATATATATATATATATATATATATATATATATATATATATATATATATATATATATAAATAAAGAAATATGAATTTTCGGCGAAACGAGTTTAATACTATTGTTCTTCGAACATTAGTAAAAATATGTTGCATATAATTTAATAATGACTGTCAAAAGAACTTTGCTTTATTATTTTTATTAAGCTGGTGAGCCAGTGATTGATTCGATTTTTCACAATTTGTTGTAACAAAAATAATTAAAGTGAATCTTAATATAATTATAGTGAACAATAATTGTATTAAGTTACATTTGTTTCAAATAAAGAACGTTACAAAGTAGTGTTTATTTTCAATGTTAACCTGCTAACTGACGTATATAAACCCATGTCCCGTTTTGAGTTCAAAAAAAACCCTAGCGCATCAGCACCGCTAGAAATACTAATGTTCGAAGAACAGTAGAGGATTTGTGCTGATTTTGAGTGTATTGTTATATATTTTTGTTATACTGTTGTTATTGTCTTATATATTATATATTGTACGTATTGTCATATGTATTGTTATATATTGTATATTCGCCATGTGAATACTTAATGCAAGCATTTATTGGTACCAAAATAACAAAAACACCTCCTGCTAGCAGTCCTATCTGCCTCACGTTGAAGTCAACCTGCTCTGCGAATTTCGTGTTGATCCGATCACTGCATTGAAAGTAATAGGGGTACAAAGAAATTTAGGGTTACCATTCGCAAGAGCTTTCAAATTTTCTAGATCTTAGTATTTGGTGTGTATTTTCACTACAAGAACACTACGATTTGAAAATTTTATGATAAAAGCTATTTCAAAAAATACAAAAACAATCAAAGCTGGCAACCCTATCATTGTTTTTCAAAATAGATTTATACTGAATATTGTCTACAATAATTTAAATTTGTCATATGAATTTCGTTATGATACCATGACTCTACTGGAGGCTATAGAGCAAAGAGCTTTATTCAAATATAATAACATTACATAAACAACTTGGTGCAGCTGCACCAATTTTTGACGATTCTAAAAGCATATAGATATATAACTTAGGTGCTTTGCTTTTATATAATCTTTTAGTGCTTTTATATAATCGAAGTCATTTGTCATAAATTATGCTTATCATAGAAGGGGGATGTTGCAGATGAATGAGCTAATAAACTCGGTTATAGGTTCAAGTAACAAACAATAAAATTTCCAAAGCTCGGAATATTTAAATATCGGTTGCTTATTTTATTGTAAATAGTTTGCTTATGAATAGAAAATGGAAGCATATGTTGGTGCGATATTTACGAAATTGTCCGGTGCTGGCAATCATGTGCTAGCACCATAGCTGCTTCACGTTGTGTTAAACCCATCCTATGAATTTCGTTTCGATTGAATGTCTGCGCTGTAAGTTATAAGAGTGAATTAAATTTTAGGGTTTCCATCGTCAACACTTTTTAAATTTTTGAAACGTAAATATTTGGTGTTATTTGTCATTGCAGGATCATTCCCACTTGGAAATTTTATGACAACATCGCTCGATAAAGAAATGTCAATAAATTACAAAATTCATCATAGCTGGCAACCCTTTCACGGTTTTTCAACAAAATTTCTTTAGAATTAGAAACGCAATAAGATATGCTTTTCACATGAATTTCGTTTTGATTTCATCACTGCATCGGAAGTTATAGGGAAAAACCTTTATTTTCCTGAGCAAATTTATTTAAGAGACAAAAATTGCCGTAGCTAGCGTCCATATACTAATTTTTCAACCAAATTTCTATGAAATCTATCTTAAAGTAAGGTTCACCTACTGCGTGAATTTCGTTAAAATCTGGTGGCTAAATCGGAAGCTATAGGCAAAAAACCAGTTTTTTTCTCAGTGATTTTTTCAAATGGCACCACTAACACAATATTGCTCGTATTTAAAAAATCGCTTCTATCAGACCTGGTCCTAAATAATGCCAACATGTTCTGTAAATTTCATATTGATCGCATTATCCGATTGTCAGTTCTCGTGAACAGAAGTTTTGAGTGCTGAAAATAGAAGTAATTTGATCACGGGTTGCCATTCTTGTTAACCGCGGAATTTTTGAAATTTTTATTTGACTTGGTGGACAAAAGTCAAAATTTATCAATAGTTTGAATTTATTTTCAAATATCAAAAATTTTTCAGGAGACTCGATGATTTGAAGGATTTGTTTTCAGGAGCCTGCTGTAGCTACAGAGTTGCCCACACAGTCTTGAAAGTCCATGTGTGTTAAATTCTTGTCTATATCAATATGCTCTAAAAATTTCATGACGATCCATTGTTTTTCGAATCGAATTTTGGAAAAAATCCTTACCTACTTTTAAGCATTCAGCGCCTACACATGGCTCAAAATTTTCAATTCTTTATCATAGACAAACTACGAACATAATAAGTTTTCATTCCTAGTATTTTTTTTTAACCAAAATTTACACTGCTTGGAAATATAGGTGTACCTGAAAATTCACTTAAATAACCGCCGCCACCAAAAGGTTTAAGATATCTGAACTCTAGCAAATCATGGACCTACCTGTTATATACATCTATGTTCTCTGAAAGTTTCAGCTCAATCGGATCGGCCACTCCAGAGATTATCTCTCTTAACCGTTTTGCTGATATATATATATATATATATATATATATATATATATATATATATATATATATATATATATATATATATATATATATATATATATATATATATATATATATATATATATATATATATATATATATATATATATGACGATTTTCGGCGAAGCGATTTTAATACTAATGTTCTTCGAACATTAGTAAAAAATGGTCAGTTTAGTTTAATACTAATGTTCTTCGAACATTAGTAAAAACACGCCTAATGTTGCGTGCATTATCAGATTGGTATATGAATCGCGATTCCTTGTGCGATAACAAAACGCTGAGCTTAGCGTCTGGCGGATAATGTGATACCTTGCTTCCATTTGGATATTATTATTTGAATTATATTGAGTTGGATACGGTTGAGCATGGATTAAATTGCTGATACTTGAATATGAAAACTTATTTTACAATGTTGAATATAAATAATACAAAACTAAAACGTTGCTAGGTGTTATGTTGAATGGCTGATATTGCAATATGTTATATGAACTGAAATTATAATGTTGAATAATATAAAACTACATTGTTGCTGAGAACTATAGCTGTGTTTAATGAGCTGCTCTAGGTTGAGCTAGGTTGAGATATCTCAACAAAATGTGTTTAATGAACAATTCGGCTGCTCTAACTTGCCAGAAGTTGCTCTGATTTGTGTTTCATGAGTCTATTCTAAGTTGAACTAGAGTACTTTAGAGTACGATTTTTACTCTACTTTTTTTGGTAGAGCAAGTTCGGGCAAGCAATCAGCTGTTTTCCAACTGTCTCGGAACCGACTTTCAACAAAAAATTGTTACTGAAGTGCAGGTTTTTGTTAGTGAATTGATAGGTTGACCTTCTGACAAGTAATAAATTTTGAGAATTGCCTCTCAGCTGCTCTCACTTGCTCGACTTTTTTCTGCCTCTCAACTGCTCTGGTTTGCTCGACTTTTTTGACAGCCGCGCTACTATAACTTGCCTTGAGATCAGTGAACGAAAAAAAACCTTAAGGTACCGTACCTTAGTGTACTGTACCGTACATTTATGACGCCCGTACGCAAACACATTCACTACAAAAAGTACACATACCCTACCTCAGTCTATAATGTTTGCGTACATGTACACAACCGATATACCGAACGAAACAGAAGCGATGCAAATGTACGCTACGATTGAATACTGTACTGAACAATGTACACAAACTTTATCCTCTAAAATACGGAATGTGTACACGTACACAACCCGTACACAAACGGTGTACACTAAACGTACCGTACGTTTAGTGTACTTTTGCGGTTCATTTATATAAACAGGAAAAAAATTACCGATAAAAGTGATAATGCCGTAGCCGAAATGAATTGATTATGCTCTCCTGTGAAGTTCAATATTTATGACTCGGTACTTTCACTTTCAAAGTGTTTTCCCTTTTCATATAAATGAACCACAAAAGTACACTAAACGTACGGTACGTTTAGTGTATATCGTTTGTGTACGGGTTGTGTACGTGTACACATTCCGTATTTTAGAGGATAAAGTTTGTGTACATTGTACAGTACAGTATTCAATCGTAGCGTACATTTGCATCGCTTCTGTTTCGTTCGGTATATCGGTTGTGTACATGTACGCAAACATTATAGACTGAGGTAGGGTATGTGTACTTTTCGCGTACAGTACGCTTAAGGTACGGTATTTTTTCGTTCACTGCTTGAGATGCTCTGTTTTTTTTTCGTGCTCATTAAACACAACTTTATTGGATTGGATTGCGGATGAGTATAGAAAATTACAACGTTGTTGTGGGACGTGGGCGTGCGTCAGTTGTCACATGATTACGCGATTGTCCTCTGCATTTGGCAATCAAGTACACGGTGAGTACAATGGCAAATGCCAGGCGTAGGTATCTGGTCGTGTAATGGTGAACGTTGTGGGAGTCTATTCCGTTTGGAAGATGTATTTGCTGCGCGTGTAACTATCGTTTCAACTGATCCATGACAGCGTCAGATTTTTGGTATAGTTTCAAAGCTGAGGTAGGACGCGTGAATTATGGCAACTGCATCTAAAGCTTCAATCAACACGTGTCGATCTAATTAAAGTCAAACACTTTTGCTCAAGCATATTCATGTACCTATTCAAGTATCATATTTCATTTGCATTTGCATATTTTCATGTTCCGATTAAACTTTCTAGATCAGCTCCGGCATCCGGCACATGCCACTAAATAAGCACTTTTTATCAATAAATTGACTAACTGTGTAGCGTTCAGTCTAAGTTGAATTTAGATCGCTGTAATAAACAACTTAGAATGCGAAATTCGTCTGTTTTTTAAAGGTTTAATGGATTAAAATCTTAAGTGGCGCAGTCGTGCGGATTTCTTGCTCGCGATTTATAGGTATTTTTCCTCATACCCATACTGAAGGTTAATCGGAGGTCGAAAGAAAATTAGTCTATTTGCGAAAATTGAGAAGAAAAATCGTTAAACAAGTGTTACAAATAACTATTGGTGGATCGGATTCGCTATACGAAAAGTTATTGTGATAACAAGTGACGATTTTGAAAAATACAGTGAGCAAGAAGAGCAAATAGGGAAGAGAAAGTATAATAAGTGAATTAATTAAGATAGTTATGGTGAACGTGCAAGCATGGAGATACCAGCTGATTGTATTGGCATGCATGTAAGCCAGTATTGAATTTCCTATTATATTACCCATCCTGTAAGATCCCATTATAGTAATTTATAATTTAAATATTATATTAGGCGTAGTAGACCTTATTCCATTTTAAGACGCATAAAACTGCTGTCGTCAAATCACATTCATGAAGAAGACACTAATTTAAGTACTGAGAGCGAAAATTATGGAGTTCTCGCCGTGAGTTCAGTGGGAATAGTCATTTTCCACCGGCAGTTACTAAGTGCTGATATCAGTAACACACTTATGTATACAAGTGTGACATATTGTGACTGCGAAGTGTATTCACGGGTATAATCGAAATTGTTTACCAATATTAGTGTAAAACGGTTAAGTACAAACGCCAAGTTAATAAACAAGAAGTGAACGTTGTTGTTAAAAATAAAAGCCCCAATGGGGAGAAAACGCAAGAAAATGAAGTATGCGGACTCCGCCGAAATCTCGGATGTCGACGAGCCAAATTTTCTTGTGACCGCTCAAACTGCGAATAAAATCAGTGCTCTCGAGGAAGAAAATCAGACGCTCCGTAAAGAGTTGTTTGACCTCAAACGGCAAATGGCATCGCTTATGGAAACGACAACTATGCCGTGCAAAGGAAAGCAACCCGCAGTGCCAAATTCAGGCCCGAAGAAACCGGACATCACCCAAACGAAGAGGAGGACATCAATTTACAGCATGGTAACAGATGTCAATGAGCCGTTCCTGAATTCTGCAGTGGGCGATATGGACCCAAAGCATTCGCGCGTCGACCACACTCACCAGGATTTTAACCTGGCTATTAACCGCAAGATCAAGCGACAGTCAACGGAGCAGGTAAATTTTTCTAATAAGTTTAACGAAGACCTAACTCGGACTAAACCCAACACTATCCCGACTCAAAAAAACGTAAAAATCCCTCCCATCACGACTTATGAGATGAATATTCCTAAATTCATCAGTGAGATGAAGGTGCGAGGCATTGTACCTCTTATTAAGAATATTTCGAGTGATAAATCACTCATGCTATGTTCCTCATTAGAAGTCCATAAGAAAGTTTTCGATCATATTGAAAGCAGTGGTCAATTCGCGACTACTTACACTGCAGCCTCAGAAAAAGTCAAATCCCTTGTTATCCGTGGCCTGCATAGGGGCATCGAACCAGCGGAAATACACAATGAGCTAGTGGCGCAATACACTGACCTGAAGTTAAAGTCCATAGCACATTTTCTCACCCGCAAGGACCGGGAACTGATTAAATCTGTAAGGACTGAAAATTTAGAATTTTTCTGGCGCAATTCGAGCCTCCCCAGGAGCTAGCTGCTGTATTTAAAATACAGTCCATTCTCTGGCAAAAAGTGGTATGGGAAAAAGTTAGAAATAAGGAGAGGTTGCAGTGTCACAACTGCCAAAACTTCGGATATGTGGCACGCAATTGCACAATCGTCCATCGCTGCGTGAAGTGCCTGGAGAGTCACACACGTGGCGAATGTCCAAAAGTAGTCGACGTACAGCCTGAGTGCGTCAATTGTCGTGAGAAAGGCCATCCAGCCAACTACCGTGGTTGCCCGGCCTATAAAGATATGGTGGCCAGGATTGAGGTGAAAAATATTCGTCGAGATCAGGCCAGAAGGGATCGTCAGCAGTTGGTAACGCAGAGCGTTGCGAACTACAAAAGAAGTGGTGTTTCTTACGCACAGGCAGTAGGAACCACTACTTCTCGTAGCTGTGCGGCTTTGCGAGATTCCACCTCTTCGGGGTCAGCACTGACCAATATCAATCTTGGGCTGATAAATGATTTTACCAGACAAATATTGGCGGCTGGAGCTGATACTGAGAGGCTGTTAGTCACAGTCAAACTGCTGGCAATCCTTTCCAAGTAAAATGGTTGAGGTGGCCACATTCAACAGCGCTTCGCTCATCTCGATGGCTCAAAGAGCGTCTGCTCAACATCTAATTGATGTGCTGGATACGGATTTGGTACTTATAACAGAGACGAAACTGTCAAATCATCATAGAATTGGCTTTCAAGGATACAAAACCGTCTTCGACAACCAAAACAGTGCCAGTGCTCTATTAGTTAGGAGTAATTTGGATATGGAACCCTAACTGGTGCCTGATCTGAAATGTTGTTCCTTTGCTGCTGCTGTGAGAAAAAGCTCAGACCATAGACGCATCTTAATAGCTTCTCTATATGTTCGATGCAGTTCATCAAAATCAAATCTTTTACATGATTTCAGAGCAATCAACTCGCGAGTTTCTCAATTTAAATACTCGCTTATCGGTGGTGATTTGAATTCGAGACACCCTCAGTGAGGAGATTCTGTTATCAACGGAAATGGTAGGATGTTGCTCGATTGACTATACCAAAGTAGTCCTCCTATTCCATTACAAGTGGTTGCTCCTAACTCTCTGGCCAGACCAAGTAGTAGCTTAATAATAGATTTTTTCCTCCTGTCAGATGATCTGCTCAGCAGTATTGATCGCCCACACTGTTGGACTCAAGCCGGTATGTCTGATCACTTTACTGTGAGGCTAAAAATTCAGTTCCGCTCCTATTTCAGCCTCATGAAGAGACCCCCAAAAACTGTAAGATCTTTCAAAAATACCGATTGTACTGTACTTTTCAACGTGACATAAATATATTGGTAGAGAATCTTGATGAGTGCGAGACCGAAAATTTGTCAAATCGTCAAGTTGATACCCTGTTGGCTAGCGTCAACAACATCATAAGTTCTACTGTTGACAGAAATTCCACTTAGATTAACCTTTGTCATGTCTTAACGAAAATAATTGTGTAAATTGTAACTAGCTTAAGTATGAAGAATCAAATGTACCATTGAACCGAAACAAACTTCCTTTTAAAAAGAGTAGTAGAAAACCAGTTCCCCCGTGCAGTATACAATTGATTCACATCGAATAAAAGTTGTTTTATAGAAATAACACAATCGGTATTTTCATACTGACGGTTTCGATATAATAACTGGCGACGAGGATGTATTGGATATTTTTACAATTATTTCTGTGGTTAGATTACATTCATTACATTTTGTGATTACATTTTCTCTCGGAATCACGTGCGGACAAGTTCCTGATACCCTATCATAGTCTGGTTTGCATGGTGCCGAAATTGCATCGAAAAGCATCGTTATAGAAATACACGAAAGAGTGAAATTCGAAATTCGATTTGGTTACGCCAAGTGTCGTGAAAGCGCAGGTACAATGAGTTTCGTTTTCGAGCCGTATGAAAAAACAGGCTCTTGGTCACGTTGGGTCGAAAGACTGGAAGCAGCATTCGAGGTTTTCGATATTGCATCGGATAAACACAAATGCCTAATATTGCACTACATGGGCTCCGATACGTACAGCACATTGTGTGATAAAATCGCCCCAGAAAAACCGAAAGACAAGACTTATAGTCAAATCGTCAGTATACTCAAGGAGTATTTTCAACCTGAACCACTAGAAACTGTGGAGTGTTTCCGATTTCATCTAAGGAAACGAAGAGATGGAGAATCTTGTGAAGATTTTTTGATTGCGTTAAAGAAATTAGCGACATCGTGCAATTTTGGTGCTTTCCGGGATACCGCGATCAGGAATCAATTTGTGTTTGGACTAAGTAATCAACGAATCCAGAGTAGATTACTGGAAGTAAAAAACTTGAATTTAACTGTAGCGACTGAAAAGGCTTTAGCAATGGAACTTTCAGAGCGAGGCGGAGCAGCACTCAGTGAAAAAGTTAAAGAAAACATAAATTTAAGTCAAATTAAATGCAAAGAAACGAAAAAACCCAACAAAAAGTATCAGCCTACAAATAATAAGAATCGGGTTTCGCAAATGAAAACATGTAAATTCCCGTTAAAAAATTGTTGTTTTCGTTGCGGCAGTCCTCATCACAGAGCAAACGAGTGTCGGCATAAACAAACAAAATGTTTATTTTGCAAACGAGTTGGACACTTAAAAAAAGTTTGTTTGAAGTTAAGAAGCCGTGACCAAACTAATTTGTTAGAAGAAGGAGACAATAACCAGGAGGAAATTACAGTGGAGCAACTTCTTCAAATTACCAGCAAAACGGTTGTATCAAGTTCTTCTAAATTAAGATCAAAATTTTTTTGTAAATTAAATGTAAGTGGAATTTATATAAATTTTGAAATTGATCTAGGTGCACCAGCGACTGTAATGAATAAAACTGACGCTAAAAAGTATTTTTCGAAGGCAAAGGTGCTCGCGAACGACACGGAACTGGAGAGCTACTGTGGAACCGAAATAAAGTGCTACGGGTACATCCATGTATACATTACAACCAAAGAAGGTAAGCGACAGTTTAAATTGTATATTGTAAATTCAAATAGAGGCCCATTGCTTGGACGTGAATGGTTAAGGCAGATTGATTTCAATTGTGAAAAAATTGTTGGGCAAAACGCGAGTTTTATTTCTGCGGTTAGCCACGTAGATTGCAAGTCTAGGTTACAAAAAATCTTAAATAAATATGAGATTGTATTTACGAAGTCGATAGGGAAGATAAATGGCATGCAAGCTAGGATACATGTAAAATCAGATGCCTCACCAGTTTTCTTTAGGGCAAGGCGTTTACCATTTCCATTAATGAGCGCAGTGGAGCGAGAACTCGTCAATTTAGTTGCCAATGACGTTCTTGAAAAGGTAGACACTAGTGAGTGGGCAACACCCATTGTAGTTGTGCCAAAGAGCAATGGAGAGGTTCGAATTTGTGGGGACTATAAAATAACTGTAAACAAATTCATTGAAGTTGATGAGTATCCTTTACCCTATATCGATGAGCTGTTTGATGGATTCGCAGGTGGTGAAAAATATACAAAGATTGACATCCATAAAGCATATTTGCATATGGAGTTACATCCAGATAGTCGTGAGTGTTTAACAATTAACACACACAAAGGGCTTTACAAGCCAAAGAGACTAATGTTTGGTGTTTCTTTTGCTACTGCTAAGTTTCAGAGGCAAATGGAGAGTATGCTAAAAAGCATTGATGGTGTAAAAGTATTTCAGGACGACATTAGAATTACAGCTCCAAACGATGAAACACACTTACGACGATTAGAAGAGGTATTAAGTAGGCTATCTGCAATGAGTTTGAGGATAAATCGAGAAAAATCTGAATTTATGGTTGACCGTATTACCTATTGCGGGTATTTGATTGATAAACATGGAATCCACAAATAAAAAATAAGGTTGAGGCAATTCAAGACATGCCTAGACCAAAGAATAAAGATGAGGTGCGAGCATTTCTGGGCTTAATAAATTATTACAGATGTTTCATTAGGAATGCAAGCACACTTGTATATCCCATGAACAATCTTTTGAAAGAAAAGGTCGCGTTCAAGTGGGCAGTTGATTGTGAGCACATATTTCAGGAAATTAAAAGACAAATGCTCTCCGATACCGTTCTTGTACATTATGACCCCAAATTACCGTTGATATTAGCAGTAGATGCTTCTCCAGTTGGAGTGGGATGTGTTATCAGTCATTTGTATCCAGATGGGACTGAACGTCCAATTCAATACGCTTCACAAACTCTTTCACCAACTCAGCAGAGGTATAGCCAAATTGATAGGGAAGCTAATGCAATCATTTTTGGCATCAAACGTTTTTACCAGTACGTATATGCTAGGAGATTCATCCTAGTTACAGACAACAAGCCTCTTTCACAAATATTTTCGCCTCATAAAGGGCTACCAACATTATCTGCAACTCGAATGCGACATTATGCAATATTTTTAGAATCACTTAACTATGAGATAAGATACAAAAAGTCTTCTGAGAATACTAATACTGACGCTATGTCAAGGTTACCCATTAAAAACGTATCAAAAAGCATAGCAGAAATTGATTTGATTGAATGTAATATTATTGAAAATTTACCGGTTACGGCTAAAGAACTAGGCATCGCTACACAAAATGACAGAGATGTAAAGATTTTGCTTCACTCATTAAAACATGGTCGAATATGCGATCCGAAATTTCGTTTTGGCGTTGAACAGAATGAATTCGCTTTGCAGTGCAATTGTCTTTTACGGGGAATCAGAGTCTATATTCCTAAGGTTTTGCGCGAAAGAGTCCTCAGGGAACTACACACTGGACATTTCGGCATGACCCGGATGAAACAATTAGCCCGAGGTTATAGCTGGTGGAGCAACATGGATAAAGATATTGAAGATATAGTAAGAAATTGCAAAACTTGTCAATTGGTTCACCCGGAGGCAGCCAAACTTGAATTCACACATTGCTGGGAAACACCAAAAGGCGTTTTCGATCGGGTGCACATTAATTTCTTCGGCTCATTCCTGGGAAATAATTTCTGTATCTTAGTTGATGCTTATAGTAAGTGGCCAGAGGTTCACATATTACCAAATATCACAACTGAAACAACAATAAAGAAATGCAGAGAAATATTTGCTACATTTGGTTTACTCAAGGTGGTCGTTAGTGATCATGGAACTCAACTGACTTCATATGAATTCAAACAATTCTTAAAATTAAATGGGATTATTCATAAACAAGGTCCTCCTTACCATCCTGCTACAAACGGGTAAGCAGAAAGGTATGTTCAAACTATAAAAAAAAAACTCTAGCGCACCTGAACCGCTAGAAAACTAATTTTCGAAGAAATTTTCTTTGAGTGACAAAAAAAATGTGAAAAAACGTAATATACTTTTTTGTAGAATCATATCAACCATTCCTTCTTCAAACCAACAGAATTCAGCTATAACACAAATGATGAAAATGTTCAGTGCTGGCAACATTTTCCCAACGAAGCAGCAATAAGTTAACCTTCACACGCTCATACTTAAATCAACTCATCCTCTGAATTTCGTTCTCATCGGAGGATTTCGTCGAAAGCTTTAGCGGTTAACGTTGTTTGAAGCTGCCATCCAAAAAATGTTCAAAACTCGGAAAATTTAAAAATTGGTTTCTTAGTTTTATTGCAAATGTTTTGCATATGAGTATGTAATTTGAAGCATCTGTTGATGCAATAGTTACGAAAATGGCTAAAGCTCATTACCCTGTGTCAGCAGCATAGCAAAATATATACCGAATCTGCTTCACGTTAAACTAAACCCAACAAATAAATTTCGTTTCGATTGAATCACTGTGCTAGAAGTTATACGGGTGAATAAATCTTTAGGGTTAGCACCCTCAAAATTTTTCAAAGTTTTAAAACGTTAATATTTATTGTTAATTTTTATTGCAGGATCGTTCCCAGTTGCAAATCTAATGACATAATCGCGCAGTAAAGAAATTCCAAAAAATTACAAAAATGGTTATAGCTGGCAGCCCTTTCACGATTTTTGTACAAAATTCCTATGACATTTGGCCCACATCAAAATCTATTTACTGCATAAACTTCATTTTGATATCATGACTGCACCGGAAGTTATAAGGGAAAAAGCTTTATTTTGCTGAGCAAATATGCAAGATTTAGGAGACAAAAATCACCATAGCTGGCAACCCTATTCTAATTTTTCAGCCAAATTTTCACCAAATGTTACCTTAAATAGGATACAAATATTGTGTGAATTTTGTTTAAATCTGATGGCTGAATCGGAAGTCATAGGCCAAAAAGCTGTTGTTTTTCTCAGTGATTTTTCAAGATGGCACCACTACCACAGGGTTGCCCGCATTTCAAAATTACTTCTATCAGACCTGGTCCTAATTAATACCAACATGTCCTGTGAATTTCATCATGATCGGATAATCCAGTCGTCAGTTTTCGTGAACAGAACTTTCGAGTGCTAAAACTAGAGATAATTTAGTGATGGGTTGCCGTTCTTGTGCAAATCGGAATTTTAATATTTTAAATTGACATGATGCACAAACGTTAAAATTTATCAATGATTTGAATTTTTTGTCAAAAATCAAAAATTTTTCATCAGGTTCAATGATTTGAAGGATTTTTTTTCAAGAGCGTGCCGCAGCTACAGGGTTACCCGCACTACCTTGGAAATCCATGTGTATTAAACTATGGTCAACATTAATATGCTCTGCAAATTTCACGACTATCTAATGTTTTTGTCAGAAGTAATGACAAATCAAAATTTGAAAAAAAATCCTTGCCTACTTTTAGGCACGCTGCACCCACACACGGCTCAAAATCTCCAATTCTTTACCATAAACAAGCTTAGAACATAATATGTTTTTACTCCCAATACTTTTTTTGAGCAAAATATCACGCTGCTTGGAAATATAGGAGTACCTCAAAATTCACTAAAACGCTCGCCGCCGCCAAAATGTTTAAGATATCTGAATTTTAAAAAGTTGTGGACCTACTTACTGAATACATCTACGTTCTCCGAAAGTTTCAGCTCAATCGAATTGGCCACTCCAGAGATTATCTCCCTTAATCATTTTGATGATATATATATATATATATATATATATATATATATATATATATATATATATATATATATATATATATATATATATATATATATATATATATATATATAAGAAATATGAATTTTCGGCGAAACGAGTTTAATACTACTTTTGTTCGAAAATTAGTAATAAAATTAAAGCAATGCGTTGTAAAAAACATGAAATTGACCAAGAATTAGCAAAAATTTTGATGGCGTATCGGAGGTCGATACATCCAACAACAGGTAAGTCTCCAGCCTTTCTCATGTTTGGTAGACAGATTAAGTCAAGATTAGATATAATGATGCCTATGAATAACGCAGTAGGAGACGATACACCCATATCCAGAGAACTCAAAGTGGGTGATCGAGTTGCGGCTAGAAATTATTTATCTTCAGAGAAGTGGATATTTGGAGAAATAATAGAAAAGGTAGGTCATTTACATTATATGATTAGGCTAGATGACGGCAGAGCATGGAAACGACATATTGATCAAATCAGGAAAACTGGTGAACGAGTTCGAGGGGAAAAAGGTGAGATAGGTGACCATTCTGATATTGATATGAATACTTCATCTAGGGTCAGGCCAATCACGCCTCAAACCACTCCGACCGATCATGAAGCTGCTATATCTATTGAAACAGATCGAAGCACAGTAGCTACTCCAGTACCATTGAGTTCCAGCATCCAGCCATCAACATCCGATACGCGTACAGAGCAAGATACAGTCCCTGATGTACCTGAGAATTAGGAAGGCCTAGAAGAATTAGTCGTCCTCCAGTCCGTTTCACCGATGAATTCAAAAGATACTACAAACATTTTTAAGTGTTCATTCGTTTTCAAAAATTAATTTAATAGAACTTGGCAGTATGAAGTCATATTGATGAGCTAATGAATTTGTAATAATTTTGTAAATTGTAGCCAAAATTGCAGGGGGAAAACCTGTCATGTCTTAACGAAAATAATTGTGTAAATTGTAACTAGCTTAAGTATGAAGAATCAAATGTACCATTGAACCGAAACTAACTTCCTTTTAAAAAGAGTTGTCCGCGCTACGATTCACATTGAATAAAAGTTGTTTTATAGAAATAACACAATCGGTGTTTTCATACTGACGGTTTCGATATAATAAACTTGATAAGTATGAGGGTCACGAGCTACCGCCGGATATTGTTAAGCACATGAAGGTGAGGTATATTTGGCGTTGCAAGTTGAAGAGGATTTTTCATAGACATGGGAGGAATCGCCCGCTGTACAGGTCACTCCTTTCGAATATCAACTGTCCCAGCAAGCTTATTGCTGAAATGGTTGGTAAATTTCGCAGTGAGTGTCTTGCACAGTGGCTGGCTGCCATTTGGCCAGGCCCCGACATGTATAAGGAAATTAATCGGCTTTCTGGTAAAAACATCAACCGGGAAATAGCAGTAACGACTGGCAATGTTTCTGTGTGCAACCCTGATCTGAAGGCCGAACTGTTCGCAGAAACATTTCAATCGCAATTAAATGCTGTTCCTCCCAACTTCTCTGCTTCTAATAGCCAAAATGTACTCAAGGAAGTTAATTCGTTTCTCAATAGTCACAACGAGCCGCAACTCTCAAGTGACCAATATCACTTTGTCAATAGTGAATACTTGGTGCACTTGTTAGGTGGTATAAAAAGTAAAAAGTCATTTGGGCATGATGGGGTGTCTAGATTTATTGTCCAATCTCTATGCTCAGATTACTTTCCATAATTTTCAATAATGCCTTGAACAATGGTTACTTTCCCGACACATGGAAAATTGCTAAGATTGTTCCCATTCACAAAAAAAAGGCAAAAACAATGAGGCCAGCAATTTCTGCCCGATTTCTCTGCTTCCTAATTTTGGAAAGCTCTTTGAGAAGATTTGGTTGGAAATGATTTCCACCTACTGTGAGCTCGCTAATATTACACCAGAATATATATTTAGGCGTAAGCATGGCACCCAGCACGCTATCTCGTACTTGCACGATCAGATTGTATCACACCTGAATGAGCGACACACTCCTAAGGTTGTTTGTGCCTTGGATATCGAGAAGGCCTTCGATAGTATATTGCACGAAGGTCTGCTATACAAGTTGATCAAGTTGGGATTTCCAGAAATAGTAATACGACTCGCCGCAAGCTTCCTTAGCAACAGACAATTTTATGTTAGCGTTAATGGAGCAAATTCACCCCGGGGACCTGTGACATTAGGAGTGCCACAAGGTTCTGTCACTGGACCTGTTTTATACACCATTTTCACTTCTGACCTCCCTCTTCCAGCGGGCAATCCTCAAGTTAAAGTCCTACAGTATGCAGATGACACGCTCTTATTCGTGTCGAGCCAAGACCCGCTCAAAACTGCGAAGAGCCTTGAAGATTACTTGGTCAACCTTAAATTTTATTTTGATGAATGGGGCATAAAGCTAAATAGTTGCAATACACAATGACTGTATTCAAAAACCCTTCCAAGTATCGGGGATCACAAATCATCCGCAATAAGGTAAAAAAAAGTCGCTGTCTTGTTCGGAACTTCTAGAATTACTCCTAGTCCTACATTGCGCTACCTTGGTGGAGTAGATATGCATGAATTCTTGAAATTTAACCCCTATGTTCGACATAGAATAAAACTAGCCAGGTCCGCATTTCAGCGCATCAGACATCTTTTCGCCAAAAAGATGGGCATGACGACAAAGGCTAAATCCATTTGCTACAAAACACTCATTCGGCCAATCCTCGCATACGCATCCCCATCCTGGATTACCTGTTCCAAATCTGCCATGGCAAAAGCGGAGATGTTCGAACGGAGAATTCTGCGTTTCTGCACTGGCAGGTTTTACAACCCGGTTACTAAAAAGTGGCGGAGGAACTCTCTCCTATGTCAGGAGACAGGTCTTGGGCCGCTTAGGGGCCGGGTTGTAGAACTGACGAGGTTTTACGCACAGACAGACGGACATGAAAACGGACTGATCCGGGGTATTGGACGTATGAGTTTATTTATGCGTCCAGCGGAAATAGCAGGACACCGGTGGCTCATGGACATGCTGTTCAATTATGTTGGCCTTAAGACGAATCGGAGAGGATAGTTAAGACCTAGGTTAAATTTAGGTCTAAGTAGGCTGAGCTAATTGTATTTAGACTTAAGCTAGATTTAGTTTAGTAAATTAAGTTAGTATTTAAGTACTATATTGCTAAGTTAACCCCAGGTATTATACTACCTGGGTAATAGTAAATAAGTGAAAATCGAAAAATAAATTAATGATGAAAAAAAAACAATTAAAATAAAAATCCAATAAGAGCCAGCAGGCCAAAATAAGATAGCCGCTAAGTATAAGTTCTTTTATGTTAAATACCCCTTTAGTTAAGTTATATATGTACAATCTAATGAATAAAATTTATATTATTATTATTATTATTAAGAGCGAAAATGATCCTAATCCGCGTATAAATTCCAACCTTTCTTTGGTTAATAGTATAGTTAATATTTGCAATAGAAATAATATAAATGACATACACGAAACAAATAAAACCGTCATAGCAGTAAATAATGGAACCGGTATAGAAGTGAATGCGTCTCTGATAATTACACCTAAAGATATTGTGGACTCCCTGTAAGTACCCGATGCAATTAAAGATTTCCCTATATTTGAAGGGAATACCAGACTGTTATTTGACGTTTTGAATAATGTTGATGAAATATTATCCCTAATATCTGTTGCAAATGGAACTCCATATGGACAGTTATTGCTCAGAGCAATAAGAAATAAAGTCATTGGGCCAGTTAATGAAGCACTAAACATATATGGTACTCCATTAGTTTCGGAGAGTATTAAAGAAAATCTAATTTTTCACTATTCTGACAAAGGAAATGAAACGTCTCTTATAAGAGACTTACATAATATTAAACAAAATAATAAAACCGTTGAAAGATTTTATAGTGAGGTAGTGGAAATTTATAAAGCATTAATAACCATGTCCAAATCCACGAAAGAGACACGAATGTTTTAGGTGCAAATAAAGCTCTATACTCTACTATGTGCCTCAACGCATTTATTTCAGGTTTAAAAGAGCCTCTTGGCTCCACAATACGTTCAATGAAGCCTGGTTTGCTACCACAAACGTTTGCTTATTGTGTTGAGGAACAAAATATGTTCTTTATAAGATCTCCTCAAAGAACTCTGGTACTCCCACATCCACAGCCAAAACCAGTGGTGAATCAGGCCTAGCGTCCGATTGCACCCTAGCAGGGTTGACTTTTCCGTCAACAAAATCCACCCTGTTTTAACCCTTCAATATTTCCTCAACAAAGCCCATTTCTTTGCCATCCAAACTTTACTACAGGTTTTACCTACTTAATATGCAAGTATAATGGTTATCTTTTCTCCCTCCTTTGCAGAATCAATTACTTCATTTTTAGAGGAAACTATAGCTAGTATTTTCGCATCATTTACTTCATTGAACTCATAACCAACAAATTTTGTTTTGCCAAATTTATTGATCAAATCAAACCATACTTGCTCAACAGATTTTTCACCAGATCCAGCCCATTTAGCTGCAA
This sequence comes from Nemotelus pantherinus, assembly GCA_963978885.1. NCBI lineage: Eukaryota > Metazoa > Arthropoda > Insecta > Diptera > Stratiomyidae > Nemotelus > Nemotelus pantherinus. Next base: position 116,026,125 of record OZ022264.1, read on the forward strand.
TTCAAACAGTTTCTACCACAATATTTTCCCCTAAATCAATTAAGACAGCCCTTGTATCCACAATATCAACAACGTTCATAGCTGAATCCTAATCAACAAATTTTTCAGAGACCAAATATTCGTACACTCAGACCAGATCCAATGGAGGTTGACCCAAGTAATATAAGGTCAATAAATCCTCCAAATAGACCACTGGGTATGACCCAGTGAAAACATTTTCAGACCAGTAACATTTTCGGACCTGTTATGGAAAATCGAGCTTTTGAGTCTAGACACACAGCGCAGCCTAAATGATCATTTGCCGTAAATCATCATTTAAGTGTTGTGTGTCATATAGTAATTTGGCCTAATTGCCACTAAATGACCAAATTATTAATCATTAAGGAAATCGCTAATGATAATCAAACTTTGGTAATTTATTCTTAAACGAAGTAGAGTTGTCCGATATAATACAAAATCCCCTTGTAAAAAGTCGTTTTTCGCATAGAAAACGAGAAGATGACAACTTTTTTGAGATGTCAGATTTAAATTGAAAATATTAACAGAATTTTAATGTAGTTCTTGTGCGGTTTGTACTCCAACTTCATCAGTTAGAACATAAAAGAAGCAACATACACTTAAAACACCTCCGATTTCTCCATTTTTCAAAAACTAGTTCGTGTTAGTAACAGACAGGCAGTGACAGTATTCATCATCAACGCAAGAACTGTGTGTCAGCTTTTTTTAAATTACTAACTTAGGTATAAATGATCATAAGTAGATTAGTAATTTAAGTGCCTGTCTGTCAAGGCTTTTACTTAATATCGACGAAAATCATTGGCAAGACTCAACACAAGACAATATTTACGCTGACTATTTTCATACATAGCAACTTGACCCTTGTTATGACTATAGTGACCAACATGACTACCATGGTAACCAAACAAATGCCTCATGTCAAGGTTGGTTATTGATTGTGATCATGGATCTCTTCTTGTCTATAAATCAGCATAGACAACGTATATCGTCTCTAAAGCTTATCAAAGCAGAGAATATTGATATGGGAAACTCGATCACTTTGCGGAATCAGCCTCCAAAAGCAGAATCAAATTGGAATTGTTTTTGCGGGATTTAATTGAACAATTTTTTATTTACATTGAAAATTTTTATTTACATTGAAAATTTTTATTTACATTGAAAATTTTATTTTGACAAAGTGGTTGCACAGTGGTATGCACTGATTCTCATCAGACACCAGCTCACATTGCATACTTGACTGATGTGACCACTTGCAGTTGGAAATCATTAACTTTTTTTTTACGCTAGTTGAGACAAATTTTAACATCTCCGACTTATATCCGTCGACATAATTTTTACTTGTAAAGGTTGGTTATTGATTGTGATCATGGGTTCCTTCTTGTCTACTCGACATGTAAACAATGTGGTTTTGTGGTTATATCAATCCGGTTCGAGGCTTGTTGCTGCATTCTTATTAAAAAAACATATATCGTCTTTAAAGCTTATCAACGCAGAGAATATTGATACGGGAAACTCGATCGTTTTCGATGGATATAAGTCGGAGATACTAAAATTTGTCCCCATATGTCACCCACACGTGACCGCCGATGCGGGCCCTCTGCCCGTCAGCAATCCAAATCGCCGCGTACCCCGTGGCATCTGCCGCCAAACGGACGAGTTCCTCCCCCTATAAGGCTCACTGATCAGTATGATCTTACCCCTATGCTTGCAGACTAGCTGCGTGAGGAGGTCGTCCGCAGCTCTACAGCCCTGCAGGTTGCCTTTAAGGACTCTCATATCCTCTCCTGCTTTTTCTTGGGATTATATGCGTCCTTGAAAACCCGACAAGCACTCGATCTCATTATATGCTTCTCGCCATTCGCGCCATGTTTCTCATAATATACACTGAGCCTGCGCGGAGCAGTCTGCTGCCCGGTGGCCAACCTGTCCACATTTCCAGCAGCTGGCACTCCAGTCCGGACCCTTACAGCTACGTCTTGTGTGGTCATAGCCTAAGCACCGGTAGCAGCGTGTCACCTCAGCCCACCTTCGTACTCGGGCGCTATGCGGCCCATGCGGACTCAACCAAACTTAAAGATTTTGGATGCTGGTGCCTCATCCAGCTCCACCACAGCTCTCCTTTGCTCCCTTGTGTTAGGGGGAAGAGCGTAGATTTCACCTCGCCGGCTCCTTCCTCTTCAGCCTCACATTTGATGGCGGATGTCACCTCCTCGCTTACTATGAGGCAATCGAGGTCGAGAAGGTCGATCTTGACTCTGGGAGTTACAAGCCTCACGTCCTCCTGGCCATCTATGGCGGCCCGGATCGAGTTCCTCGATATTGTGCGGTCATCACAGTGCGCGATTTTCAAAAGGACCCCTCCTTCTGCTTTCTTTCTGATACGCCTAACTAGCGTACCAGTTTCATCCGGGGAAACACTTTGACGAATGGCCGCCAGAACTTCCACGTAAGTCTTTCCCGGAGCCGGTTTTACGATGAAAGCTTCTAATTTTTTTCCTCGCTTTCTTCGTGTACTCTTATTTTTCTTTTTTTTCTTCACTTCTTTCTTTTCGCCCTAATCCTCTTTCTGAGCCTTTTCTGGCCCAGCGGGTGCCACAGGTGTTTTGACGACACTTCCTTTCCTCTTTTTGAGGGTAACCGTCACCCACTTTCTGAGTATCCTCGGGGCTGGATTCAGCCACGCGTTTATTCTGCCGTGGCTGATCTACTCCCGGGACCCCTGCAAGAGGAGCCGGTTCTACGGTTTTTTCTTTCAAGCCCCGCTGGTAGTCCATCTCTGCCTTTTGCCAGTTGGTCCGGCAGATGAGTATGACCTTAAAGGCCTCCTCCAGCTCCAGCATTCCGTCCTGGACGTGCTTGGAAATATTTCGCTGAGCGTTGGCTGCTTGAAGCATTTTACGAAGGATATGTTGGCACTTCTTCAACATATCCTCCTCGGCCACTCGTTTGCGCTTGATGTATTCTTTTCTAGGGGAAACACGTGCTGGCGTTGTGTATTGGTCTGATGTTCTCGTGTCCGTACTCTCCTGTGGATGACTCTTCAGAGTCTCTAGAGCACTACTGCTGTCGGATTCAGTAGTTTTGGCTCCTTGTGCATCCACTGCGCCCCCGGAACCAATTGCTCCCTCAACTTGCGTCTCATTGTTCGGTGGTGGAGGTGTCCTCTGGACCTTCGGCCTTCTCGCAAACGTGAAACGAACAATGGCGGCGCCTGTTCCGCCCTGCGTCACCGTTATCGTCCTCACGTCTGGTTTTCCCTCTGTCTTGTCAGTTAGTTTTGTTGTTGATTGTGTCATCTGTTTTATTGGGTCCCAGCTTAGAGCCGCTATCTCCACCCGTATGTGCAGTCGCCTAAATGACCTCGTGGTTATCTTTGCAGAGTAGGGAGGCCGACGCGAGGGTTGATCACCAGCCTTCATGGAGCTGGTTCTCAGAGCCAGGTCAGCGCTAATCGGGAACAATGTCAACAGAACCTGCACCACCAACTCAACGGTGCGGGCTTCGAACGTACTCTGAGACCTGCTAGGTTTTAACGGGATGGAGATGGTATGACATTAACCTGGAGCCGTTCACTCTCGGATTTCACTCCGGCGTTACCGCGCATAAAGCGACTAGGTCCAGAATGCCATAACCGCCAGCCCAAATGCGTAATTCTTAATCGTTGGTCGTGCCTTGAACCATTTAAACTAAGCCAATTCATGCCATATATATCGTTCCTACCATTGTCAAAATGCCAATCATCAGTCAAATCGTAAAGCTATGGGAAAAACCGAGGCGTACCGAATGTTACTGGACCATTTGGCGTTACCCGGGGTGCACCGCGAGGAGGCGGCCCAACATAACTAGCGTAAATAAAAGTTAATTATTTCCGACTGCAAGTGGTCACATCAGTTAAGTATGCACTGTGAGCTGATGTCTGATGAGAATCAGTGCATACTTTCGAAACCACTTTGTCAAAATAAAATTTTTTATGTAAATAAAAATGTTCACTGTTAATAATTTTTACTAATTTTCGAAGAAAAGTAGTATTAAACTCGTTTCGCCGAAAATTCATATTTCTTATATATATATATATATATATATATATATATATATATATATATATATATATATATATATATATATATATATATATATATATATATATATATATATATATATATATATATCTAATATATGAAATTCTCGTGTCACAGTTTTCGTTGCCATACTCCTCCGAAACGGCTTGACCGATTTTGATGAAATTTTTTGTGCTTATCCGGTATCTATGAGAATCGGCCAACATCTATTTTTCATCCCCCTAAATGTTAGGGGTAGTCTACCCCTAAACTTTTTTTTAAATTTTTTATTTTCCTCTCCGGTCGAAAACTGATCAATCGTAATTTAATTAGTTATCCCCGCCAGATGTGTACAGGTGTCACTTCTGACCCAGTAAACAGCACGGAGTAGGGATGAGAACGAAGCCGGTCTCCTTTCTTTCTCACTCCCTACACAGTTGTCGGCCATCATTATTGTTTATGCATCAAGTGTAGTAGTAACGTTGACAATTATTATTTTGCTATCTCAGTGTAACTCTCATATTAACTTTTAATCATTCCTATTTTATCAATAATAATTAAATTATCAATTTTTAGTGTATTTTGCACGATTAGTTAATCAAGTGATTTTATAACCTCAAAAGTACTCAACACGTGACACGAGCTTCCAATAACAACGGATTTTGTGTTGTAAGTATACTTTTTTTTATTAATATCGAAAATGTTGTTGATCTTATAAAAATGTAATTTTAATTTAATTTTATTAAAAAAATGCAATTGAACAATTAAGATTTTCATAGTTTCCAAAAAATCAATCATTATGAATCTTTATTTTGAAATGTCAATGGAAATATTGGTTGTATGAAAAAATTATAAGAGACAATGTTTTCATAAAATTTAATTTTTCACTTTTGTTTGAAAAATTTTTCCATAAAACTTATATTTTTGTTATAATTTCATAAATTAAAAGTAATCATTTCAAAACTGCGGCAAAAATCCTAGCCCTAATTATACTTTTAACATTTTTCATCATTAAATAATTTCATTAATTCTATTTATGTATGTTTTGTACAGTGAGCAATGCCAAGAAAACGCAAAGGGGCTGATTTGAGCCGCAGTACAAGTAAAGCTCGAAACTTGCGAAATAGCAGATCCGAAAGAACAGAAGAACAAATCCAGCAACAAAGTACTGATGCACGTGCCAGAATGGCGCAATTGCATCAAGAAGAGCCAGAAGATACACGAGCTGAACGCAATGAAGCCAGAAGATTAGAACAACGACAATCACGCCGTTTCACAGACAATAGACGAAGAACAAATGACCAACAACGACAACAGGTAAATCGAGCATTTATATCTGATTCATTCCTGCGTCTAGCATTCCAGTATGAGCCCGATATTGAATATTATGCTCATTCAAAAGTGGTAATTGGTGCTATGGACAAGGAATGTCCGCATTGTCATGCTCTGAAATTCAAAAATGAGCCAGCTGGGATGTGTTGCGCGTCAGGAAAAGTGTAACTACCTGAAATTGAAACACCACCTGAACCATTGAACGGCTTACTTATCGGCACGGATCCAGATTCTAACGTGTTCCTGAAGTCAATTCGAAGATTCAATTCATGCTTTCAAATGACATCGTTCGGAGCAACAGAAATAGTTCGAAATACTAATGCAAATGGTCAACAACTCAATTCTACATTCAAAATCAGAGGCCAAGTTTATCATAAAATGGGCTCACTGCTGCCAATGCCAAACGAACCACATAAATTCTTACAAATCTACTTTATGGGCGGCGAGGATTCCGGAAGCGCATTTGCCAATCACGTGAATGCACGTTGTGATTATAATAACCTTGATTCACTTTATGCCAGGCGCATCGTCAGCGAGCTAGATGCTCTTTTGAACGAGCACAACGAGTTGTTGAAAATATTCAAATCACATATGCACCAATTACAAAGCGATAATCACGCTATCGTCATTAATCCTGATAAAACACCAGCTGGAGAGCATATTCGTAGATTCAATGCACCCGTTGTTGATGATGTTGCTGGAATCATGGTTGGCGATTGTACAGCTTCACGAGAAATTGTGATTCGTAGAAGAAATAATAATCTTCAGTTCATTGCTGACACACATCGTTCATATGACGCTCTCCAATATCCGCTAATATTCTGGAAGGGACAAGACGGATATTGCATAAACATAAAACAACGAGATCCCGTATCAGGTACTTCATTGATTATTAATTTGATCATTAATCATTTAACAAAACAATTAAATTATTGAACGTAATAAATTTTAATTAATTTTTATGAACAAATATTACAGGAGCTGAAATAAACAAGAACGTTAGCTCAAAGGATTATTATGCGTACCGATTAATGATTAGACGTGGCCTGGACAACGTCATTTTACGATGTCGTGAGCTTTGTCAACAATTCATGGTCGACATGTACGCGAAGATTGAGAGCGAACGACTACGATACTTACGATATAATCAACAAAAGCTGCGCGCCGAAGAGTACATTCATTTGCGAGACGCTATCAACAACAACGCCGACGTCGCCGAAATTGGTAACCATGTCATTTTACCATCATCGTACGTAGGCAGTCCACGTCATATGCAAGAATATATACAGGATGCTCTGACTTTCGTGCGCGAATATGGACGACCATGTTTATTTATCACGTTCACATGTAATCCAAAATGGCCAGAGATTACATCTTTGCTACTGCCTGGCCAAAATGCAATACATCGCCATGACATTACAGCACGTGTGTTCAGACAAAAGTTGAAGTCTTTAATAAGTTTCATTACTAAATCACATGTATTTGGTCCCACACGTTGCTGGATGTATTCGGTTGAGTGGCAAAAGCGAGGATTACCTCATGCACACATTTTGGTTTGGTTCATCGACAAAATCCGTCCTGAAGAAATCGATAGTATCATTTCTGCGGAAATTCCAGATCCATCCACTGACCAACTGCTGTTTGATATTGTTACAACAAACATGATTCATGGTCCATGTGGTACTCTTAATAGTTCATCGCCTTGCATGGCTGATGGAAAATGTACTAAAAATTTCCCTAAAAATTTTACCAATGATACGGTCACAAATGTCGACGGATACCCAATATATCGTCGAAGAAATCCTGAAAATGGCGGACAATCATTTATTAAAAATATCATCAACACAGACATTGATATTGACAATCGTTGGGTGGTGCCATATTCGCCTCTGCTGAGCAAGACATATAATGCTCATATTAATGTTGAGTTCTGCAGTTCTGTGAAGAGCATCAAATACATTTGCAAGTATGTCCATAAAGGCAGTGATATGGCTGTGTTTAGAGTGGTAAATACTAATGTGAATGCTCCTCCAGTGAATAAAAACGATGAAATAACGCTCTACCAAATTGGTCGGTACATCAGCTACAATGAAGCTGCTTGGCGTATCTTTGGTTTTCCAATTCATGAACGGGATCCAGCAGTTGTTCAGTTAGCCATCCATCTTGAAAACGGTCAGCGTGTATTTTTCACGAACGAGACAGCGATTGATCGTGCAATAAATCCACCTAAAACTACACTCACTGCATTTTTTGAATTGTGTAATCGTGCGGATGATTTTGGTGCCTTCGCACGAACATTACTCTATTCACAAGTACCACGCTATTTCACATGGACTCAAACAAAAACATGGATACCCCGCAAGCAAGGCTCACCAGTTGCTGCATGTCTCAATTTATTTAAATCAAACGCCTTGGGGCGATTATTTACAGTCAATCCAAGACACACGGAGTGCTTTTATCTTCGACTGTTGTTGGTTAATGTTACTGGCCCATTATCATTTCAAGATATACGTAAAGTGAATGGGCAACAATATCCAACGTATAAAGATGCATGCCTTGCACTCGGCTTGCTGGAAGACGACAACCAGTGGGAATGCATGCTTGCTGAAGCTGCATTGAACTGTACAGCAATACAAATTCGTCTACTATTCGCTATAGTGTTGACTACATGTTTCCCAGCCCGAGCACAGATATTATGGGAAAATCACAAAGATTCAATGACTGATGATATATTGCATGAACATCGTATACGGTGCCACGATCTAACCATAACATTCAGCGACGAAATGTACAATGAAGCATTGATTGCTATTGAGGATCTTTGCATTGTCATTGCCAACTTACCACTTAGTAATTTCGGTATGAATTCGCCAAATCGAACTGCATCTGATTTAATGAATACTGAAATGAATCGTGAACTGCAGTACAGTACTGTAGAAATGGCAGCGATTGTTGCCCGCAATGTCCCACTAATGAATGAGGAACAAAGAACCATTTATGATCGCATTATGCTCGCAGTTTCAGCTGGACAAGGTGGGTTCTTCTTTTTGGATGCACCGGGTGGAACTGGCAAAACATTCGTTATTTCGCTAATTCTTGCTGAAATACGATCAAATAATGGCATCGCATTGGCCGTTGCATCATCGGGCATTGCAGCAACTTTATTGGATGGAGGTAGAACAGCTCATTCAGTATTTAAGCTGCCACTAAATATTCAGAATAACCCTGACGCAGTATGCAACATTAAGAAACAATCGTCCATGGCCACTGTGCTGAAACGGTGTAAAATTATTATTTGGGATGAATGTACTATGGCACACAAACATTCACTTGAGGCGTTGAACAGGACATTGAAAGATATTAAAAACAGTGACAAACTATTTGGCGGCACTCTGTTGGTCCTTTCAGGTGATTTCAGACAAACACTTCCAGTCATTCCACGTTCAACATACGCTGATGAGATCAACGCTTGCTTAAAATCATCTCCATTGTGGCGTAATGTTGAAAAATTACAGCTAAAAATAAATATGCGCGTTCAAATGCTTCAAGATCCATCCGCTGAAACATTTTCAAAACAACTCTTAGATATCGGTGACGGAAAAGTTGCTATAGATGAAACTGGATACGTAAAATTACCGACCGATTTCTGCACAATCGCTGATTCGCAAGATACTCTCATTGAACAAATATTTCCCGATGTACACACACAGTACATAAATCATAAGTGGCTTGCAGAAAGAGCGATTTTAGCGGCAAAAAATGTAGACGTTGACAATTTAAATCTGAAGATACAAATGTTGTTGCCAGGGAACTTGGTATCATATAAATCTATTGATACAGTTTGCGACGACAGCGAAGCAGTAAATTTTCCCACAGAGTTTTTGAACTCACTGGATTTGCCAGGCATGCCACCGCATAATTTACAATTACAGGTTGGATCTCCAATTATCTTGCTTCGTAATTTGAACCCGCCCCGGCTGTGCAACGGTACGCGATTAGTCATTCAAAAATTAATGAAAAACGTGATCGAAGCCAGGATTTTAAATGGCAAGTTTAGAGGTGAAAATATACTCATACCACGGATTCCTATTATACCTACAGATGTGCCAATTCAATTCAAACGTATTCAGTTTCCGATTAGATTGGCATTTGCAATGACTATCAACAAATCCCAAGGTCAAACGATGTCTGTTTGTGGATTAGATTTGAGAACACCATGTTTTTCACACGGACAATTATACGTGGCATGCTCTCGAGTGGCTAAATCATCCAGTTTGTTTGTGTTAGCTAAAGATGGACTAACAAAAAATATTGTTCACGCTATAGCATTAAGAGATTAATATTGTTTAATAGTGTTACTGTCGTAATTGTTTTATAACTTAATAACTTAAAAATAATGTTTGCCTTTTGTTATTTTTATATTCCCTCATCGTTCACAGCGCTCCATGCTTATTTCACGCATATACCACATTCTTACATACATACAATATACACATTCTAACCATAGATATAGAGAGGAATGGATACGAAATGGGCCGAGAGAAATGAAGCAATTTTCGACCTCTGGTGTAGTTGTGTGAGCGAGAGGTCGCAATGTGTTTGTATGACGAGGGCGGCGTGAAATATTGTAAAATTAAAGGGCAACTTTTTTGGTGCAAATAAAAATTTGTTAATATTGATGTAATGTAATTCACGTCAATAGCGAATCAATGAGTTTCGATTTGCATTAAAACTGTGCGTAGTATTGTAATTAGTTGTGCGGCAGCTGAACAGGTTTTTTTTAATGAAAATAATTAGCTCTGAGCAGAGCTGAAGTCTGTTCGCGTACTTTCAGTCACAGAATTTTTGTGAATCATGTGGTGGGGGATATTCAGGAAAAGTACAAAAACGCTCTGATTGCATTTCCGGAAAAGATTCAGTTGTCGGTTTTTGTGAGACCAATAGTAATTATAAAGTCATTCTAAGTGGTGATAAATTATCGCCACAAAAATATTCGATCTTCAAAACAACATTACGCAAAAATATGTTGCTTGCCGCGCACATTTGGAAATTTTTACTCGCGAAACGCGTTTCACATTTTTCACTGTTTTTCAATAGCTCACACTCTACTGAAATTTACTGAAAGAGGCGAAATTTTCAGCATTGAATAAAACGAAGTACATAAACGGCTTCATTGCAATTAATTGTAGCACGCGAACAGACATAATTGTTGCCGTGTTGCCACATAACGCAGATCACTAAGCATAATTCCGTGAAAAAAAACTTCACTTGGATTTATTTGGTAGAGAAATTCTAAATTCAATTTCAGCGGCACTGAGTCACTTTATTAGGCTCAAAAACTATTCAAATAAAACAATCTGAAATAAATGTTTTCATCTAACGAGTATTAAAAAGTTTCAAATTATATATACACTCAAGACATTTACGCGCAAATAATGTTAGAAAATTCTCGGCATCCACAAAAAGCAAACAATTTATAGAGGTTATTGATTTGTGATCTGGTTCCCTTCTAGTCTATAAATCAGCATAGACAACGTATATCGTCTCTAAAGCTAAAGCCGATAATATTTTATTATATTATTTAAAATGGTACTATTTTGTAATTTTGAAGGTACATTATTATCCCTTCAAATGCGCTCAAGCTGTATAGCCTTTGTCGGAAAAAATCACTTCACATATCGCGGCGTCTATTTCGACACAAGTTTTACTTGCAATATTTGCTGTGGTAAATTCAAATATTGTTTTCTTACCGGAAAAAAGAAATCGCCCTCGCACTGCGTTTATAATCACTATCACAATTCACAACACTACACTTCATTTTGCTCAATACGAATATTAACGCTTCCACTCGCCGTAAATTTTGCTTTCAAAATGTGCGAATACAAATTCTTCGCACATTTCTTGTACAAAATGATCCTTAAGCACATGTTTTTAATTACCTTTTTGCCCGACAAATCGTCCCAACGTCATATACAAAATTCTTCGCACTTTTCTTGTAACAAAAGGATATATTTCTTTCAGGTAAAACATATTTTTTCAAAATTCATGACCCCTTTGTTTTACATTATGTTCCCACCCTACAAATTTGTCCCTATATCGCATGTAAAATCTTGGCTTTTTTCAACCAAGGGGATGTATTTATTTCAGGTTAAATAGGTTATTTCCCGAAATTAGCGATCCTTTTGTTTTAAATTATCTTCCCACTCTACAAATCGTCCCTCCATTGTATGTAAAATAAACGCACTTTTTTGTAGTAAACGGACATATTTATAACAGGTAAAATAGGTTTTTCAAAATTAATAAATTACGTTTCCACCCTAGAGATCGTCTTTACAAAGCCCAGGAAAAAGAAAGTAAATTGGTATGCTTCATACGAGAGAGTGGCAGGAGTGGTATACATGTTTTTTTATATGAACGAGCTCATAGATTTGATTGCCATAAATGCAAATTTGATTGCCATAAATTTGATGCCATAAATGTTCGATCGGGTTTAAGTTCGGTAATAGCATTTGGACAGTAACAAATAGCCCAAAGCCTACATTGCTCCGGATACATGCGAAAATTGTATAAAACGCCTTATTTTTCAGCACTTTGTTTAATATTTCTTTTAAGAATACCTAGGCAAAACGTTTGATCCATCCTACCATTCACAAAATCTATATATAGCATAATGTTTCCTTCGCTGTATTTTACAGTGGAAGTAGTATGTTCCCTCCTAAACTCTGTATTTAACATTCGCCGAACATATTGCCGCTTATTAGATTCAAAAACATTAATTTTTACTTCAGCAACACAAATTATGGACTTCCAGAATTATTTTGGCTTTTTTGCGCACTCTTAAGCGAAACGTTATTTAACAAATTAATTTTTTTAAACTATTATAAGGTTAGCTTCCGCCATTCTGCCCTTTAAATTCGCTTTCTTTTTTGAATTTCGAATAATTTGAGTAGAGACTTTCTTTTCAACTCGTTTGTTCACCTTAATTTGTAAAACTGGGGCACTTAATTTAGGGATTTTCATAATTTTTCTGATAATCCACTTTTTTCACACTCAGATAAGATTTTAGGCCTTTCTGACCGATGCTTTGTTTCAAAAAATTTGGTTGATTTATTTATTGTTATTACATTTCTCACTGTATGTCTTTTATAATTAATTTTATACCTATGACGCAAATAATGCAACAACAATAATATTATTTCTTGATTGGCCACCTTATTCAACGTATTTTCTATTAACATAAAAAAGTAAACTATAGTGTAGGAAATACCATTTAGAAAATTTAATTTGCAGACAAACACAGCCATCAAATCTAAAATTCCCTTAAATTCCCTAAAATAGATATATTTGAAATCAAACTGAAATAAAATTTTCGCGACCAAAGCACTTGCTAATTTAATTTCAATCAACCGGTTTGCCAACGTAACATAAAGCATCTACATGCGTATAGATCATTTAGCATCATAATCTGCACGCAGCATTCGTAAATAGTAGCCCAAGTTAATTACGAAGTTTACTTGTGCTACTTTAAATCGTTCATTCACACCGGTTTTCATCGTTCGAACAATTTTCTTCACCTAAATGACGTCAATTCATATAATTGATTAAACTTAATGCCCCTACACGCTATCAAGCTTTCCCCGCCTATGAACAAAAGCAATCAATAAAAATGGCGATCGGGCGGTTTGACACATGTTTTATTTTCGTGTTTTCATCAATTAAAAGTATAAATGTTTAGATTGATCAATAAACAGTGTGAAAGTAAAAAGTGTTTTGCACCATTTACTCATAGGATTTCGCCCTAGAATGTGTGATGTAAGTACAAATTCAATTTGAATCAATGTACCTCTTTTTACCGGATTTAGGATAGAAAGCTTTCGAATTGTGGAAAGAAATGGTTGTTATATGTATGCAAGCAACATTTTCGACCTCCCCTTACAAAATAACATCAAATTTCATTCAGAAAATTTGATTAATTTTGAAATTTGTGCCCCATGTGACACATATTTTATTTTCCCTGCTATTCCAACTAACCCGAAAATCGACCATGTTCACAACAATAGAAATGTATGGAAATGTTTGTTTACATTGAGAGTCAACAGCGCAGAAGGGTATAGTGTGCGGCATTGAGGGGAAAGCTTTTTTGGAGAGAGTAAGTTGCATATGTAGTAAAAATGCTTCATTCACGTACGGGTTCATGGATTATCATTTCGTGTCCATATTCTTTATATGTCTATGATTCTAACATACATACATACTTACAATAAGTAAGCTATTTTTTGTCTACACTAGAAATTACTAGGAAATTATTTATATGGCAAAACAACGTTTGCCGGGTCAGCTAGTATATATATATATATATATATATATATATATATATATATATATATATATATATATATATATATATATATATATATATATATATATATATATATATATATCTAATATATAAAATTCTCGTGTCACAGTTTTCGTTGCCATACTCCTCCGAAACGGCTTGACCGATTTTGATGAAATTTTTTGTGCTTATCCGGTATCTATGAGAATCGGCCAACATTTATTTTTCATCCCCCTAAATGTTAGGGGTAGTCCACCCCTAAATTTTTTTTTTAATTTTTTATTTTCCTCTCCGGTCGAAAACTGATCAATCGTAATTTAATTAGTTATCCCCGCCAGATGTCTACAGGTGTCACTTCTGACCCAGTAAACAGCACGGAGTAGGGATGAGAACGAAGCTGGTCTCCTTTCTTTCTCACTCCCTACACAGTTGTCGGCCATCATTATTGTTTATGCATCAAGTGTAGTAGTAACGTTGACAATTATTATTTTGCTATCTCAGTGTAACTCTCATATTAACTTTTAATCATTCCTATTTTATCAATAATAATTAAATTATCAATTTTTAGTGTATTTTGCACGATTAGTTAATCAAGTGATTTTATAACCTCAAAAGTACTCAACACGTGACACGAGCTTCCAATAACAACGGATTTTGTGTTGTAAGTATACTTTTTTTTATTAATATCGAAAATGTTGTTGATCTTATAAAAATGTAATTTTAATTTAATTTTATTAAAAAAATGCAATTGAACAATTAAGATTTTCATAGTTTCCAAAAAATCAATCATTATGAATCTTTATTTTGAAATGTCAATGGAAATATTGGTTGTATGAAAAAATTATAAGAGACAATGTTTTCATAAAATTTAATTTTTCACTTTTGTTTGAAAAATTTTTCCATAAAACTTATATTTTTGTTATAATTTCATAAATTAAAAGTAATCATTTCAAAACTGCGGCAAAAATCCTAGCCCTAATTATACTTTTAACATTTTTCATCATTAAATAATTTCATTAATTCTATTTATGTATGTTTTGTACAGTGAGCAATGCCAAGAAAACGCAAAGGGGCTGATTTGAGCCGGAGTACAAGTAAAGCTCGAAACTTGCGAAATAGCAGATCCGAAAGAACAGAAGAACAAATCCAGCAACAAAGTACTGATGCACGTGTCAGAATGGCGCAATTGCATCAAGAAGAACCAGAAGATACACGAGCTGAACGCAATGAAGCCAGAAGATTAGAACAACGACAATCACGCCGTTTCACAGTCAATAGACGAAGAACAAATGACCAACAACGACAACAGGTAAATCGAGCATTTATATCTGATTCATTCCTGCGTCTAGCATTCCAGTATGAGCCCGATATTGAATATTATGCTCATTCAAAAGTGGTAATTGGTGCTATGGACAAGGAATGTCCGCATTGTCATGCTCTGAAATTCAAAAATGAGCCAGCTGGGATGTGTTGCGCGTCAGGAAAAGTGCAACTACCTGAAATTGAAACACCACCTGAACCATTGAACGGCTTACTTATCGGCACGGATCCAGATTCTAACGTGTTCCTGAAGTCAATTCGAAGATTCAATTCATGCTTTCAAATGACATCGTTCGGAGCAACAGAAATAGTTCGAAATACTAATGCAAATGGTCAACAACTCAATTCTACATTCAAAATCAGAGGCCAAGTTTATCATAAAATGGGCTCACTGCTGCCAATGCCAAACGAACCACATAAATTCTTACAAATCTACTTTATGGGCGGCGAGGATTCCGGAAGCGCATTTGCCAATCGCGTGAATGCACGTTGTGATTATAATAACCTTGATTCACTTTATGCCAGGCGCATCGTCAGCGAGCTAGATGCTCTTTTGAACGAGCACAACGAGTTGTTGAAAATATTCAAATCACATATGCAGCAATTACAAAGCGATAATCACGCTATCGTCATTAATCCTGATAAAACACCAGCTGGAGAGCATATTCGTAGATTCAATGCACCCGTTGTTGATGATGTTGCTGGAATCATGGTTGGCGATTGTACAGCTTCACGAGAAATTGTGATTCGTAGAAGAAATAATAATCTTCAGTTCATTGCTGACACACATCGTTCATATGACGCTCTCCAATATCCGCTAATATTCTGGAAGGGACAAGACGGATATTGCATAAACATAAAACAACGAGATCCCGTATCAGGTACTTCATTGATTATTAATTTGATCATTAATCATTTAACAAAACAATTAAATTATTGAACGTAATAAATTTTAATTAATTTTTATGAACAAATATTACAGGAGCTGAAATAAACAAGAACGTTAGCTCAAAGGATTATTATGCGTACCGATTAATGATTAGACGTGGCCTGGACAACGTCATTTTACGATGTCGTGAGCTTTGTCAACAATTCATGGTCGACATGTACGCGAAGATTGAGAGCGAACGACTACGATACTTACGATATAATCAACAAAAGCTGCGCGCCGAAGAGTACATTCATTTGCAAGACGCTATCAACAACAACGCCGACGTCGCCGAAATTGGTAACCATGTCATTTTACCATCATCGTACGTAGGCAGTCCACGTCATATGCAAGAATATATACAGGATGCTCTGACTTTCGTGCGCGAATATGGACGACCATGTTTATTTATCACGTTCACATGTAATCCAAAATGGCCAGAGATTACATCTTTGCTACTGCCTGGCCAAAATGCAATACATCGCCATGACATTACAGCACGTGTGTTCAGACAAAAGTTGAAGTCTTTAATAAGTTTCATTACTAAATCACATGTATTTGGTCCCACACGTTGCTGGATGTATTCGGTTGAGTGGCAAAAGCGAGGATTACCTCATGCACACATTTTGGTTTGGTTCATCGACAAAATCCGTCCTGAAGAAATCGATAGTATCATTTCTGCGGAAATTCCAGATCCATCCACTGACCAACTGCTGTTTGATATTGTTACAACAAACATGATTCATGGTCCATGTGGTACTCTTAATAGTTCATCGCCTTGCATGGCTGATGGAAAATGTACTAAAAATTTCCCTAAAAATTTTACCAATGATACGGTCACAAATGTCGACGGATACCCAATATATCGTCGAAGAAATCCTGAAAATGGCGGACAATCATTTATTAAAAATATCATCAACACAGACATTGATATTGACAATCGTTGGGTGGTGCCATATTCGCCTCTGCTGAGCAAGACATATAATGCTCATATTAATGTTGAGTTCTGCAGTTCTGTGAAGAGCATCAAATACATTTGCAAGTATGTCCATAAAGGCAGTGATATGGCTGTGTTTAGAGTGGTAAATACTAATGTGAATGCTCCTCCAGTGAATAAAAACGATGAAATAACGCTCTACCAAATTGGTCGGTACATCAGCTACAATGAAGCTGCTTGGCGTATCTTTGGTTTTCCAATTCATGAATGGGATCCAGCAGTTGTTCAGTTAGCCATCCATCTTGAAAACGGTCAGCGTGTATTTTTCACGAACGAGACAGCGATTGATCGTGCAATAAATCCACCTAAAACTACACTCACTGCATTTTTTGAATTGTGTAATCGTGCGGATGATTTTGGTGCCTTCGCACGAACATTACTCTATTCACAAGTACCACGCTATTTCACATGGACTCAAACAAAAACATGGATACCCCGCAAGCAAGGCTCACCAGTTGCTGCATGTCTCAATTTATTTAAATCAAACGCCTTGGGGCGATTATTTACAGTCAATCCAAGACACACGGAGTGCTTTTATCTTCGACTGTTGTTGGTTAATGTTACTGGCCCATTATCATTTCAAGATATACGTAAAGTGAATGGGCAACAATATCCAACGTATAAAGATGCATGCCTTGCACTCGGCTTGCTGGAAGACGACAACCAGTGGGAATGCATGCTTGCTGAAGCTGCATTGAACTGTACAGCAATACAAATTCGTCTACTATTCGCTATAGTGTTGACTACATGTTTCCCAGCCCGAGCACATATATTATGGGAAAATCACAAAGATTCAATGACTGATGATATATTGCATCAACATCGTATACGGTGCCACGATCTAACCATAACATTCAGCGACGAAATGTACAATGAAGCATTGATTGCTATTGAGGATCTTTGCATTGTCATTGCCAACTTACCACTTAGTAATTTCGGTATGAATTCGCCAAATCGAACTGCATCTGATTTAATGAATACTGAAATGAATCGTGAACTGCAGTACAGTACTGTAGAAATGGCAGCGATTGTTGCCCGCAATGTCCCACTAATGAATGAGGAACAAAGAACCATTTATGATCGCATTATGCTCGCAGTTTCAGCTGGACAAGGTGGGTTCTTCTTTTTGGATGCACCGGGTGGAACTGGCAAAACATTCGTTATTTCGCTAATTCTTGCTGAAATACGATCAAATAATGGCATCGCATTGGCCGTTGCATCATCGGGCATTGCAGCAACTTTATTGGATGGAGGTAGAACAGCTCATTCAGTATTTAAGCTGCCACTAAATATTCAGAATAACCCTGACGCAGTATGCAACATTAAGAAACAATCGTCCATGGCCACTGTGCTGAAACGGTGTAAAATTATTATTTGGGATGAATGTACTATGGCACACAAACATTCACTTGAGGCGTTGAACAGGACATTGAAAGATATTAAAAACAGTGACAAACTATTTGGCGGCACTCTGTTGGTCCTTTCAGGTGATTTCAGACAAACACTTCCAGTCATTCCACGTTCAACATACGCTGATGAGATCAACGCTTGCTTAAAATCATCTCCATTGTGGCGTAATGTTGAAAAATTACAGCTAAAAATAAATATGCGCGTTCAAATGCTTCAAGATCCATCCGCTGAAACATTTTCAAAACAACTCTTAGATATCGGTGACGGAAAAGTTGCTATAGATGAAACTGGATACGTAAAATTACCGACCGATTTCTGCACAATCGCTGATTCGCAAGATACTCTCATTGAACAAATATTTCCCGATGTACACACACAGTACATAAATCATAAGTGGCTTGCAGAAAGAGCGATTTTAGCGGCAAAAAATGTAGACGTTGACAATTTAAATCTGAAGATACAAATGTTGTTGCCAGGGAACTTGGTATCATATAAATCTATTGATACAGTTTGCGACGACAGCGAAGCAGTAAATTTTCCCACAGAGTTTTTGAACTCACTGGATTTGCCAGGCATGCCACCGCATAATTTACAATTACAGGTTGGATCTCCAATTATCTTGCTTCGTAATTTGAACCCGCCCCGGCTGTGCAACGGTACGCGATTAGTCATTCAAAAATTAATGAAAAACGTGATCGAAGCCAGGATTTTAAATGGCAAGTTCAGAGGTGAAAATATACTCATACCACGGATTCCTATTATACCTACAGATGTGCCAATTCAATTCAAACGTATTCAGTTTCCGATTAGATTGGCATTTGCAATGACTATCAACAAATCCCAAGGTCAAACGATGTCTGTTTGTGGATTAGATTTGAGAACACCATGTTTTTCACACGGACAATTATACGTGGCATGCTCTCGAGTGGGTAAATCATCCAGTTTGTTTGTGTTAGCTAAAGATGGACTAACAAAAAATATTGTTCACGCTATAGCATTAAGAGATTAATATTGTTTAATAGTGTTACTGTCGTAATTGTTTTATAACTTAATAACTTAAAAATAATGTTTGCCTTTTGTTATTTTTATATTCCCTCATCGTTCACAGCGCTCCATGCTTATTTCACGCATATACCACATTCTTACATACATACAATATACACATTCTAACATACATACATACTTACAATAAGTAAGCTATTTTTTGTCTACACTAGAAATTACTAGGAAATTATTTATATGGCAAAACAACGTTTGCCGGGTCAGCTAGTATATATATATATATATATATATATATATATATATATATATATATATATATATATATATATATATATATATATATATATATATATATATATATATATATATATATATATATATATATATATATATATATATATATATATATCTAATATATAAAATTCTCGTGTCACAGTTTTCGTTGCCATACTCCTCCGAAACGGCTTGACCGATTTTGATGAAATTTTTTGTGCTTATCCGGTATCTATGAGAATCGGCCAACATTTATTTTTCATCCCCCTAAATGTTAGGGGTAGTCCACCCCTAAATTTTTTTTTTAATTTTTTATTTTCCTCTCCGGTCGAAAACTGATCAATCGTAATTTAATTAGTTATCCCCGCCAGATGTGTACAGGTGTCACTTCTGACCCAGTAAACAGCACGGAGTAGGGATGAGAACGAAGCCGGTCTCCTTTCTTTCTCACTCCCTACACAGTTGTCGGCCATCATTATTGTTTATGCATCAAGTGTAGTAGTAACGTTGACAATTATTATTTTGCTATCTCAGTGTAACTCTCATATTAACTTTTAATCATTCCTATTTTATCAATAATAATTAAATTATCAATTTTTAGTGTATTTTGCACGATTAGTTAATCAAGTGATTTTATAACCTCAAAAGTACTCAACACGTGACACGAGCTTCCAATAACAACGGATTTTGTGTTGTAAGTATACTTTTTTTTATTAATATCGAAAATGTTGTTGATCTTATAAAAATGTAATTTTAATTTAATTTTATTAAAAAAATGCAATTGAACAATTAAGATTTTCATAGTTTCCAAAAAATCAATCATTATGAATCTTTATTTTGAAATGTCAATGGAAATATTGGTTGTATGAAAAAATTATAAGAGACAATGTTTTCATAAAATTTAATTTTTCACTTTTGTTTGAAAAATTTTTCCATAAAACTTATATTTTTGTTATAATTTCATAAATTAAAAGTAATCATTTCAAAACTGCGGCAAAAATCCTAGCCCTAATTATACTTTTAACATTTTTCATCATTAAATAATTTCATTAATTCTATTTATGTATGTTTTGTACAGTGAGCAATGCCAAGAAAACGCAAAGGGGCTGATTTGAGCCGGAGTACAAGTAAAGCTCGAAACTTGCGAAATAGCAGATCCGAAAGAACAGAAGAACAAATCCAGCAACAAAGTACTGATGCACGTGTCAGAATGGCGCAATTGCATCAAGAAGAACCAGAAGATACACGAGCTGAACGCAATGAAGCCAGAAGATTAGAACAACGACAATCACGCCGTTTCACAGTCAATAGACGAAGAACAAATGACCAACAACGACAACAGGTAAATCGAGCATTTATATCTGATTCATTCCTGCGTCTAGCATTCCAGTATGAGCCCGATATTGAATATTATGCTCATTCAAAAGTGGTAATTGGTGCTATGGACAAGGAATGTCCGCATTGTCATGCTCTGAAATTCAAAAATGAGCCAGCTGGGATGTGTTGCGCGTCAGGAAAAGTGCAACTACCTGAAATTGAAACACCACCTGAACCATTGAACGGCTTACTTATCGGCACGGATCCAGATTCTAACGTGTTCCTGAAGTCAATTCGAAGATTCAATTCATGCTTTCAAATGACATCGTTCGGAGCAACAGAAATAGTTCGAAATACTAATGCAAATGGTCAACAACTCAATTCTACATTCAAAATCAGAGGCCAAGTTTATCATAAAATGGGCTCACTGCTGCCAATGCCAAACGAACCACATAAATTCTTACAAATCTACTTTATGGGCGGCGAGGATTCCGGAAGCGCATTTGCCAATCGCGTGAATGCACGTTGTGATTATAATAACCTTGATTCAATTTATGCCAGGCGCATCGTCAGCGAGCTAGATGCTCTTTTGAACGAGCACAACGAGTTGTTGAAAATATTCAAATCACATATGCACCAATTACAAAGCGATAATCACGCTATCGTCATTAATCCTGATAAAACACCAGCTGGAGAGCATATTCGTAGATTCAATGCACCCGTTGTTGATGATGTTTGCTGGAATCATGGTTGGCGATTGTACAGCTTCACGAGAAATTGTGATTCGTAGAAGAAATAATAATCTTCAGTTCATTGCTGACACACATCGTTCATATGACGCTCTCCAATATCCGCTAATATTCTGGAAGGGACAAGACGGATATTGCATAAACATAAAACAACGAGATCCCGTATCAGGTACTTCATTGATTATTAATTTGATCATTAATCATTTAACAAAACAATTAAATTATTGAACGTAATAAATTTTAATTAATTTTTATGAACAAATATTACAGGAGCTGAAATAAACAAGAACGTTAGCTCAAAGGATTATTATGCGTACCGATTAATGATTAGACGTGGCCTGGACAACGTCATTTTACGATGTCGTGAGCTTTGTCAACAATTCATGGTCGACATGTACGCGAAGATTGAGAGCGAACGACTACGATACTTACGATATAATCAACAAAAGCTGCGCACCGAAGAGTACATTCATTTGCGAGACGCTATCAACAACAACGCCAACGTCGCCGAAATTGGTAACCATGTCATTTTACCATCATCGTACGTAGGCAGTCCACGTCATATGCAAGAATATATACAGGATGCTCTGACTTTCGTGCGCGAATATGGACGACCATGTTTATTTATCACGTTCACATGTAATCCAAAATGGCCAGAGATTACATCTTTGCTACTGCCTGGCCAAAATGCAATACATCGCCATGACATTACAGCACGTGTGTTCAGACAAAAGTTGAAGTCTTTAATAAGTTTCATTACTAAATCACATGTATTTGGTCCCACACGTTGCTGGATGTATTCGGTTGAGTGGCAAAAGCGAGGATTACCTCATGCACACATTTTGGTTTGGTTCATCGACAAAATCCGTCCTGAAGAAATCGATAGTATCATTCCTGCGGAAATTCCAGATCCATCCACTGACCAACTGCTGTTTGATATTGTTACAACAAACATGATTCATGGTCCATGTGGTACTCTTAATAGTTCATCGCCTTGCATGGCTGATGGAAAATGTACTAAAAATTTCCCTAAAATTTTTACCAATGATACGGTCACAAATGTCGACGGATACCCAATATATCGTCGAAGAAATCCTGAAAATGGCGGACAATCATTTATTAAAAATATCATCAACACAGACATTGATATTGACAATCGTTGGGTGGTGCCATATTCGCCTCTGCTGAGCAAGACATATAATGCTCATATTAATGTTGAGTTCTGCAGTTCTGTGAAGAGCATCAAATACATTTGCAAGTATGTCCATAAAGGCAGTGATATGGCTGTGTTTAGAGTGGTAAATACTAATGTGAATGCTCCTCCAGTGAATAAAAACGATGAAATAACGCTCTACCAAATTGGTCGGTACATCAGCTACAATGAAGCTGCTTGGCGTATCTTTGGTTTTCCAATTCATGAATGGGATCCAGCAGTTGTTCAGTTAGCCATCCATCTTGAAAACGGTCAGCGTGTATTTTTCACGAACGAGACAGCGATTGATCGTGCAATAAATCCACCTAAAACTACACTCACTGCATTTTTTGAATTGTGTAATCGTGCGGATGATTTTTGTGCCTTCGCACGAACATTACTCTATTCACAAGTACCACGCTATTTCACATGGACTCAAACAAAAACATGGATACCCCGCAAGCAAGGCTCACCAGTTGCTGCATGTCTCAATTTATTTAAATCAAACGCCTTGGGGCGATTATTTACAGTCAATCCAAGACACACGGAGTGCTTTTATCTTCGACTGTTGTTGGTTAATGTTACTGGCCCATTATCATTTCAAGATATACGTAAAGTGAATGGGCAACAATATCCAACGTATAAAGATGCATGCCTTGCACTCGGCTTGCTGGAAGACGACAACCAGTGGGAATGCATGCTTGCTGAAGCTGCATTGAACTGTACAGCAATACAAATTCGTCTACTATTCGCTATAGTGTTGACTACATGTTTCCCAGCCCGAGCACATATATTATGGGAAAATCACAAAGATTCAATGACTGATGATATATTGCATCAACATCGTATACGGTGCCACGATCTAACCATAACATTCAGCGACGAAATGTACAATGAAGCATTGATTGCTATTGAGGATCTTTGCATTGTCATTGCCAACTTACCACTTAGTAATTTCGGTATGAATTCGCCAAATCGAACTGCATCTGATTTAATGAATACTGAAATGAATCGTGAACTGCAGTACAGTACTGTAGAAATGGCAGCGATTGTTGCCCGCAATGTCCCACTAATGAATGAGGAACAAAGAACCATTTATGATCGCATTATGCTCGCAGTTTCAGCTGGACAAGGTGGGTTCTTCTTTTTGGATGCACCGGGTGGAACTGGCAAAACATTCGTTATTTCGCTAATTCTTGCTGAAATACGATCAAATAATGGCATCGCATTGGCCGTTGCATCATCGGGCATTGCAGCAACTTTATTGGATGGAGGTAGAACAGCTCATTCAGTATTTAAGCTGCCACTAAATATTCAGAATAACCCTGACGCAGTATGCAACATTAAGAAACAATCGTCCATGGCCACTGTGCTGAAACGGTGTAAAATTATTATTTGGGATGAATGTACTATGGCACACAAACATTCACTTGAGGCGTTGAACAGGACATTGAAAGATATTAAAAACAGTGACAAACTATTTGGCGGCACTCTGTTGGTCCTTTCAGGTGATTTCAGACAAACACTTCCAGTCATTCCACGTTCAACATACGCTGATGAGATCAACGCTTGCTTAAAATCATCTCCATTGTGGCGTAATGTTGAAAAATTACAGCTAAAAATAAATATGCGCGTTCAAATGCTTCAAGATCCATCCGCTGAAACATTTTCAAAACAACTCTTAGATATCGGTGACGGAAAAGTTGCTATAGATGAAACTGGATACGTAAAATTACCGACCGATTTCTGCACAATCGCTGATTCGCAAGATACTCTCATTGAACAAATATTTCCCGATGTACACACACAGTACATAAATCATAAGTGGCTTGCAGAAAGAGCGATTTTAGCGGCAAAAAATGTAGACGTTGACAATTTAAATCTGAAGATACAAATGTTGTTGCCAGGGAACTTGGTATCATATAAATCTATTGATACAGTTTGCGACGACAGCGAAGCAGTAAATTTTCCCACAGAGTTTTTGAACTCACTGGATTTGCCAGGCATGCCACCGCATAATTTACAATTACAGGTTGGATCTCCAATTATCTTGCTTCGTAATTTGAACCCGCCCCGGCTGTGCAACGGTACGCGATTAGTCATTCAAAAATTAATGAAAAACGTGATCGAAGCCAGGATTTTAAATGGCAAGTTCAGAGGTGAAAATATACTCATACCACGGATTCCTATTATACCTACAGATGTGCCAATTCAATTCAAACGTATTCAGTTTCCGATTAGATTGGCATTTGCAATGACTATCAACAAATCCCAAGGTCAAACGATGTCTGTTTGTGGATTAGATTTGAGAACACCATGTTTTTCACACGGACAATTATACGTGGCATGCTCTCGAGTGGGTAAATCATCCAGTTTGTTTGTGTTAGCTAAAGATGGACTAACAAAAAATATTGTTCACGCTATAGCATTAAGAGATTAATATTGTTTAATAGTGTTACTGTCGTAATTGTTTTATAACTTAATAACTTAAAAATAATGTTTGCCTTTTGTTATTTTTATATTCCCTCATCGTTCACAGCGCTCCATGCTTATTTCACGCATATACCACATTCTTACATACATACAATATACACATTCTAACATACATACATACTTACAATAAGTAAGCTATTTTTTGTCTACACTAGAAATTACTAGGAAATTATTTATATGGCAAAACAACGTTTGCCGGGTCAGCTAGTATATATATATATATATATATATATATATATATATATATATATATATATATATATATATATATATATATATATATATATATATATATATATATATCTAATATATAAAATTCTCGTGTCACAGTTTTCGTTGCCATACTCCTCCGAAACGGCTTGACCGATTTTGATGAAATTTTTTGTGCTTATCCGGTATCTATGAGAATCGGCCAACATTTATTTTTCATCCCCCTAAATGTTAGGGGTAGTCCACCCCTAAATTTTTTTTTTAATTTTTTATTTTCCTCTCCGGTCGAAAACTGATCAATCGTAATTTAATTAGTTATCCCCGCCAGATGTCTACAGGTGTCACTTCTGACCCAGTAAACAGCACGGAGTAGGGATGAGAACGAAGCTGGTCTCCTTTCTTTCTCACTCCCTACACAGTTGTCGGCCATCATTATTGTTTATGCATCAAGTGTAGTAGTAACGTTGACAATTATTATTTTGCTATCTCAGTGTAACTCTCATATTAACTTTTAATCATTCCTATTTTATCAATAATAATTAAATTATCAATTTTTAGTGTATTTTGCACGATTAGTTAATCAAGTGATTTTATAACCTCAAAAGTACTCAACACGTGACACGAGCTTCCAATAACAACGGATTTTGTGTTGTAAGTATACTTTTTTTTATTAATATCGAAAATGTTGTTGATCTTATAAAAATGTAATTTTAATTTAATTTTATTAAAAAAATGCAATTGAACAATTAAGATTTTCATAGTTTCCAAAAAATCAATCATTATGAATCTTTATTTTGAAATGTCAATGGAAATATTGGTTGTATGAAAAAATTATAAGAGACAATGTTTTCATAAAATTTAATTTTTCACTTTTGTTTGAAAAATTTTTCCATAAAACTTATATTTTTGTTATAATTTCATAAATTAAAAGTAATCATTTCAAAACTGCGGCAAAAATCCTAGCCCTAATTATACTTTTAACATTTTTCATCATTAAATAATTTCATTAATTCTATTTATGTATGTTTTGTACAGTGAGCAATGCCAAGAAAACGCAAAGGGGCTGATTTGAGCCGGAGTACAAGTAAAGCTCGAAACTTGCGAAATAGCAGATCCGAAAGAACAGAAGAACAAATCCAGCAACAAAGTACTGATGCACGTGTCAGAATGGCGCAATTGCATCAAGAAGAGCCAGAAGATACACGAGCTGAACGCAATGAAGCCAGAAGATTAGAACAACGACAATCACGCCGTTTCACAGTCAATAGACGAAGAACAAATGACCAACAACGACAACAGGTAAATCGAGCATTTATATCTGATTCATTCCTGCGTCTAGCATTCCAGTATGAGCCCGATATTGAATATTATGCTCATTCAAAAGTGGTAATTGGTGCTATGGACAAGGAATGTCCGCATTGTCATGCTCTGAAATTCAAAAATGAGCCAGCTGGGATGTGTTGCGCGTCAGGAAAAGTGCAACTACCTGAAATTGAAACACCACCTGAACCATTGAACGGCTTACTTATCGGCACGGATCCAGATTCTAACGTGTTCCTGAAGTCAATTCGAAGATTCAATTCATGCTTTCAAATGACATCGTTCGGAGCAACAGAAATAGTTCGAAATACTAATGCAAATGGTCAACAACTCAATTCTACATTCAAAATCAGAGGCCAAGTTTATCATAAAATGGGCTCACTGCTGCCAATGCCAAACGAACCACATAAATTCTTACAAATCTACTTTATGGGCGGCGAGGATTCCGGAAGCGCATTTGCCAATCGCGTGAATGCACGTTGTGATTATAATAACCTTGATTCACTTTATGCCAGGCGCATCGTCAGCGAGCTAGATGCTCTTTTGAACGAGCACAACGAGTTGTTGAAAATATTCAAATCACATATGCACCAATTACAAAGCGATAATCACGCTATCGTCATTAATCCTGATAAAACACCAGCTGGAGAGCATATTCGTAGATTCAATGCACCCGTTGTTGATGATGTTGCTAGAATCATGGTTGGCGATTGTACAGCTTCACGAGAAATTGTGATTCGTAGAAGAAATAATAATCTTCAGTTCATTGCTGACACACATCGTTCATATGACGCTCTCCAATATCCGCTAATATTCTGGAAGGGACAAGACGGATATTGCATAAACATAAAACAACGAGATCCCGTATCAGGTACTTCATTGATTATTAATTTGATCATTAATCATTTAACAAAACAATTAAATTATTGAACGTAATAAATTTTAATTAATTTTTATGAACAAATATTACAGGAGCTGAAATAAACAAGAACGTTAGCTCAAAGGATTATTATGCGTACCGATTAATGATTAGACGTGGCCTGGACAACGTCATTTTACGATGTCGTGAGCTTTGTCAACAATTCATGGTCGACATGTACGCGAAGATTGAGAGCGAACGACTACGATACTTACGATATAATCAACAAAAGCTGCGCGCCGAAGAGTACATTCATTTGCGAGACGCTATCAACAACAACGCCGACGTCGCCGAAATTGGTAACCATGTCATTTTACCATCATCGTACGTAGGCAGTCCACGTCATATGCAAGAATATATACAGGATGCTCTGACTTTCGTGCGCGAATATGGACGACCATGTTTATTTATCACGTTCACATGTAATCCAAAATGGCCAGAGATTACATCTTTGCTACTGCCTGGCCAAAATGCAATACATCGCCATGACATTACAGCACGTGTGTTCAGACAAAAGTTGAAGTCTTTAATAAGTTTCATTACTAAATCACATGTATTCGGTCCCACACGTTGCTGGATGTATTCGGTTGAGTGGCAAAAGCGAGGATTACCTCATGCACACATTTTGGTTTGGTTCATCGACAAAATCCGTCCTGAAGAAATCGATAGTATCATTTCTGCGGAAATTCCAGATCCATCCACTGACCAACTGCTGTTTGATATTGTTACAACAAACATGATTCATGGTCCATGTGGTACTCTTAATAGTTCATCGCCTTGCATGGCTGATGGAAAATGTACTAAAAATTTCCCTAAAAATTTTACCAATGATACGGTCACAAATGTCGACGGATACCCAATATATCGTCGAAGAAATCCTGAAAATGGCGGACAATCATTTATTAAAAATATCATCAACACAGACATTGATATTGACAATCGTTGGGTGGTGCCATATTCGCCTCTGCTGAGCAAGACATATAATGCTCATATTAATGTTGAGTTCTGCAGTTCTGTGAAGAGCATCAAATACATTTGCAAGTATGTCCATAAAGGCAGTGATATGGCTGTGTTTAGAGTGGTAAATACTAATGTGAATGCTCCTCCAGTGAATAAAAACGATGAAATAACGCTCTACCAAATTGGTCGGTACATCAGCTCCAATGAAGCTGCTTGGCGTATCTTTGGTTTTCCAATTCATGAACGGGATCCAGCAGTTGTTCAGTTAGCCATCCATCTTGAAAACGGTCAGCGTGTATTTTTCACGAACGAGACAGCGATTGATCGTGCAATAAATCCACCTAAAACTACACTCACTGCATTTTTTGAATTGTGTAATCGTGCGGATGATTTTGGTGCCTTCGCACGAACATTACTCTATTCACAAGTACCACGCTATTTCACATGGACTCAAACAAAAACATGGATACCCCGCAAGCAAGGCTCACCAGTTGCTGCATGTCTCAATTTATTTAAATCAAACGCCTTGGGGCGATTATTTACAGTCAATCCAAGACACACGGAGTGCTTTTATCTTCGATTGTTGTTGGTTAATGTTACTGGCCCATTATCATTTCAAGATATACGTAAAGTGAATGGGCAACAATATCCAACGTATAAAGATGCATGCCTTGCACTCGGCTTGCTGGAAGACGACAACCAGTGGGAATGCATGCTTGCTGAAGCTGCATTGAACTGTACAGCAATACAAATTCGTCTACTATTCGCTATAGTGTTGACTACATGTTTCCCAGCCCGAGCACAGATATTATGGGAAAATCACAAAGATTCAATGACTGATGATATATTGCATCAACATCGTATACGGTGCCACGATCTAACCATAACATTCAGCGACGAAATGTACAATGAAGCATTGATTGCTATTGAGGATCTTTGCATTGTCATTGCCAACTTACCACTTAGTAATTTCGGTATGAATTCGCCAAATCGAACTGCATCTGATTTAATGAATACTGAAATGAATCGTGAACTGCAGTACAGTACTGTAGAAATGGCAGCGATTGTTGCCCGCAATGTCCCACTAATGAATGAGGAACAAAGAACCATTTATGATCGCAATTTGGCGCCGGCGGCCATTTTAGTGATATTTTTAATATACCTATTATTTCGTACACAAATAATTTTCGCATAAATAAAGTTAACGAAATAAATTTCGAACGTGTTTTACATGTGAATCGGATAATGCTTTGGAATTTTTTAACCCCATGTGTGCGGTGGGTGCCTAAAAAGAGAACGGGAAAATGTGAAAATTTGTGAATTGCGATCACTTTTTACAGAGCTATTCAATCATTACGAAATTTACGGAACATATTGGTATTATTTAGTTGTAGATTTGTGTAGCTTTTAATGAGCATGCTGGCAACCATGTAGCTAGGACAGGCACTGAAAGTAAAAACCTTCAAATCATGGTCTCTCTTGAAAAAATGCCGTTTCTTCTAAATACAGCCATTCATATGTAAATCTTGTGCTTTGTTTACATAACCAAAAAAAAAGATATGGTATAACGGGCACGCCTGGTAACCCTTGCCCAATTCACCTATATTTTTAGCATCAAAAACTTCTGTTCACGGAAACTCACGATCCAATGAGCAGAATTAATTGAAATTTACAGAATGTATTGGTCTTTTATAGGACCAGGTCTGATAGAAGTGATTTTGATATGTGGGCAATTCTGTGCCAGTGGTGCCATCTTGAAAAATCACTAAAAAAGTTAATTGCTTTTAGCCCTATCAATTCTGATTGAATCGTTCGATTTTGACAAAATTCGTACAATAGCTGGACCTAACTTTAAACCACGTTTGGTAGAAATTCGGTTGAAAAATTCGGTTGGAGCTGCCAGCTATGATAATTTTGGTGTCTTAAATTTGAAAAAAAATGAAAATTTAGAAGTGAAAACATTCAAACCATCGAATATCCTCAAAAATGTCCGTTTCTTACAATAAAACCAATCTGTATACAAATCTTATGCTTAATCTACACTTTCAAAGTAAAACATTGGAAATTTCATGTTGGACAAGAACGGTAACCCTTTCCCAGTTAACCTATATTTTTAGCATCAAAAACTGCTGTTCACGGGAACTCACGAACCAATAATCAGGTACAACTTAAATTTACAGAATGCATTGAACTTAAGTAGAACCAGGTCTGATAGAAGCGATTTTCAATTGTGGGCAACTCTGTGCCAGTGGTGCCATCTTGAAAAATTACATAGAAAAAAAACTGCTTTTTGCCCTATGAAATGTGAATAAGTAACCCGATTTTCATGAAATTGACACAAAAGCTGAACCTTACTCTAAACTCTGTTTGGTATAAATTTGGTTGACAAATTCAATTGGTGCTGCCAGCTATGGTAATTTTTGTGTCTTTGGTTTTGAAAATTCAATCAGCAAAATCAAACTTTTTGCCCTACAATTTCCAGTGCAGTCATGAAATCAATACGAATTTCATACTTTTAATGGAACCTATTATAGACATTATTCAGGCCAAATATTGTTGAAAAGCCACGATAGGGTTGCCAGCTATTGTTGGTTTTGTGTTTAATTGCAATATCTTTACTAAGCTGTTTTATCGTAGAATTTTCAAATAGTAATGATATTGTAGTGACAATAAACAGGAAATATTAAGTTTTCGATTATTTGAAAAAACTTGCTGCAGGTTACCCTAAAATTCTTTATACTCCTATAACTTCGAATGTTATATACCAGAGGGAGCAGATGTGATATATTATTGACTTTGATACTGGCAAAAGGTTGCCAGCACGAGTCGGTTGTGCTACTTATGCATCAATAAATGCTTACAGTTAGTATTCATACCGGGAACATTTACAATGAAAATAAATAACCAATGTTTCAATTCCCAAAGTTCTGCACATTTTTTGGATCGCAGCCCCAAACACCAACTTCAGTTACAGTGCTGCAGGCACTGAGCATTTTCTTCATTGATGTTTTATGAGATGCTGCTTTGAAAATTTTTGTGAAATAAGCAACTGAGAGCGAATATAATTAACAAGTGTTGCTCTCATAAACTTTGAAATTCATGCCAATGGTAATATCTGAAACCTTTCCACCATATGAGTTATAAGACCAAAGTAAAACCTGGCGTTTGAATTAGTTTGGCTGTAATAAGCAGCAAGCGTGGTAGAATATGCACTCAAAATCTGCACAATTCTTCTACTGTTCTTCAAACATTAGTGTTTCTAGCGGTTTAGGTGCGCTAGAGTTTTTTACTAATGTTCGAAGAAGAACATTAGTATTAAAATCACTTTGGCCAAAAATTCATATTTCTATATATATATATATATATATATATATATATATATATATATATATATATATATATATATATATATATATATATATATATATATATATATATATATATATATATATATATATATATATATATATCATCAAAAATTTTCAGTGAAAAAATCTCAGGAACGCGCCATCCGATTGAACTGAAATTTTCAGGACACATTGGTGTATATGCAGAATAGTGCCAGGTCTCAGAAAAAGTTAAAAATCTTAAACCCTTTGGCGCCGGCGGCCATTTTAGTGATATTTTTATTATACCTATTATTCCGTACACAAATAATTTTTGCAAAAATAAAGTTGACCAAATAAATTTCGAACGTGTTTTACATGTAAATCGGATAATGTTTTGGAATTTTTTAACCCCATGTGTGCGCTGGGTGCCTAAAAAGAGAACGGAAAAATTTGAAAATTTTTAAATTGCGATAACTTTTGCCAAAGCTATTCAATCATTACGAAACTTTCAGGACATATTTATATTATTTAGTTGTAGATTTGTGTAGCTTTTAATGAGCGTGCTGGCAACCCTATAGCTAGGGTAGGTACTGAAATCTCAAAATCAACGTCTCTCTTGAAAAAATGCCGCTTCTTCAAAAAAAAGCCACTCATATGTAAATCTCATGCTTTTTTTATTTACATAGACAAAAAATAAAATTTGATATGGTATAACGGGTACGCCTGGTAACCCTTGCCCAAGTTACCTGTATTTTTAGCATCAAAAACTTCTGTTCACGGAAACTCACGATCCAATGAGCAGAATTAATTGAAACTCACAGAGTGTATTGGTCTTATATAGGACCAGGTCTGATAGAAGTGATTTTGATATGTGGGCAATTCTGTGCCAGTGGTGCCATCTTGAAAAATCACTAAAAAGGATAACTGCGTTTAGCCCTATAAATTC
Organism: Nemotelus pantherinus; assembly: GCA_963978885.1. Lineage (NCBI taxonomy): Eukaryota > Metazoa > Arthropoda > Insecta > Diptera > Stratiomyidae > Nemotelus > Nemotelus pantherinus. The sequence continues at coordinate 116,059,236 of OZ022264.1, forward strand.
TGATTGAATCGTTCGATTTTAACAAAATTCACAGAATAGCTGGAACTTACTTCAAACCACGTTTGGTAGAAATTTGGTTGAAAAATACGGTTGGAGCTGCCAGCTATGATAATTTTGGTGTCTTAAATTTGAAAAAATTAAAATTTGGAAGTGGATATATTCAACCATCGAATATCCTAAAAAATGTCCGTTTGTTACAATAAAACCAATCTGTATACAAATCTTATGCTTTATCTACACGTTCAAAGTAAAACTTTGGATATTTCATGTCGGACAAGAACGGTAACCCTTTCCCAGTCAACCTATATTTTTAGCATCAAAAATTTCTGTTCACGGGAACTCACGAATCAATAATCAGATACCATTGAAATTTACAGAAAACATTGGATTTAAGTAGGACCAGGTCTGGACTTAAGTAGGACCAGGTCTGGGCAACTCTGTGCCAGTGGTGCCATCTTGAAAAATTACAAAGAAAAAAAAAACTGCTTTTTGCCCTATGAAATGTGAATAAGTAACCAGATTTTCATGAAATTGACACAGTAGCTGAACCTTACTCTAAGCTCTGTTTGATAGAAATTTGGTTGAAAAATTCGATTGGTGCTGCCAGCTATGGTAATTTTTGTGTCTTTGGTTTTGAAAATTCTCTCAGGAAAATAAAACTTTTTGCCCTATAACTTCCAGTGCAGTCATGAAATCAATACGAATTTCATACAATTTATGGAACCTTTTATAAGCATTATTCAGGCCAAATTTGGTTGAAAAGCCACAATAGGGTTGCCAGCTATTGTTGGTTTTGTGTTTGTTTGCAATATCTTTATAAAGCGGTTTAATCGTAGAATTGTCAATTGGTAATGATATTGTAGTGCCAATAAACAGCAAATATTAAGCTTTTGATTATTTGAAAAAACTCGCTGCAGGTAACCCTAAATTTCTTCATACTCCTATAACTTCGAATGTAATATAACAACGTGAAGCAGATGTGATATATTCTTGGCTTTGATACTGGCGAAAGGTTGCCAGCACGAGTCGGTTGTGCTACTTTTGTATCAATAAAATTATACCGGAAACATTTACAATGAAAATAAATAACCGATGTTTCAATTCCCAAAGTTCTGCAAATTTTTCGGATCGCAGCCCCAAACACCAACTTCAGTTACAGTGCTGCAGGCACTGAGCATTTTCTTCATTGGTGTTATATGAGATGCTGCTTTCAAAATTTTGTGAAATAAGCAACTGATAACGAATATAATTAACCCGTGTTTTCCTTTCATAAACGTTGAAATTCATGCCAGTGGTAATATCTGAAACCTTCTACCATATGAGTCATAATGCATTCTTGAGACCAAAGTAAAACGTGGCATTTGAAACAGTTTGGCCGTAATAAGCAGCTCATGTGGTGGAATATGCACTCAAAACCTGCACGATTCTTCTACTGTTCTTCGAACATTAGTGTTTCTAGCGGTTCAGGTGCGCTAGAGTTTTTTTTATTTTTCTTCATTTTCTCCTTCCTTCTAACCTTCCTCGAGGGGCTGCACCAGATTATTTAGGTAACTCGTCTGGGCTTTTATATATTTCCCCTGGACGAGTTTTCTCTGGTCGAGTTATATCAGTTGAGCCTAAAAGAAAAGGTGAGAGCGCTATCAGTATCGGAATTTAATAAATGTTAGTAGACAGTTAGAGGATCGTTAATTAAGAGTACCGGCTATCAATTAGGAAGGGAAAACCTGAACTAGTATAATGGGATAGGTTAGTCTAGAGTACAGGCACTGAAGCAGAAGGGGAAACATGAATTAGTAGCATAGTATTAGGCTAGGTTAGATAGCAGGCAATGAATTAAACGAGGAAAACATGAATTAGTAGCATAGTATTAGGTTAGATAGCAGGCAATGAATTAAACGAGGAAAACATGAATTAGTACAATAGTATTAGGTTAGTTTATATAGCAAGCAATGAATTAAACGAGGGAAACATGAATTAGTAGCATAGTATTAGGCTAGTTTAGATGGCAGGCTAGTAAATTAGAATAGTAAAACAGGAATTACTAGGACAATATTAAGTTAGTCGAGAAGGCAGGCAACAAAGTACAGAGGGAAACCTGGATTAGTTGAATAATATGAGGTTGTTTTAAGGAGTGGGGAATAATTAAGTAAAAAGTTTAGTAAACTCAGAATAAACTCAGAATAAGAAGAAAGGAAACAATTAGGTAAGCGGTAGGCTAAATTTCGGCTAGGAATAGTGTAGATGGAAGAGAATATAAAAACTTGGTTGTGCCAGCGGTACATCAAAGCGATTAACTATTCATTCCATACGCGGCTAGAAACCGACAAAATTCAATGCGCACATACTTTAGACGAAAATCCGATTTCCGGGGAAATCCTCTTCCGGTAAGGGGGAGTTGTTACGGAGTAACAATAAGGGCCGCACCGGGACGACCATATATACTTCTAAAAACAAAAAGGGGGGCAATCTTCCCCGGGGAAGACTGCCCGAAGAGAAAAACTGCGGAGCCACCACTCAGCGCAGTAGGAAAACGTTGTAGCCACCACTCGTAGGGTATTTAGGTCAAGCATTAGCGACTTAGCCGCCTTGTGCTTTATACCCGGCGGACAAAGGATGTTAAGGAGGACGAGTTAACTACGCGGTTTGCGACGAGGCACAACGAATTTCTCTTATATCGACACAACACGCACCGAAAATTCACGTATAGATTAAATGAAAATGCCCACCTAAAGATCTGTTGGGAAAGATCATACGAAGCCTCCTACCGCGAGCCAACAACAAGGCTTGTGATCGAGTCAAAAACCCTGGAAGGGGGCTCCAATGCTACTCGTACCGCCACAACAGCTATCCGTCAACCACGTCCTGCAACGAATGGAAGTGTGCACCAAGCATCGGTACTTAGTGGCGAACTACTTCATACACTTACCTGAATATCACCCACAGCACTACGAATCGCACAATCTGCGGGAAGAAATGCCAATACAAATGGGGAACGCTGCGAATTCAAAGCTCGTATCATCCGGAGCATCATTTAGTCCAACGACGACCTGCAACCAGAGAAATTCCCCACAAAGCATCTGTTCGTTACGTGAAAGCAGCAAAAGAACTTACCTGACAAATACTCCCATCGACTGGAGACCCTGCTGACCGCCCAGCCCAGTCCTAAGACAGGCGCCGCGGAAAGTTTCAAACTTTCAGGCCATTGGAGGTGCTTCAAGAATCCGAACGTAAACAAAACACATTGGCGAATTGTCAGTGACCGTCCTGACAATCCCAACTGTCATCGCAGCTGTGGAACTCAGCTGAACAACTCATCAGCTGTTTGCCATAATATCATAATACCCTGGTTGCAGTACTAAAAGACCGGTTTGGGTCTGAGGTGGCACGTGTGACTGGCCAACGACCCAAAACTGAAGGTGCTGTTGAACAGCGGGATCGAAGAAGCGGGCGAGTAGAAAAACGAGCGGGACTCGAGCATTCTGATTGCGGCTGGAGTGTGAAGCAGATATCTAATCGGAAGATTTTCTACTTACAAACTCAGGTAATTAGTGGCGAAAAAAAATTGTGGAAGAAATTGGGAGCATTCTGATTGCGGCTGGAGTGTGAAGCAGATATCTAATCGGAAGATTTTCTACTTACAAACTCAGGTAATTAGTGGCGAAAAAAAAATCGTGGAAGAAATTGGGCATTCTGATTGCGGCTGGAGTGTGAAGCAGATATCTAATCGGAGGATTTTCTTCTTACAGACTCAGAAATTGTAAATTATTGGCGAAAAATCGTGGAGGAAATAGTATTTTCTGGTGGAAATCCTGGAAGAAATTGTATTCACTAGCGAAAAATCGTGGAAGGAATTGTATTGGAACTGGCTAGTCGAGTGTGTTCGATATCCACGGCAATTGACGAGGTGCGTAAATTGCGTAAATTGGAGGAAAATTGGCGTAAACAGCAGAACCGACTTTTGTTTTACATCTAAGGTTAGTGAAATTTGAAAATACATTTAGCTGTCTTGCGATATATATATATATATATATAGATATATAGGAATGGGTAGCATTTGATTGAGACTTATGTGAAAGATTCCGTTAGCACTGAGTGGTGCCGTGAAATAGATCTTGACGTTAGAAGGTTAAACGTAAAGAAGTAAATCGGCGATGTGTGAAACGAAATTGAATACTAATAAGTAAATTAATAAAATTGTAATAGAGAATGGTCGTACTGGCGTCGGTAGTGTGAAACGAAATTGAACGTAAATAATTAAGTTCATATATTGTAAAAGAGAATGGTCGTACTGGCATCGGAAGTATGAAACGAAATTGAACGTTAATAACTTAAATTTATAGATTGTAATAGAGAGAGGTCGTACCGGCGTCGGTGGTCGCAACTGTACGCATACTGTACAGTACCATAGCGTAGGAGATTTGTTGCGAGATTGTGTTGTTGTTGAGATTGTTGCTGATTGTGTTAAATAAAGTAAACATCCTGAATTTGCGATACGTGTTAGTGATTTGTGTTAGGCGGAATAAGCGGCCGAGTGGGTGTAGGCGAAGTTCGGGGAAATATACTTGGGCTGAAGCTCGACCAGAAATAAGGAGGTGGTGAAAGCCCCTAAGTACTTTGGGTCTTCCTCGGGAAATTAATACAGACCCCGAGTTTAGGGGTGTAATTGAGGGCAAGAAGTTAGACGTTATCCGGCGAGCCGAGTCTTGCTCGCGGCTCTAGAGCAAGTGGCATCCACGACCCGTCTTCGACGAGTTGGACCGGTATCCAAAAGGAGCCTCAGCCGGACATCCTCCCTAGGCCGGGAGGGTAACAATTGGCGCCCAACGTGGGGCCATAATAAGCGCGCGGAAGGACCAAAATTTTGCGATATACGATTTTTGAAATCGTGTGAAACGTAACAAGTGTTAGTGACAGTGAAATTATATCGAAATCCAGAACTTAGGCTCAGAAGCGAAGAACAACCCCGGAGACGATTGGCTTCCAAGTGGGAGCGGTTCCAGAGACGACCAGTAGGAGGACAGGGTGATCGTTTTACATACGGATACCTGGGAGATAGAAGCGGAAATAATATTACATGAATATTTTCAAATATTGTATTATAATAAAAAGAAAGAAAATATAGCGGTTAGCATAAAATTATAGCATTTGGTGTGTCTTTCCCCTTGTATAGTAGTATTATTATCTGTTATAAGGGTCTAAAAGCTCATACAGGATGTCAAATCACGCCAAGATTCTGATCGACAGGCTAAACAAGGACGAGTTAGCCTATGAACTGGAGGTTAGGGGCCAACAGACTGGAACGGTGGAGACCATGCGCAAGACACTTCGGGTTACGCTGAGGGCGGAAGCGTCGATGGACACTTCTTTGGTGTCTGTGCGGGACTACTCTTACTCCCTTGAGGAGGATATGACGGCCGTGAAGGAAAAATTGGTGGAAATACAGGCACTGATAGCGGGATTTTCTGGCAAACCACAAACATCGGAATTCCTGAAAATCAAAGCGAAGATAGAGTTCGGCATGCGGCGACTGGGGAATGCACAGCATGAAGGTGGGATCATGAGTGACGAAGCCAACAAATTACGAGTACATTTGATCATGGCTATGGGGGAACTTTTGGTAAAAGCGGAACGAGAAGATGGTGAATTGGAAGCGGAATCGGCAGTATTGGCGACCGCGATGGGCAGAACCAGGGTGACGAGCCTGCGAGGGAAGCCGTCAGGATCAGAGAGCCAATTCAGGATGGGGATGGACCGGGAAACCCTTTATTCTCAACCCCAAGAATGACTGTTGGCGCGACGAAGGGTCAGGATGTGGCTAAATGGGGACTTCGCTATAACGGTGATTCTGGGTCCTTGAGTGCCTTTCTGGAGAGAGCCGAAGAGTTGCGGGAAGCCAGGGGGGTGTCAACAAGGCAGTTATTCCAGTCAGCAGTCGAGTTATTTGAGGGGAAAGCGCTGATTTGGTATCGTGCAAATCGGACGCGCGTCAACTCTTGGCAAGAATTGGTCGCGGACATGCGCGCCGAGTTCCTGCCTCCAGACTACGACGACCGGCTTCTCATGGAAATAGGGAGACGCACTCAAGGGCCGGATGACACAATTGGTGTATACGTTTTATATACAATTGAGGGGTTGTTCCGACGCCATGCCACTCCCTGCACAGAGGAAGAAAAATTGAAAATTCTTCGCAAGAACATAACACCGTTCTACCAAACCTAATTGGCGCTGACACCCGTGAAGACCATTGCAGACCTAGTCAAAGTTGGACGCTCGTTGGAGGCAACACGAGTTGCAGTGGAAGCAAATATGCCACCTCCTACGCGGAAATCCCAACGGCTCCTAGAACCGGATCTGGCTTACGTGGGAGTTAATCCTGGAACAAACCTTGCCTCCTTACAGAGAGAAGAAATACGCTGTTGGAACTGCCAAGGCGTCGGGCATACGACCAGAACTTGTGCAGAGCCTCAGAAGTGCTTTGGTTGTGGCCGAGTGGGGGTGAGGAAGGCAACCTGCCCTAATTGTCGAGGAGCGCAAAATCCAGGGCGAAATTTCAGGGGTCATTCCGATACAAACCAGGGGAGAGACAATTCCTAAGGTAGTGCCGGTAGAGTAGGGCCAGGAGCCTCAACACGCCAACAGTCGGGAAACGAGCGGTGTGCTCAGAAGGCAGCAGCCTGAGCACTAAACCGGTAGAAGACGAAGCCGCGGTGGGCGCACAGGTTAGTTACTTATTAAACAGGAAGCAAGGGGATAATAGGCCATATATTGAAGTGGAAATTTTAGGTCACAAGTTCCTTGGGCTTGTGGACTCAGGAGCTTCCCATTCGGTGATGGGTGGAGAAGGATGGTGGGTTTTGGAACAGCTGGGAGTGGAGCTGGTGAGATCCGAGCAACAGTCCATCAGAATGGCGAATAATCAGGGGTGCTCAATCGCGGGAACAGTGGCCATACCGGTGAAGCTGGTGGGGAAGGTGGATTGGTTAAGAGTGCTGGTGGTCCCAGAACTCCCACATCCTTTAATACTCGGGGTAGATTTTTCGCGACAGTTTGGACTGGTTATGACTCTGAGGAAAGAGCACTGGGAGTTCGTTGGAACGTTAGAGGGAGGAGGGACTGAACAGCTGAAACCGAGAAGACACTTGACCGAGAAGGAAGAAAGCATTCTCAGTCAGTTGGTGCAGAAGTAGTTTGAGGACATGGGGGAGGGTATTGGCTGTACAGACAGAGTTGAACATGTCATCCGGACTTCGGCACTACCGATAAAATAGCGATATTACCCTGTTTTGCCTGCGGTTCAGCAACATGTTGATTCAGAGTTGAACGAAATGCTAGCCCAAGGTATTGTCGAGCCATCATCTAGTCCCTGGGCTTCGCCCATAATCCTAGTCAAGAAGAAAGATGGCAAGTATCGTTTTTGCGTAGACTACCGCAAACTGAATGCAGTCACGGAGCATGATGCCTATCCATTGCCATATGTGTCGGCTACGCTGGATAAATTACGGGATGCAAAGTACCTGTCATCGCTTGATGTTAAGTCCGCGTACTGGCAGGTGCCCATGGCAGAACAGTCCCGGAAATACACAGCCTTCACTGTGCCACATCGTGGTTTGTTTCAATTTCAGCGGATGCCTTTCGGGCTCCAGAATGCATCGGCGACATGGCAACGTCTGATAGACCAAGTTCTAGGTCCAGATTTGGAACCGTATGTATTCACATATCTTGACGATATTAAAGTGGTAACGCAAGACTTTGGGAAACATGGGGAAATTTTGAAGGAGGTATTTAGTCGATTAAAGGAAGCCGGCCTTAAAGTCTCCAAGGAGAAGTGCGAGTTCTGCCGCCCACAACTAAAGCACTTGGGCTACGTCGTCGATGAGAAAGGCCTCAATGTGGATCCTGACAAGGTGAAGTGTGTGATGGAGATCCCTGCACCTACCAATGTGAAGGGAGTACGCCAGTTTATGGGAATGGTCTCGTGGTACAGGAGGTTTATACCCGACTTTGCCACGATGGCGGCATCACTAACAAACCTGCTCAGGAAAATTAAAAGTTCGAGTGGACCCAAGACTGCGAGAGGGCTGTTACACAGGCAAAGGTGTAATTGTCAACAGCACCCATCCTCACTTGCCCGGATTACAATCTGCCTTTCGTGATCCGGACAGACGCATCAGACTTAGGCCTGGGGGCGGTCTTGTCGCAGAAGTATGCCAATGGAGAGAGGGTAATATGTTATCTGAGTCGTTCCCTGACGAAAACGGAAAGACGGTATTCAACTACTGAGAAGGAATGTCTGGCGGTAATTTGGGCAGTGGAGAAATTGCGGCCATACGTGGAAGGAGCCAAGTTTTCGGTAATCACGGATCATTACTCACTCGTGTGGTTGAATAACTTCAAGGATCCGATGGGACGTCTGGCCCAGTGGGCCGTGCGACTTCAGCAATACCCGTTCAAAATTATTCACAGGAAGGGGAAAGAGCATCTGGTGCCTGATGCACTGTCTCGACTGTTGCCAGGGAATCAAGTGGCCGCCGTAGAACCACAAGGAGACCGTTGGTATATATGATTGAAGGAGAAAATAGCCAAGGCCCCAGCCCAGTACGCGGATTGGAGAGTAACGAATGGACAGATATGGAAACATCTGCCAGGACGTTACCCGGAATTGGAGGGAGCAGAGGCGTGGAAGAGAGTAGTAACTAAAACGGAGAGAAAAGAAATTTTACAGAGGTGTCATGATGACCCCACGGCGGGACACATGGGGATTAGTCGCACGCTGGGTAAGGTAGCAGCTCGATATTATTGGCCAAAGATGTCGACGGATGTGGCGATCTATGTACGTAGATGCAAAACCTGTCAAGCTTATAAGGTGGAGAGGAAAGCTCCAGCGGGACTCATATCCTCTCGACAAGGGGAACCACAGCAGCCTTGGGAGATGGTTTGCGTGGATTTGGTGGGGCCATTCCCACGCTCTAGTCACGGGCATACGTTTATTCTGACCGTCCTAGATTATGTCTCCAAATTTACCTTGTTGTTTCCTTTACGGCAGCCGACGGCTTCTGCGGTAACTAAAGTCTTGGAGGATCAAGTATTTTTACTATTTGGGGCACCTATGTGTTTATTTTGTGACAATGGTGTTCAGTTCCAGGGTAAGCAACTGCAACAAATGGTCACCAACTATGGGACCCAAATCAAGTATACCGCGCTCTATCACCCACAAGCCAATCCAGCCGAACGAAGGAACCAAGACATAAAGCGGATGCTACGATCTTACGTTGTGGAGAACCATCGGGCATGGGACCAGAATCTGGCAAAGATCGCATGCGCGCTCCGTACTTACAAACATGAAGTGACGCAAATCACTCCATATTTCTGTAACTTCGGTCGGGAGATGGTGACATTCCACGATTATAGTGAACGTCCAGAGGGTGGACCGGACACCTTGGCGCCTGCAGACAGGGCTGAAGAGCTCGCTAGGGTACGCGCGGACGTATTGGAGCGTATGCGACAAGCGGCTCGAAACAGTGGCCAAAGGTATAATCTACGGAAGCGGGACGTGAGCTAAGAAAAGGGAGACTCGGTATGGAGGAAAAACTACACACTCTCCGACGCGACAAAGTACTACTCCGCGAAATTGGCACCGCAGTATATAGGACCGTATCGGGTGGCCAAGCGAATGTCAGGCTGGACCTATGCCTTATGTGATAAAAATGGGAAGGACGCGGGAATATGGCACGTCAAGGATACAAAGCCATATATCGATTAGTAAAGCGCGACGAAACCGCATTAAGGTACGCGAATAGAGGGACGAACCGGAGAAATTATACCGCCAGATAATATTATAACGTTTACAAGAATAAGTATAGAGCGCGACACTTATATGCAAGGTTAATTAAAAACGGGACAAAATTTCAAAGACATACAAACCAAAATAAAATCCAAACGCATTATCTTCCTTGAGATGATAACCGTTATACTTCGTCCCGGCCGTATATTGGCAAATCCTTTAGCAGTGCTTCGGGCCTCGGTATTGGTTTCCTTATTTTCTTTTGGTTTGCTTTTGTTTTTTTTATTTTTCTTCATTTTCTCCTTCCTTCTAACCTTCCTCGAGGGGCTGCTCCAGATTATTTAGGTAACTCGTCTGGGCTTTTATATATTTCCTCTGGACGAGTTTTCTCTGGTCGAGTTATATCAGTTGAGCCTAAAAGAAAAGGTGAGAGCGCTATCAGTATCGGAATTTAATAAGTGTTAGTAGACAGTTAGAGGATCGTTTATTAAGAGTACCGGCTATCAATTAGGAAGGGAAAACCTGAACTAGTATAATGGGATAGGTTAGTCTAGAGTACAGGCACTGAAGCAGAAAGGGAAACATGAATTAGCAGCATAGTATTAGGCTAGGTTAGATAGCAGGCAATGAATTAAACGAGGAAAACATGAATTAGTAGCATAGTATTAGGTTAGATAGCAGGCAATGAATTAAACGAGGAAAACATGAATTAGTACAATAGTATTAGGTTAGTTTATATAGCAAGCAATGAATTAAACGAGGGAAACATGAATTAGTTGCATGGTATTAGGCTAGTTTAGATGGCAGGCTAGAAAATTAGAATAGTAAAACAGGAATTACTAGGACAATATTAAGTTAGTCGAGAAGGCAGGCAACAAAGTATAGAGGGAAACCTGGATTAGTTGAATAATATGAGGTTGTTTTAGGGAGTGGGGAATAATTAAGTAAAAAGCTTAGTAAACTCATAATAAACTCAGAATAAGAAGATAGGAAACAATTAGGTTAGCGGTAGGCTAAATTTCGACTAGGAATAGTGTAGATGGAGGAGAATATAAAAACTTGGTTGTGCCAGCGGTACATCAAAGCGATTAACTATTCATTCCATACGCGGCTAGAAACCGACAAAATTCAATGCGCACATACTTTAGACGAAAATCGGATTTCCGGGGAAATCCTCTTCCGGTAAAGGGGAGTTGTTACGGAGTAACAATAAGGGCCGCACCGGGACGACCATACATACTTCTAAATAAAAAAAAAGGGGGGCAATCTTCCCCGGGGAAGACTGCCCGAAGAGAAAAACCGCGGAGCCACCACTCAGCGCAGTAGGAAAACATTGTAGCCACCACTCGTAGGGTATTTATGTCAAGCATTAGCGACTTAGCCGCCTTGTGTTTTATACCCGGCGGACAAAAAATGTTAAGGGGGACGAGTTAACTACGCGGTTTGCGACGAGGCACAACGAATTTCTCTTATATCGACACAACACGCACCGAAAATTCACGTATAGATTAAATGAAAATGCCCACCTAAAGATCTGTTGGGAAAGATCATACGAAGCCTCCTACCGCCAGCCACCAACAAGGCTTGTGATCGAGTCAAAAACCCTGGAAGAGGGCTCCAATGCTACTCGTATCGCCACAGCAGCTATCCGTCAACCACGTCCTGCAACGAATGGAAGTGTGCACCAAGCATCGGTACTTAGTGGCGAACTACTTCATACACTTACCTGAATATCACCCACAGCACTACGAATCGCACAATCTGCGGGAAGAAATGCCAATACAAATGGGGTACGCTGCGAATTCAAAGCTCGTATCATCCGGAGCATCATTTAGTCCAACGACGACCTGCAACCAGAGAAATTCCCCACAAAGCATCTGTTCGTTACGTGAAAGCAGCAAAAGAACTTACCTGACAAATACTCCCATCGACTGGAGACCCTGCTGACCGCCCAGCCCAGTCCTAAGACAGGCGCCGCGGAAAGTTTCAAACTTTCAGGCCATTGGAGGCGCTTCAAGAATCCGAACGTAAACAAAACACATTGGCGAATTGTCAGTGACCGTCCTGACAATCCCAACTGTCATCGCAGCTGTGGAACTCAGCTGAACAACTCATCAGCTGTTTGCCATAATATCATAATACCCTGGTTGCAGTACTAAAAGACCGGTTTGGGTCTGAGGTGGCACGTGTGACTGGCCAACGACCCGAAACTGAAGGTGCTGTTGAACAGCGGGATCGAAGAAGCGGGCGAGTAGAAAAACGAGCGGGACTCGAGCATTCTGATTGCGGCTGGAGTGTGAAGCAGATATCTAATCGGAAGATTTTCTACTTACAAACTCAGGTAATTAGTGGCGAAAAAAATCGTGGAAGAAATTGGGCGATTCTGATTGCGGCTGGAGTGTGAAGCAGATATCTAATCGGAAGATTTTCTACTTACAAACTCAGGTAATTAGTGGCGAAAAAAAATCGTGGAAGAAATTGGGCATTCTGATTGCGGCTGGAGTGTGAAGCAGATATCTAATTGGAGGATTTGCTACTTACAAACTCAGAAATTGTAAATTAGTCGCGAAAAATCGTGGGGGAAATTGTATTTTCTGGTGGAAAATCCTGGAAGAAATTGTATTCACTAGCGAAAAATCGTGGAAGGAATTGTATTGGAACTGGCTAGTCGAATGTGTTCGATATCCACGGCAATTGATGAGGTGCGTAAATTGCGTAAATTGGAGGAAAATTGGCGTAAACAGCAGAACCGACTTTTGTTTTACATCTAAGGTTAGTAAAGTTTGAAAATACATTTAGCTGTCTTGCGATATATATATATATATATATATATATATATATATATATATATATATATATATATATATATATATATATATATATATATATATATATATATATATATATATATATATATATATATATATATATATATATATATATATATAGATATATAGGAATGGGTAGCATTTGATTGAGACTTATGTGAAAGATTTCGTTAGCACTGAGGGGTGGCGTGAAATAGATCTTGACGTTAGAAGGTTAAACGTATAGAAGTAAATCGGCGATGTGTGAAACGAAATTGAATACTAATAAGTAAATTCATAAAATTGTAATAGAGAATGGTCGTACTGGCGTCGGTAGTGTGAAACGAAATTGAACGTAAATAACTAAGTTCATATATTGTAAAAGAGAATGGTCGTACTGGCATCGGAAGTATGAAACGAAATTGAACGTTAATAACTTAAATTCATAGATTGTAATAGAGAGAGGTCGTACCGGCGTCGGTGGTCGAAGGAGGTGGTGAAAGCCCCGAAGTACATTGGGTCTTCCTCGGGAAATTGATATTGACCCCGGGTTTAGGGGTGTAATTGAGGGCAAGAAGTTAGACGTTATCCGGCGAGCCGAGTCTTGCTCGCGGCTCTAGAGGCTCAAATTCGGGGTGACCAAGTGGCGCCCACGACTCGTCTTCGACGAGTTGGACCGGTACCCAAAAGGAGCCTCAGCCGGACATCCTTCCTAGGCCGGACATCCTTCCTAGGCCGGGAGGGTAACAATATATATATATATATATATATATATATATATATATATATATATATATATATATATATATATATATATATATATATATATATATATATATATATATATATATATATGTATATATATATATATATATATATATATATATATATATATATATATATATATTATTATATATATATATATATATATATATATATATATATATATATATATATATATATATATATATAGATATATATATATATAGATATATATATATATATATATATATATATATATATATATATATATAAATAGATATAGATATATATATATATATATATATATATATATATATATATATATATATATATATATATATATATATATATATATATAGAAATATGAATTTTTGCCCAAAGTGATTTTGATACTAATGTTCTTCTTCGAACATTAGTAATAATGGGTTGCAAGTAACAAGCAAATAACTTGCATACACACCGCATGAGCCAATTAATAAATAAAATATTATAATTTATAGCTACAATTCCTTAGTAAAATATAACTTAATTTTGGCAAACAAATTGCAGACTATAGTTAAACAACACATGTGACAACAATATCTTTCAACCCGATAGAACATGTGTTTTTCATCAACCTAACGAATATTTTTGGACTTGAGCTTCTGAATAATATAATAAAAGTAAGAATCGTAGTTTAAGACATTGTTACTAATTTTCGAAGAAAAGTAGTATTAAACTCGGTTCGCCGAAAATTCATATTTCTTTATATATATATATATATATATATATATATATATATATATATATATATATATATATATATATATATATATATATATATATATATATATATATATATATATATATAGGGTATGATCAATAAGTAGTAGGACTGAATGTCTGTTGTGCCAACGGAGCGGTGGAGAGTGGTCGAACCACTTAGGGTTGGTAGTGGGGAGCCTTCCGAAGAGATCGATATTTTTCCCAGTCGCCTGCGAGCAAGCATAGAGAAAGTACGTCGATTTTTGTGAACCTCTGTTAACAAGTGTCGTCGCGATCCAAGATGGAGAAAAATCTTGAGCAGCGCTACGCCATTAAATTCTGCGTCAAACTCGGGAAAACCGCAACGGAGACCCTTGGAATGCTTAAGGACGCCTACGGGATGCTGCCATGAGCCGCTCAACAGTGTTCGAGTGGCATAAGCTGTTCCGGGAGGGGCGGGAGCTCATCGAAGACGACCAGCGCGCCGGTCGCCCATCAACTTCAAGAATTGATGAAAATGTGGCCAAAGTGAAGGCGCTGCTGGACACTGACCGGCGCAGAAACATTCGTCTGATTGTTGATGAGTTAGGGATTTCATACGTTACCGCCCAAAAAATTGTTACTGAAGATTTGGCCATGCGAAAGGTGTGTGCCAAGTTTGTGCCAAGAGTCCTGAGTGATGAACAAAAAGTGAATCGTGTGCAAATTTCCCAGGAAATTCGGAACTGTGTCCAAAAAAATCAAAATTTTTTAGACAATGTGATTACCGGTGACGAAACGTGGTGTTTTGAGTACGACCCGGAGACCAAACGCCAGAGTGCCGAGTGGCACACCAACAATTCCTCGCGTCCAAAGAAAGCCAGAATGAGCAAGTCAAGGGTCAAATCCATGCTCATCTGCTTTTTTGAACGTCGTGGTGTGGTTCACAGGGAGTTTGTACCCCCTGGACAAACTGTAAATGCCAGATTTTACGTGGACGTGCTTGACAGGTTGCGCAAACGCGTTCTCCGCGTGCGGCCAAACATCGCCGATTCTTGGAGGCTTCACCACGACAACGCGCCGTGCCATACCGCGCTGTTCGTGAGGGAGTTTTTGGCCAAGCTTGGGGCTGCCACGTTGCTCCACCCTCCGTACAGTCCAGATCTGGCACCGCCGACTTCTTCCTCTTTCCTCGGCTCAAGCGGGACCTCAAGGGCGACCGATACAGCTCCGTTGAAGACGTCAAAGAGGGCGTGACGGCATCTCTGAAGGGGATCCCTGAAAGCGAGTTTCAAAAAGCGTACGTGCATTGGGAATCACGTTATACGCGTTGTGTCGGAGCACAAGGGTGCTATTTCGAGAAATACTAAAGATTTTCACCGATAAGTTCAATAACAAAATTTAAATTTATTTAGTCCTACTACTTATTGATCATACCCTGTATATCAGCAAAATGATTAAGGGAGATAATCTCTGGAGAAGGCAATCCGATTGAGCTGAAACTTTCGGAGAACGTAGATGTACATAATAAGTAGGTCCATCCGATATTTTAAACCTTTTGGCGGCGGCGAGCGTTTGAGTGAATTTTGTAGTACTCCTATATTTCCAAGCAGCGTGACGTTTTGTTCATAAAAAGTATTGGGAATGAAAACTTGTTATGTTCTTTGCTTTCCTATCAAATAAACTTGGAAATTTTGAGCCGTTTCTGGGTGCAGTGTGCCTAAAAATAGGCAAGGAGTTTTTTTTAAATTTTCATTTGGCCTTACTTCTGACAAAAACATTGGATCATCGTGAAATTTGCAGAACGTATTTATGTTGACCAAAATTTAACATATATGGAGTTCCAAGTTAGTATGGGTAGCTCTGTAGCTGAAGCAGGCTCCTGAAAAAAAATCCTTCAAATCATTGACCCTCCTGAAAAATTTTTGATTTTTGACAACAAATTCAAATCTTTGATAAATTTTAACGTTTGTGCATCGTGCTAAATTGAAATTTTTAAAATTCCGAGTTGCACAAGAACGGCAACCCATCACCAAATTACCTCTTTTTTCAGCACTCGAAAGTTCTGTTCACGAGAACTGGTGACCGGATTATCCGATCGTAATGAAATTTACAGGACATGTTGATATTAATTGAGACCGGGTTTGATAGAAGTGATTTTGAAATGCGGGCATTCCTGTGGCAGTGTCATTTCCTGTGGCAAAAATCACTGAAAAAAAAAACAGCTTTTTGGCCTATAGCTTCCGATTTAGCCATAAGATTAAATCAAAATTCACAAAGTATTTGAATCATATTTTAGGTAACATTTGATGAAAATTTGACTGAAAAATTAGAAAAGAGTTGCCAGCTATGGTGATTTTTGTCTCCTAAATCTTGCAAATTTGCTCAGCAAAATAAAGCTTTTTCCCTATTACTTCCGGGGCAGTCATGATATCAAAACGAAGTTTATGCAGTTAATAGACTTTGATGTGAAAATTTTGTTAAAAAATCATGAAAGGGCTGCCAGCTATGACCATTTTTGTAATTTTTTGGAATTTTTTTACTGCGCGATTATGTCATTTGATTTGCAAATGGGAATCATCCTGCAATTAAAATTAACAACAAATATTAACGCTTTAAAAATTTCAAAAGTTTTGAGGATGGTAATCCGAAAACTTTTTTCACCCGTACAATCGAAACGAAATTTACTGGTTGGGTCTAACTTAACTTGAAGCAGATTTGGTATATATTTTGCTTTGCTGCTGACACAAGGTAACCAGCTTTAACCATTTTCGTAACTATTGCAACAACAGATGCTTCAAATTACATACTCATATGCAAAGCATTTGCAATAAAAATAAGAAACCATTTTTTAAATTTTCCGAGTTTTGAATATTTTTCGGATGGCAGCCTCAAACAACGTTTAACTGCTGAAACTTTCGATGAAATCATCCGACGAGAACGAAATTCAAAGGATAAGTTGATTTAAGTATGAGCTCTTTATGGTAAACATATTGCTGCTTCGTTGGGAAAATGTTACCAGCACTGAACATTTTCATCATTTGTGTTATAGTTGAGTTCTGTTGCTTTGGATAAGGAATGGTTGACATGATTCTACAAAAAAGTGTATTACGTCTTGCCACATCTTTTTGTCACTCAAAGACAATTTCTTCGAAAATTAGTTTTCTAGCGATTCAGGTGCGCTAGAGTTTTTGATTTATGAATTGCAATGTAGGTGGCCGACTTTTGGACCAATCATCCTAGTTATCCGTTCGTTGCTTTGTTGTTATTGTAACGCAAGAAAAACACTTTTTCAAACAATAATTTGGGTCTCAGCTAACATTTATGAGCGGCATCAGTGCTGGCGTTTTATTGCAATTGCAATATATCTGTTTCTATTTTATGCAGTTTATTGCAACATTGCATTTGAGTTTGATTTATTGCTTTTTACAAAATTTTTCGGATTTTTCAATTAGTTTATCGATACATTAATTTACGAATACATTTTTGTGGGTTTTGCAATAAGTTTATCCCCACCTTTTAAAAAATGTTTTGTCTTTGTCGGAAAGGTAAGCCGAAATTGCATCCTTCACTTCATCGTTGGAAAATTTCTTTCCATGAAGTTTTTTTTCAAGGAATCACAACAATGGGGTCAGCTTCATTGCAGAGCCTCTTCTTTCTACCAGTTGTAAGCCGCTTAATCAAGAAACAAGCAATTAAAATTATCATCATCTCTCGAAATGAAATAGGATAAGAAGGGAATCTGAAACGACACTCCTGACACATTTCAATAAGGAAACATATTCAATGGTAAAAAGAACATATAATTAAAAAACTCTAGCGCACCTGAACCGCTAGAAACACTAATGTTCGAAGAACAGTAGAAGAATCGTGCAGGTTTTGAGTGCATATTCCACCACATGAGCTGCTTATTGGGCCAAACTGTTTCAAATGCCACGTTTTACTTTGGTCTCAAGAATGCATTATGACTCATATGGTAGAAGGTTTCAGATATTACCACTGGCATGAATTTCAACGTTTATGAGAGGAAAACACGAGTTAATTATATTCGTTATCAGTTGCTTATTTCACAAAATTTTGAAAGCAGCATCTCATATAACATCAATGAAGAAAATGCTCAGTGCCTGCAGCACTGTAACTGAAGTTGGTGTTTGGGGCTGCGATCCGAAAAATTTGCAGAACTTTGGGAATTGAAACATCGGTTATTTATTTGCATTGTAAATGTTTCCGGTATAATTTTATTGATACAAAAGTAGCACAACCGACTCGTGCTGGCAACCTTTCGCCAGTATCAAAGCCAAGAATATATCACATCTGCTTCACGTTGTTATATTACATTCGAAGTTATAGGAGTATGAAGAAATTTAGGGTTACCTGCAGCGAGTTTTTTCAAATAATCAAAAGCTTAATATTTGCTGTTTATTGGCACTACAATATCATTACCAATTGACAATTCTACGATTAAACCGCTTTATAAAGGTATTGCAAACAAACACAAAACCAACAATAGCTGGCAACCCTATGGTGGCTTTTCAACCAAATTTGGCCTGAATAATGCTTATAATAGGTTCCATAAATTGTATGAAATTTGTATTGATTTCATGACTGCACTGGAAGTTATAGGGTAAAAAGTTTTATTTTCCTGAGAGAATTTTCAAAACCAAAGACACAAAAATTACCATAGCTGGCAGCACCAATCGAATTTTTCAACCAAATTTCTATCAAATAGAGCTTAGAGTAAGGTTCAGTTACTGTGTCAATTTCATGAAAATCTGGTTACTAATTCACATTTCATAGGGCAAAAAGCAGTTTTTTTTTCTTTGTAATTTTTCAAGATGGCACCACTGGCACAGAGTTGCCCAGATCTGGTCCTACTTAAGTCCAGACCTGGTCCTACTTAAGTCCAATGTTTTCTGTAAATTTCAATGGTATCTGATTATTGATTCGGGAGTTTCCGTGAACAGAAGTTTTTGATGCTAAAAATATAGGTTGACTGGGAAAGGGTTACCGTTCTTGTCCGACATGAAGTTTGCAAAGTTTTAGTTTGAACGTGTATATTAAGCATAAAATTTGTATACAGGCTGGTTTTATTGTAAGAAACGGACATTTTTAGGATATTCGATGGTTTGAATGTTTTCACTTCCAAATTTTCATTTTTTTCAAATTTAAGACACCAAAATTATCATAGCTGGCAGCTCCAACCGAATTTTTCAACCAAATTTCTACCAAAAGTGATTTAAAATAAGATCCAGCTACTGTGTAAATTTCGTCAAAATCGAACGATTCAATTAGAATTTATAGGGCTAAAAGCAGTTATCTTTTTTAATGATTTTTCAAGATGGCACCACTGGCACAGAATCGCCCGCATTTCAAAATCACTTCTATCAGACTTGGTCCTATTTAAGACCAATACATGCTGCAAATTTCAATTAATTCTGCTCATTGGATCGTGAGTTTCCGTGAACAGAAGTTTTTGATGCTAAAAATATAGGTAACTTGGGCAAGGGTTACCAGGCGTACCCGTTATACCATATCAAATTTTATTTTTTTTCTATGTAAAAAAAGCATGAAATTTACATATGAGTGGCTTTTTTTTGAAGAAACGGCATTTTTTCAAGAGAGACGATGATTTGGAGGTTTTCACTTTCAGTACCTGCTCTAGCTACAGGGTTGCCAGCACGCTCAGCAAAAGCTACACAAATCTACAACTAAATAATACCAATATGTTCTGAAAGTTTCGTAATGATTGAATAGTTCTGTAAAAAGTTATCGCAATTTAAAAATTTTCAAATTTTTCCGTTCTCTTTTTGGGCACCCAGCGCACACATGGGGTTAAAAAGTTCCAAAACATTATCCGATACACATGTAAAACACGTTCGAAATTTATTTGGTCAACTTTATTTTTGCAAAAATTATTTGTGTACGGAATAATAGGTATAATAAAAATATCACTAAAATGGCCGCCGGCGCCAAAGGGTTAAAGATTTTTAACTTTTTCTGAGACCTGGCACTATTCTGCATATACACCAATGTGTCCTAAAAATTTCAGTTCAATCGGATGGCGCGTTCCTGAGATTTTTTCACTGAAAATTTTTGATGATATATATATATATATATATAGAAATATGAATTTTTGGCCAAAGTGATTTTAATACTAATGTTCTTCTTCGAACATTAGTAAAAAACTCTAGCGCACCTGAACCACTAAAAACACTAATGTTTGATGAACAGTAGAAGAATCGTGCAGATTTTGAGTGCATATTCTACCACATAAGCTGCTTATTACAGCCAAAATGTTACAAACACCAGGTTTTACTTTGGTTTCAAGAATGCATTATAACTCATATGGTGGCATGATTTCAGATATTACCACTGGCATGAATTTCAAAGCTTATGAGAGCAAAACACTTGTTAATTATATTCGTTATCACAAAATATATTACTATTTCACAAAACTTTGAAAGCAGCATCTCATATAACATCAATGAAGAAAATGCTTAGTACCTGCAGCACTGTAACTGAAATTGGTGTTTGGGGCTGCGATCCAAAAATTTCGCAGAACTTTGGGAATTGAAACATTATTTATTTATTTTCATTGTAAATTTTTCCGGTATGAATACTAACTGAAAGCATTTATTGATACAGAAATAGCACCACAGACTCGTGCTGGCAACCTTTTGCCAATATCACATCTGCACCACGTTGAGATTAACCTACTCTGTGAATTCCGTTTCGATCCGATGACTGGGTTCGAAGTTATAGGAGTATAAAGAAATTTAGGGTTGCCAGCCGCGGCATTTTTCAAGCAATCGAAAACTTAATATCTGCTGTATATTGTCACTACAATATCCTTACCATTTGAAAATTTTACGATCAAAGAAAGATATTGGAAATAAATACAAAACCAACCATAGCTGGCAACCCTATCGTGGCTTTTCAACCAAATGTGACTCGAATAATGCCTATAATAGGTTCCATTAAATGTATGAAATTCGAATTGATTTCATGACTGCACTGGAAGTAATAGGGCAAAAAGCTTTATTTTCCTGAGCGAATTTTCAAAACCAAAGACACAAAAATTACCATAGCTGGCAGCACCAATCGAATTTTTCAACCAAATTTATATCAAACACGGCTTAGAGTAAGGTTCAGCTACTGTGTCCATTTCATGAAAATCTGGTTACTAAATCAGAATTCATAGGGCAAAAAGCAGTTTTTTTTCTTTGTAATTTTTCAAGATGGCACCACTGGCACAGGGTTGCCCACAATTCAAAATCGCTTCTATCAGACCTGGCCCTATTTAACCCCAATGTATTTTGTAGATTTCAACTGCATCTGATTATTGGTTCGTGAGTTCCCGTGAACAGAAGGTTTTGATGCTCAAAATATAGGTAAATTGGGAAAGGCTTGCCGTTCTTTTCCGACATGAAAATTCCAAAGTTTTCATTTGACTGTTTAGACAAAGCATTAGATTTGTATACAAGTTGGTTTTCATTCTAAGAAACGGAAATATTTAAGGAGATTCGATGGTTAGAATGTTTTCACTTTCAGTGCCTGCCGTAGCTACAGAGTTGCTAGCACGTTCATTTAAAACTACGCAAGTGTGCAACTCAACAGCATTTATATGTCCTGTTAGTTTCATATTGATTTGATAATCTAATAAAAACTTATCACAATTCAAAAATTTTCCAATTTTCCCGATCTATTTTGAGGCGCCTAGCGCACACAAAGGGTTAAAAATTTCAAAAATGTTATCATATTCACATTTAAAACACGTTCAAAATTCATTACATAAACTTTATTTTTGCAAAAGTTATTTTTTGACAGAAAAATAGGTATATTTAAAATAGCACTAAAATGGCCGCCGGCACCAAAGGGTTAAAGATTATTAACTTTTTGTGAAACTGGGTACTATTCTGCATATACTCCAATGTACCCTGGCGCGTTCCTGAGATTTTTTCACTGAAATTTATTGATGATAGATATATATATATATATATATATATATATATATATATATATATATATATATATATATATATATATATGTATATATATATATATATATATATATATATATATATATATATATATATATATATATATATATATATATGTATATATATATATATATATATATATATATATATATATATATATATATATATATATATATATATATATATATATATATAATGAATTTTTGGCAGAAGTGATTTTAATACTTATGTTCTTCTTCGAACATTGATAATAAAAGGAACATAAAGATAATAAGATCGAGTTAATTGCAGTTAGCAGAAGAGCTGTTTTATAATATAAAAATTAACTGCAGTATTTTGAAGGAAAATACTCTAGCGCACCTGAACCGGTAGAATCACTTATGTTCGAAGAACAGTAGAAGAATCGTGCAGGTTTTGAGTGCATATTCCACCACATGCGCTGCTTATTACGGCCAAATTGTTTGAAATGCCACGTTTTACTTTTGCCTCAAGAATGCATTATAACTCATATGGTAGAAGGTTTCAGATATTACCACTGGCATGAATTTCAACGTTTATGAGAGCAAAACACGGGTTAATTATATTCGTTATCAGTTGCTTATTTCACAAAATTTTGAAAGCAGCATCTCATATAACATTAATCATGAAAATGCTCAGTGCCTGCAGCACTGTAACTGAAGTTGGAGTTTGGGGCTGCGATCCGAAAAATTTGCGGAACTTTGGGAATTGAAACATCGGTTATTTATTTTCATTGTAAATGTTTCCGGTATGAATACTAACTGTAAGCATTTATTGATACAAAAGTAGCACAACCGACTCGTGCTGGCAACCTTCTGCCAGTATCAAAACCAAGAATATATCACATCTGCTTCACGTTGTTATTGAACATTTGAAGTTATAGGAGTATAAAGAAATTTAGGTTTACCTGCAGCAAGTTTTTTCAAACAATCGAAAGCTTAATATTTGCTGTTTATTGTCACTACAATATCATTACCAATTGAAAATTCTACGATAAAACCGCTTAATAAAGATATTGCAAGCAAACACAAAACCAACAATAGCTGGCAACCCTATCATGGCTTTTCAACCAAATTTGGCTTGAATAATGTTTATAATTGGTTCCAGTAATTGTATGAAATTCGTATTGATTTCATGACTGCACTGGAAGTTATAGGGCAAAAAGTTTTATTTTCCTGAGCGAATTTTCACAAAAAGACACAAAAATTACCATAGCTGGCAGCACCAATCGAATTTTTCAATCAAATGTCTATCAAACAGAGTTTAGAGTAAGGTTCAGCTACTGTGTCAATTTCATGAAAATCTGGTAACTTATTCACATTTCATAGGGCAAAAAGCAGTTTTTTTTCTTTGTAATTTTTCAAGATGGCACCACTGGAACAGAGTTGCCTACAATTCAAAATCGCTTCTTTCAGACCTGGCCCTACTTAAGTTCAATGCATTCTGTAAATTTCAATTCTATCTGATTATTGATTCGTGAGTTCCCGTGAACAGAATTTTTTGAAGCTAAAAATATAGGTTAACTGAGAAAGGGTTACCGTTCTTGTCCGACATGAAATTTCCAAAGTTTTACTTTGACTGTGTAGATTAAGCATAAGATTTGTATACAGATTGGTTTTATTGTAGAAACGGACATTTTTTGGGATATTCGATGGTTTGAATGTTTTCACTTTCAAATTTTTATTTTTTCAAATTTAAGACACCAAAATTATCATAGCTGGCAGCTCCAACCGAATGTTTCAACCAAATTTCTACCAAACGTGGTTTAAAGTAAGGTGCAGCTACGGTGTGAATTTCGTTAAAATCGAACGATTCAATTAGAATTTATAGGGCTAAAAGCAGTTGTCTTTTTTAGTGATTTTTCAAGATGGCACCACTGGCACAGAATCACCCGCATTTCAAAATCACTTCTATCAGACCTGGTCCTATTTAAGACCAATGCATTCT
Source organism: Nemotelus pantherinus (assembly GCA_963978885.1). Taxonomy (NCBI): domain Eukaryota; kingdom Metazoa; phylum Arthropoda; class Insecta; order Diptera; family Stratiomyidae; genus Nemotelus; species Nemotelus pantherinus. The sequence continues at coordinate 116,083,274 of OZ022264.1, forward strand.
GCAAATTTCAGTAAATTCTGCTCATTGGATCGTGAGTTTCCGTGAACAGAAGTTTTTGATGCTAAAAATATAGGTAACTTGGGCAAGGGTTACCAGGCGTGCCGGTTATACCATATCAAATTTGTTTTTTTGTTTACGTAAACAAAGCACAAAATGTACATATGAGTTGCTTTTTTTTTAAGAAAAGACATTTTTTCAAGAGAGACGATGATTCGGAGGTTTTCACTTTCAGTGCCTGCCCTAGCTACAGGGTTACCAGCACAATCATTAAAACGTACATTGATCTACAACTAAATAAAACAAACATGTCCTGAAAATTTCGTAATCGTGGAATAGCTCTGTCAAAAGTTATCGCAATTTAAAAATTTTCAAATTTTCCCGTTCTCTTTTTAGGCACCCAGCGCACACATGGGGTTAAAAAATTCCAAAACATTATCTGATTCACATGTAAAACTTGTTCGAAATTTATGTCGTCAACTTTATTTTTGCAAAAATTAGTTGTGTACGGAATAATAGGTATATTAAAAATATCACTAAAATGGCCGCCGGCGCCAAAGGGTTAAAGATTATTAATTTTTTGTGAGACCTGGCACTATTCTGCATATACACTAATGTGTCCTGAAAATTTCAGCTCAATCGGATGGCGCGTTCCTGAGATTTTTTCACTGAAATTTTTTGATGATATATATATATATATAGAAATATGAATTTTTGGCCAAAGTGATTTTAATACTAATGTTCTTCTTCGAACATTAGTAAAAACTCTAGCGCACCTGAACTGCTAGAAATGTTAATGTTCTCGGAACAGTAGAAGAATCGTGCAGATTTCTAGTGCATATTCTACCACACGTGCTTCAACTTGTTTGGAATACAATATAGCTTTGTTCTTAGCAATGCATTTGAGCTCATAGGGTGGAGATTCGAGGAATTTCAAGATTTGGGAAAGCCAATCACTGCAAAACTTTGAAAGCAGCATAACACAACAAAAACAAAGAAAATGCTTAGTGCCTGCAGCACTTTACCAGCACTGCAACTAAACGTCTTCTACAATTGCTTCACGTCAAAATCAAATAATTCTATCGATTTGGATTTTATCTAATGGTTTGGTCGAAAGTAACAGGGATAGAAAAATGTTTAAGTTCAAAAAACGAAAGATGTTTGGAGTCAACAAAATTTTAGAACTTAGAGAACAAAAACATTGGTAACTTATTTTCATTGTAAATGTTCGCGATATGAATGCTTAATGTTAGTATTTATAAACAAGAAAAATAACAAAAACGCCTCGCGCTTAAGGTACGCTGCGGCAGGAAGCTAAAACTAAAAACTTTAACTGAATCTAATTCAGTTTTAGAATGAACCAGAGTATTCCCATGCGACTGCTGCAATAAAATGCTAAAACTGAAAGCTCTTGCTAAAACTGAAACTTATGTCAAACTGAGCTTTCAGATACTAAAAGTGGGTAATGAACATGTTCATTATTTTCAGTTTTAGTTGTTCCGTTTTAGTTTTGAAGTATTTGAGGAGTAGGCTTCGGAATTTGATTGTTGCATATTTTAATAGTAAATTTGGACAGAAATAAGAAAGAGTAATGGCAAAATTCACAGCAGAAGAAGAAGAGATGCTGATAGACTTTGTGAGACAGAATGAATTCATTTATAATGTATGTCATCCTGAATACCGGAACGTGGAAAAAAGAAATCGTGTTTGGGCGAGATTCGCTGCCGAATTAAAAAAAAGACGGTGAGTAGCCAGAATTTGTTTTCTTTTTTCAAAATTTATACAGTGGGTGAAAAAAATTAAGACACAAACTCTCAGTAAAACTTGTTTTTAATGCTATTTTAATCATAAATGAAAGTGGTTTTGCATTCAATGAAAAGTTTTGGTTGTTTACTTTAAGAACAATATCGAAAAAACTGGATGTAAAACAAATTTCACAACATTAACGTAAAATTTTTCACTGGTGATCCAAAGTAGCGCAAAAAAAGTTAAAACACAGCGCAGTTTTATCGGAAATTATTTGTAATTCCTGGAAAAAAGTACCTTTAAATCTACTTAAAATCATTAAAATCTGATATTTCTATTCAGTGTAGCTTGAAAAAAGCTATGTAAAAGTAACTATAAAATAAATAAAGTATAAAAAATATGTTTTTTGTTGTTACTAAGATTTTGTGCCTTAACTTTTTTTACCCACTGTAGATATTCCAAGTAATTAATATTTTTCGTCGATACATTCGTCCTGCCATGAAACTGCACCTGATCCATGAAAGTAGTTTTGAAACTGGTTGCGAACGTCGGTTGCGGCAAAAGAATTTCGGCCTCCAGCTGCAGGAGCGATTGATAACAAATTTTCTACATACCGGCAAGTATAATGAGTCGATTCTAGTTTTTATTGAGCTTGGTGGCTGTATTTTTGCATAGCGTAATAGGTTATGCAGGCAGCATGCAGCGGCAATAAGGTTATCAACGCGATCAATGCTTATGTTGATCGGTGTATAAAAGATTCGGAAGCATTGGCTCAAGATTCCAAAGGTATTTTCTGTGGTGCGGCGACCACGGCTATGCCGATAATTATACACCAACTTGCTTTTATCTGTGATCGCTTGCCTCCTTGGATACGACTTCATAAGGTTGGTGTGCAATGCAAATACTGCATCTTCAAGTATAACGTGAGGCAATTTTATGTCGGTATCAGGTAGTTTTGCTTGTTCTGGAATGTTAAACGTACCAGCCTTAATTTGTTTGCCTATTTGGCTTTTCATATATATGCCTGCATCGCCTGCACGTCCGTACGATCCTATGTCTACTGCGATGAATTTATGATTAGCATCGACTATGGCTAGTAAAACTACAGAATAAAAATCCTTGTAGTTGTAAAACAATGAGCCACTTTTAGATGGACACCGAATTCGCATATGTTTCCCATCAATAGCTCCAACACGATTTGGATAATTCCATCGGGAGAAAAAATCATCTGCATTTTTTTTACATTGTACTTCAGTTGGTGGAGGAATAGCGATATTTATCAAGTTTTTCACAATCGCCTCAAGACAGCTATGAACTATTCGACTGATGTGACTGTTGTGTATTCTGAACTGAAACTCAAGAGATCGAAAAGATTCACCTGTTGCCAAAAATCTGAAAAAAAATTAAAACGTAAACTTTTTCTTCTCAGTCAACTCGTGTACGAAGAAATGGGGAAACATTCGCGAATATTACAAAAGAGTTTTAAGCGAAAATAAACTAAGGACAGGATCAGCCGCCCCAAAAATTAGAACAAGAATGGAACAGCTTTCATTTCTTGATGGAATTGCTGTGGCAGCAAAGGAGTGAGTACATCATTTAATTTAACGTGCTTTTTATGGACCGAAATGCACAATAACGTGCACTTTTAGGAATGCTCTTCCTAACATTAAGGTGGAATGCCACAAGCTGATGACAATCAGCTGATGACAATCTATGTTCACAATCTATGCTCGATATTAGCTTCAGCAATATCCCCTGATTCACAGGAGTCAGTTGCATCAAAGGCTACTATGTTCACCTTCGAGTGCGAAGAATTTGTATCTCCAACCCCTACAGAAGCATCGTCTGCTAAACCAAAAACTAAAAAGCGGAGAGGTATGCGCAAAGAAAAAGATGCAGCATCTAACATTGCGTTAATGGAAAAACGCACGGAAATGCTGCAAACTTTGCTGAATAATAGCAAAGAAGGGGAAAAGACTATGAACGCAATGGAGCATTTTTTCCAGTCTATGTGCGAAACGGTTCTTTTTTTCCTAGAAAAGGACCAAATAGACATGAAAATGGCAATAAATACAATTGTGTGCGAACGGCAAATGAAGTTGGCGTTAGAAAAGCAGCAAGTCCAAGTTTTGGATTGAAACTATACTCTCGGTTTGAATCCATTACTTGGACTTTCAAATAAAGATGGTATGATCCACGTAGCAGATCCATCAAACATGAAATAAGTTCACAATAAATAATAAAAATATGAGTTTTTTATCTTGGTATAGTTTTTTTCATACAAACCTTAATGTAACACCGAGCTTTTGTCTTGGTGATATCGGTTTTAAATTTGCGTTCGTTTTGCAAGCTGCTATATCGTTTCTGATTGCATTTAAAACAAATTGAAACAAATGCGGCGAAAGGCGGAAATATTCTTTAAACCTGATATGGTTATCAACCAAGTGACAGTTAATCAGCAATTCTTGCGCTCCTTCGTTTTGCCTGCTAGTGAAGAAAGGTGCTATTGTTCTGCGTCGTTTTACTTCAGTCAAATCATTCTCTAGTTCCACAATATCACATATCACATTGAATAACACAATGTCCAACACACACTTTCTTCGTCGATTATTTTGCCGAAACGTATTCATTTTACAATCGCGAACACACAAGAAAAATACCTTACAGGTTTTGTGTCTGTCATATACGTTTTAGTTTGAGCAACGAGCGGCAGCATTTCCTTGCTAAACTAAATCGAAAATGACGTCGTTAAGCTTTGCTAACCTGAAAGCCGAAATAAGTTTTAGTTTTAGTTTTAGGTTTCAGCTTCCAGCCGCAGCGTACCTTTACAGCCCTGAATACTTAATGTAAGCATTTATAAATACGAAAATAGCAAAAAACGCCTTGCGCTTGCAACCCTTGGCTAGCATCAAAATATATCACACCTGCCTCACATTAAAATCAACCTATTCTCGTTTTGATCCGATGACTGCATTGGAAGTTATAGGGGTACAAACAAATTTAGGATTAATAGTCGCAAAAGTTTTCAAATTTTCAAAAACTCAATATATGTCGTTTATTGTCACTACAAGGTAATAACCGTTTGAACATTTTACGGTAAAATCGCTTAATAAAGTTATTGCAAATATATACAAAACTAACAATAGCTGGCAACCCTATAATGGTTTAATTCCTTTTACCATATATGAAATTCGTTTGAATTTCAGGACTGCACTGGAAGCTATAGGGCAAAAAGCTTTACTTTCCTGGGCGAATTTTCAAAACCCAAAATGAAAAAATTACCATAGCTGGCAGCACCACCCGAATTTTTCAACCAAATTTCTACCAAACATGGCTTAGAGCAAAGCTCAGCTACTGTGTCAATTTCATGAACTGAATTAGAATTCATAGGGCAAAAGGCAGTTTTTGTTCTTTATAATTCTTCAAGATGCCACCACTGGCACAGAGCTACCCGCATTTAAAAATTGCTTCTATCAGACTTGGTCCTACTCAATACCAATACATTGTGTGAATTTCAACTGTATCTGATAATTAATTCGTGAGCTCTCGTGAACATAAGTTTTTGATGCTTAAAATATAGGTTAATTGGAAGAGGGTTATCGTTCTTATTCAATGTGAAATTTTAAAAGTTTACCTTTGGCTGCATACACAAAGCATAAGATTTCTATATGAGCTGATTTTCACTGTAAAAGACAAACATTTTTCAGGAGAGTCGATGGTTTGAAGGTTTTCATTTTCAATGCCAGTAGTAAGGAAGACACCACTCCATGTTATAAGCATAGGGTGCGGTAGAAACAGCATGCTTAGACGACACCAGAGTAGTTCCACCTCCCTAGGTAGCCACCAGAAGATCTTACGTGTTAAGGTTTAGGTGGTGTGGGCGTGGAGTCCTGACGACCTTTATATTCCGGGGCGAGGCCGTTGAAAAGAGCTGTAGGTGCCACCACGATCTTGGCTGGAGGCGGTATGGAAGTGCTGATGAGGAGTTGAGCGATGTGTGCTGGCTGATGTGCAAAAGGGAGAAAAGCAGATGGAAAGAAGCTTTTTGCGAGAGAATGGTTGTTGGGTGCGAGGAGTTGAGTGTGTGGTGTTTTCAAACTACGTCATTAGAATTCCGCGCTTTGCATTGCCTTGAGTCGGGTTAAATTCTTCGAATGTGGGGCTATTTCCCGCCCTTATTCTCTTGAAAAGCTTGACTTTTCGGATGGATGTGAGACTTATTCTCTTGGTAAGTGCAATATGTCCCACCTCCATTTAGACGGAAAGCTTCTGCAAGTGGCTAGTGATTTTTATTGGCCGCCACCACCGCCATATTCGGCTTTTAGAAAAATGCGTTTGTGATTTACCGGCGTTCTATTTGAAATTATAATTTTGATAGGATGGGTTGTTCATGGGGTAGAGAATTAATTGTCTGCAGTGCTACTGCCACCATATTCCAACTTGTTGAGAAAACGCCTATTAAATTCCTAGCATATGCTACGGAAATGTATACCAGGCGATCAGAGATATTAGCAACGAAAAACTTATCCCACAAACCTGTAAAATAAGCAAATAACTAGCCTGAAAGTCCTAAAAACAAAAATTCATATTAAACCATCAGCCTATTTGGCTTCAAGAAAAATAAAAACACATTTTAAAAGATGTTATTTTTTTTATTACAAATTTTATCATTAAAAAGCCGCCTCTGGTCTCATCTTTGCCGCTGAAAACGAGGTGCTGCCTTCGAAATTGTTGAGTTCGTCCACCTGACGCTGCGCCTTTATTTTATCTCAAAATCTTGGTGGTTGGAACATTTGCTCACCGTTCAGTAGGCGTGCAATTAGGCGCAGCCCGAATTTTGTTTTAATGAGAGTAAACGTTCGGATCGGGTACTCTCTGCCGATCTCCAGTGATGCTATCTACGTATGGATACTATCAAATCAGACACAGGAAAGCCTTTTTCAAAGCCTTTTAGTAGTATGTTAGAACATTCATTTTTGAATACTTATTAAGAACCTGTCATTTTGCAGTATCTTGATAGCTGTCCATTATAGAGGATTATTGATCACGTTACTTTGAAATTTTTCAAGTAAGGATAATTGTACGCACCTGGAATGTGATTGCTTTGTATTTACTGGTTACAAAAGTATAGATTGCATTCTCTTAGCTATACTTCGATGGTAAGTGTTAAATCAAAACTATATAAAAACCGTATCTTTGACGATTAATATTCACACTTAAACTTTAAAGTATTAGCTGTGAAGAAGTATTCTTCGGAAATTAGCCGTGAGTGATACAGCAACTTCAGGATGTGTTTGTAGCAGACTTGTGGACACTACTCTAAACTCAGGGTAAGTTTGTAGCAGGCTTGTGGACGCCACTTTATACTCAGTGAAAGCTAATACGACTTTTATTTGCAGATGCTGAAGGTTCTTGCTGTAGTCGCTGTTTTGAAGCGGACGTCTCAGACCTCTGTAACAGTTTTTCTACAAATTGTACTTGCTACTAGTTTACCACACCGTTAAATATAAATGTCAGGTTGTAGCGTTTTTATTAAATATCTTGAAAGTGCCTTGAATTTAGGCCACAACTTTTTTATGTCGGGCGTGACACTTATGTTGTGCGAGTTGAAATACATAAAGTTGATTTTTTCAGAGCCTGAGCAATATGCTCTGATGACCCTGTTGGTAAGGCTTTTGTCTTTATTCAAAGTCGATTTTTCGAATCATGTACTCAAGCAGGCTCTAGAGTATATGAATATAGGTGAAGGGAGCTCATCGGTAACAACGTGTAATGACACGATACATGTGGACAGGCAGCTAGTTTTAAGTCATAGCAATTTAAATACGATAGCAGGTCACAATAGTTCCAATCAAATTTTGCCAGAAAGTAGTCCTCTAGATTTAACAGTTCAAAAAAGTGGTGGTTCAAAAGCCATTCATGAATTATCAAAACAGGGTACATTTTTCAAAAAATTCAATGTGGAAGGTATTAAAATTAATATCCGTTTACAAGATTTCAATACTCGTGCTGAAAATCCTATTGGTCATCTGGAAAAAATGTTTGACGATGTTGTTATGGATTTAACAATAAATTCGATCAAAGGAAGCAGAATCAGTTTCACAATAGAACTACCCAACTCTCCCCACATAAAACGTATATGGTCTAGTTTAAGGTCTGTAAACGAATTAAGCGGGAAGTATATTCTGGGTCTAATTTCTAACGTGAATCAATCCAACAGTAATTTTCTAGCACACGATGTCATGCGGATAAATGCAAACATTGTTAACTTCCCTTTTGCAGGAGGTAGACTTAATTATAAATATTCTAACAAAGCCGAGCTTTTAAGCAGAAAAACAAAAAGTATTGTGAATGTGGGCTTAGAAAATGATGTCAGCTGCCTGCCCCGAAGTTTATGTTATGCAATGGAAATGGCTTCGATAAATTTTAACGCACAATCTCATTTAGATCTTATAAGTAGACTGCCCAGATTAACTATGAAATTATGTAAAGATGCTTAAGTAACTATTTGTAAAGATGGCTGCATTTTTTCTGATCTTTACAAGTTTCAGAATCTTCTTAAAGATTATCAGATAGTTGTCTTTGATAACATTAGGGATTCCAACTCTATTCTCTTCAATGTTGACTCTTCACTTTCTTTAGTAAAAAAGATTTATTTGTATTATTCACATAGATTGAAACATGTTTACGTGATCAAATCGCAGACATATTTTTTCGACAAACGCTATGCATGTTCGTTTTGTAATAAATTGTTCATGACTAAATTTCATAGGTGTGAAATCAAGTGTCCGTATTGCCATTCGAGTTCGCCGTGTAATTTTGTTGAAAAACTTACCCATTGTGAAAGTTGTAATCGTGACTTCAGAGGGGGTTATTGTTTTAATAACCACCTTAGAAATATAATTAGAGGTAAAATGTGTGTGAAACGTTTAAGATATGTGCAATGTGTACAAAATTTATAGCTACCGATAATAAAGGCAAGTCTGAACATGTCTGTAATAAATATTATTGCCAGATTTGTTCAAATACTGTGGTCAAATTACCTCGTACCAAAGAGAGGGAGAAGTCTTTGAGCTGGTATAAAACTATCGCACACGGTTTATTTGATAATAGAATGGAAATACTATTATACAGTATCAACGATGTAAATATTTTACGGTCGGGTTGTATACGATTTATGCAAGAATTCCTTGAACTAACTGGGGTTAATCCTTTAGTAGAATCGATGAGAATTGCATCAGCTTGTATGCTTACTTTCAGGAAAAAAATTCTGAAAAGTAATGTCTTGGGTATTATGCCTAAGCATGGTAATTATAAAAACTCTAGCGCACCTAAACCGCTAGAAAACTAATTTTCGAAGAAATTGTCTTTGAGGGACAAAAAAGTGTGGAAAGACTTAATACACTGTTGTGTAGAATCATATCAACCATTCCTTATCCAAAGCAACAAAACTCAACTCTAACTCAAATGATGTAAATGTTCAGTGCTGGCAACACTTTCCGAACGAAGCAGTAATAAGTTTACCATAACAAGCTCATACTCAAATCAACTTATCCTTTGAATTTCGTTCTCATCGCAGGATTTCATCGAAAGTTTCAGCGGTTAAACGTTGTTTGAGGCTGCCATCCGAATAACGTTCAAAACTCGGAAAATTTAAAAATTGATTCCTTATTTTTATTGCAAATGCTTTGCATATGAGAACGTAATTTGAAGCATTTGTTGGTGCCATATTTACGGAAATGGCTAATGCTGGTTAGCCTGTGTCAGCAGCAAAGCAAAATACATACAAAATCTGCTTTACGTTAAGTTAAACCCAACCAGTAAATTTCGTTTCGATTGAATCACTGCGCTGGAAGTTATACGGGTGAAAAGAATTTTAGGGTTACCACCCTCAAAACTTTTCAAATTTTTAAAGCGTTAATATTTGTGGTTAATTATCATTGCAGGATCATTTCCTTTTGCAAATCTAATGACATAATCGCTCTGTAAAGAAATTTCACAAAATTACAAAAATGATCATAGCTGGCAGCCCTTTCATGATTTTGGTACGAAATTTCTACGACATTTGGTTCACATTAAGGTCCATTTACTGCGTGATCTTCAGTTTGATTTCTGCACTGGACCGGAAGTTATAGGGAAAAAAGCTTTATTTTGCTGAGCAAAGTTGCAAGATTTAGGAGACAAAAATCACCATAGCTGGCAACTCTATTCTAATTTTTCAACCAAATTTTAATCTAATGTTACCTAAGATAAGATCCAAGTACTGTATGAATCTTGTCCAAATCTGATGGCTGAATCGGAAGTTATAGGCCTAAAACCAGTTTTTTTTCTCACCTATTTTTCAAGATGGCACCACTGCCACAGGGTTGCCTGCATTTCAAAATAGCTTCTATCAGACCTGGTCCTAGATAATACCAACATATCCTGTAAATTTGATTATGATCGGATTATCCGGTCGTCAGTTCTCGTGAACAGAACTTTTGAGTGCTGAAAATAGAGGTAATTTGGTGATGGGTTGCCGTTCTTGTGCAAAACGGAATTTTGAAAATTTTATCTTGAGATGAAGGACAAAGGATAAAATTTATCAAAGATTTGAATTTTTTGTCAAAAATCAAAAATTTTTCAGGAAGGTCAATGATTTGAAGGATTTTTTTTCAGCACCCTGCCACAGCTACAGGGTTACCCGCTTTATGCTGAAAATCTCTACGTGCTAAATTTTAGTCAACATCAATACGCTCTGTAATTTTCATGATGATCCATTGTTTTTCTTACAAGTAATGACAAATCAAAATTTGAAAAAAAATCCTTGCCTACTTTTAGGCACTCTGCACCCACACACGGCTAAAAATTTCCGATTATTTATCATAAACAAGCTAAGAACATAATTAGTTTTCATTCCCAATACTTTTCTTTAACAAAAATTTACACTGCTTGGAAATATAGGAGTTCCTCAAAATTCACTAAAACGCTCGCCGCCGCCAAAAGGTTTAGGATATCTGAATTTGAGAAAGTTGTGGACCTACCTACTATATACACCTACGTTCTCCGAAAATTTCAGCTCAATCGGATCGGCCACTCCAGAGATTATCTCCCTTAATCATTTTGCTGATATATATGTATATATATATATATATATATATATATATATATATATATATATATATATATATATATATATATATATATATATATATATATATATATATATATATATATATATATATATATATATATATATATATATATATATATATATATATATATATATATATATATATATATATATATATATATATATATATATATATATATATATATATATATATATATATATATAAAGAAATATGAATTTTCGGTGAAACGAGTTTAATACTATTGTTCTTCGAACATTAGTAAAAAGCAAAACCAATCACTTATCGCAACTAAATGGCTTTCTTCGGAAAGTTCAAAAATCAAAGATCTCATTGTCTCTTCTAATAATGAAGGTGAGTTAAAGTTGGAGATGGGGGATTTGCAGGTTGATGGTTTTAATCCGGCAACAAATACTGTATATGAATTCTTTGGCTGTTTCTACCACGGTTGTAGAAAGTGGTTAAAAGTTCAAGATGTGCATATTAAAAAACCTTACTATCCAAATGAAACCTTAAGCCAGAAGTATGAGAGTACACTTCGAAAAATGGAGACAATTAAGAAATTCGGCTATAGACTTGTCTATATATGGGAATGTGAATTTAACAACTACTTAAAGAACAACCCGATATAAAACAAGAGGTCGATAGATAAGTGGCGTACTGTTCCATGCCACTTAATCCACGTGCAGCCATTTTTGGGGAGAACCGAGGTATTCAAACTTTATCACAAAGTCAAATCTAATGGAATTATAAGATATTTAGATTTCACTAGTCTATACCCGTATATTAATAAATGCGCTCTCTACCCTATGGGACACCCTGAAATTTTCCGTAATGATAATGTCCCTGACATCTCTCAAATACTTTCAATACGTGGCTTCATAAAGTGTATGATTATTACTCCAACAGACTTATTTTTACCAGTACTACCGGTCAAAAATGATAAAAACTCTAGCGCACCTGAACCGCTAGAAAACTAATTTTCGAAGAAATTGTCTTTGAGTGACAAAAAAGTGTGGAAAGACGTAATACACTGTTTTGTAGAATCATATCAACCATTCCTTATCCAAAGCAACAAAACTCAACTATAACACAAATGATGAAAATGTTCAGTGCTGGTAACACTTTCCGAACGAAGTAGCAATAAGTTTCCCATAACAAGCTCATACTCAAATCAACTTATCTTTTTAATTTCGTTCTCATCCCAGGATTTCATCGAAAAATTGAGCGGTTAAACGCTGTTTGAGGCTGCCATCCGAAAAATGTTCAAAACTCGGAAAATTTAAAAATTGATTCCTTATTTTTATTGCAAATGCTTTGCGTATGAGAACGTAATTTGAAGCATCTGTTGATGCAATATTAACGGAAATGGCACATTGCTGGTTAGTCTGTGTCAGCAGTAAAGCAAAATACATACCAAATCTGCTTTACGTTAAGTTAAACCCAACCAGTAAATTTCGTTTCGATTGAATCACTGCGCTGGAAGGTATACGGGTGAAAAGAATTTAGGGTAACCACCCTCAAAACTTTTCAAATTTTTAAGACGTTAATATTTGTTGTTAATTTTCATTGCAAAATCATTCTCAATTGGAAATCTAATGACATAATTGCTCAGTAGAGAAATTCCAAAAAATTACAAAAATGGTCATAGCTGGCAGCCCTTTCATGATTTTTGTACGAAATTCCTACGACATTTACTTCACATTAAGGTCCATTTACTGCGTGAACTTCGTTTTGATTTCTACACTGGACCGGAAGTTATAGGGAAAAAAGCTTTATCTTGCTGAGCAAATTTGCAAGATTTATGAGACAAAAATCACCACAGCTGCCAGCCCTATACCAATTTTTCAACCAAATTTTTACCAAATGTTACATAGAGTAACATCCAAGTATTGTGTTAAAATCTGATGGCTGAATCGGAAGTTATAGGCCAAAAAGATGTTTTTTTTCTCAGTAGTTTTTCAAGATGGTATCACTGCCACAGCGTTGCCCTCATTTCAAAATCACTTCTATCAGACCTGGACCTGGCTATTACCAACATATCCTCTGAATTTCATTATGATCGAATTATCCGGTCGTCAGTTCTCGTGAACAGAACTTTCAAGTGCTGAAAATAGAGGTAATTTGGTGATGGGTTGCCGTTCTTATGCAAATCGGAATTTTGAAAATTTTATATTGAGTTAAGGACAAAGAACAAAATTTATCAAAGATTTGAAATTTCTGTTAAAAATCAAAAAATTTTCAGGAAGGTCAATGATTTGAAGGATTTTTTTTCAGCAGCCTGCCACAGCTACAAGGTTACCCGCTTTATGCTGAAAATCTATATGTGCCAAATTTTAGTCAACATCAATACGCTCTGTAATTTTGACGATGATCCATTGTTTTTCTTACAAGTAATGACAAATCAAAATTTGAAAAAACCCTGCACCCACACACGGCTCAAAATTTCCAATTTTTTATCATAGGCAAGCTTAAAACATAATTAGCTTCCATTCCCAATATTCTTCTTTAACAAAAATTTACACAGCTTGGAAATATAGGAGTTCCTCAAAATTCACAAAAACGCGCCGCCGCCAAAAGGTTTAGGATATCTGAATTTGAAAAAGTCATGGGCCTACCTACTATATACATCTACGTTCTCCGAAAATTTCAGCTCCATCGGATCGGCCACTCCAGAGATTATCTCCCTTAATCATTTTGCATATATATATATATATATATATATATATATATATATATATATATATATATATATATATATATATATATATATATATATATATATATATATATATATATATATATATATATATATATATATATATATATATATATATATAAATATATATATATATATATATATATATATATATATATATATATATATATATATATATATATATATATATATATATATATAAATATATATATATGTATATATATATATATATATATATATATATATATATATATCTATATATATATATATATATATATATATATATATATATATATATATATTACAATATATATATATATATATATATATATATATATATATATATATATATATATATATATATATATATATATTTATGAATTTTCGGCGAAACGAGTTTAATACTATTGTTCTTCGAACATTAGTAAAAATCATTCGGTTATATCAAACGCTTTGTTATAAAATAAATAAATAGTCTCGAAATGTAAAAAGTTTTGTTATTTCGTAAGACTCGCTCCCTTAGCTAGCATTTCTGAGTTTGTTTTCGCCATCTAGTTATTTGGTTGAAACAATGGACAATGTTTTGTGAAAGAACTTCATTTGACTCAATACAACCAGTATTTTACCACTTTGCACCTCCTTATGATTTTTACTAATGTTCGAAGAACAATAGTATTAAACTCGTTTCGCCGAAAATTCATATTTATATATATATATATATATATATATATATATATATATATATATATATATATATATATATATATATATATATATATATTGATATATATATATACATATATATATATATATATATATATATATATATATATATATATATATATATATATATATATATATATATAGATATATATATATATATATATATATATATATATATATATATATAGATATATATATATATATATATATATATATATATATATATATTATATATATATATATATTTATATATATATATATATATATATATATATATATATATATATATATATATATATATATATATCAGCAAAATGATTAAGGGAGATAATCTCTGGAGTGGCCGATTCGATTGAGCTGAAATTTTCGGAGAACGTAGATGTATATAGTAGGTAGGTCCGCGTCTTTCTCAAATTCAGATATTCTAAACCTTTTGGCGGCGGCGAGCGTTTTAGTGAATTTTGAGGTACTCCTATATTTCCAAGCAGTATAAAGTTTTGTTAGAGAAAACTATTGGGAATGAAGTTCCAAGCTTGCCTATGATAAAGAATTGGAAATTTTGAGCCGTGTGTGGGTGCAGGGTGCCTAAAAGTAGGCAAGGATTTTTTTTCAAATTTTGATTTGTCATTACTTCTAAGAAAAACAATGGATCATCGTGAAATTTGCAGAGCGTATTAGTGTTGACTAAAATTTAGCACATGTGGATTTTTAAGATATTGCGGGTAACCCTGTAGCTACGGCAGGCTCCTGAATAAAAAACCTTCAAATCATTGACATTCCTGAAAAATTATTGATTTTTGACAAAAAAATCAGATCACTGATAAATTTTATTCTTTGTCCATCATGTCAAATTAAAATTTTCAAAATTCCGATTTGCACAAGAACGGCAACCCATCACCAAATTACCTCTATTTACAGCACTCGAAAGTTCTGTTCACGAGAACTGACGACCGGATTATTCGATCATAGTGAAATTTACAGGACATGTTGGTATTAGTTAGGACCAGGTCTGATAGAAGTGATTTTTAAATGCGGGCAACCCTGTGCCAGTAGCACCATCTTGAATATCACCCAGAAAAAAAACTGGTTTTTGGCCTATAACTTCCGATTCAGCCATCAGATTTTGACAAGATTAATCCAATACTTGGATTTTACTTTATGTAACATTTGACGAAAATTTGGCTGGAAAATTAGAATAGAGTTGCCAGCTATGGTGATTTTTGTCTCCTAAATCTTGCAAATTTGCTCAGCAAAATAAAGCTTTTTTCCCTATAACTTCCGGCCTAGTGTAAAAATTAGAACGAAGTTCACGCAGTAAATGAATTTGAATGTGAACCAAATGTCATAGAAATTTCGTACAAAAATCGTGAAAGGGCTGCCAGCTATGATCATTTTTACTAATGTTCGAAGAACATTAGTATTAAAATCGATTCGGCCAAAAATTCATATTTCCATATATATATATATATATATATATATATATATATATATATATATATATATATATATATATATATATATATATATATATATATATATATATATATATATATATATATATATATATATATATATATATATATATATATATATATGCTGCTGAAACTTTCAGGATACATTGGTGTATATGCAGAATAGGTCCAGGTCTCTTTAAATCTCAGTTATTGTTAACCTTTTGGCGCCGGCGGCCATTTAAGTGATATTTTTAATATACCTATTATTTCGTGCACAAATGATTTTCGCAAAAATAAAGTTAACAAAATAAATTTCTAACGTGTTTTACATATGTATCGGATAATGCTTTGAAATTTTTGAACCCTATGTGTGCGCTGGGTGCCTAAAAAGAGGACGGGAAAATTTGAAAATTTTTAAATTTCGATTACTTTTGACAGAGCTATTCAATCATTACGAAATTTTCAGGACATATTTGCATTATTTAATTGTAGATTTATGTAGCTCTTAATGAGCGTGTTGGCAACCCTGTAGCTAGGGCAGGCACTGAAAGTGAAAACCTCCAAATCATCGTCTCTCTTGAAAAAATGCCGTTTCTTCAAAAAAAAGCCATTCATATGTAAATCTTGTGCTTTGTTTACATAACCAAAAAAAAAAAAAAGATATGGTATAACGGGCACGCCTGGTAACCCTTGCCCAATTTACCTATATTTTTACCATCAAAAACTTCTGTTCACGGAAACTCATGATCCGATGAGCAGAATTATTTGAAATTCACAAAATGTATTGGCCTTAAATAGGACCAGGTCTGATAGAAGTGATTTTGAAATGCGGGCGATTCTGTGCCAGTGGTGCCATCTTGAAAAACCACTAAAAAAGATAACTGTTCTTAGCCCTATAAATTCTGATTGAATCGTTTGATTTTGACGAAACCGACACAATTGCTGGACCTTACTTGAAGCCACGTTTATTAGAAATTTGGTTGAAAAATTCGGTTGGAGTTGCCAGCTATGATAATATTGGTGTCTTCATTTTGAAAAAAAAAAAAATTGGAAGTGAAAACATTCAAACCATCGAATATTCAAAAAAATGTCCGTTTGTTACAATAAAACCAATCTGTATATAAATCTTATGTTTTATCTACACGTTCAAAATAAAACTTTGGAAATTTCAGGTCGGACAAGAACGGTAACCCTCTCCCAGTTAACCTATATTTTTAGCATCAAAAACTTCTGTTCACGGAAACTCACGAACCAATAATCAGATACAGCTAAAATTAACAGAATGCATTGGACTTAAGCAAGACCAGATTTGAAAGAAGCGATTTTTAATTGTGGGCAAGTCTGTGCCATTGGTGCCATCTTGAAAAATTACAAAGAAAAAAAACTGCTTTTTGCCCTATGAAATGTGAATAAGTTACCAGATTTTCATGAAATTGACACAGTAGCTAAACCTAACTCTAATCTCTGTTTGGTGGAAATCTGGTTGAAAAATTTGATTGGTGCTGCCAGCTATGGTAATTTTTGTGTCTTTGGTTTTGAAAATTCGCTCAGGAAAGTAAAACTTTTTGCTCTATAACTTCCAGTGCAGTCATGAAATCAATACGAATTTCATACAATTAATGAAACCTGTCATAAACATTATTCAGGCCAAATTTGGTTGAAAAGCCACGATAGGGTTGCCAGCTATTGTTGATTTTGTGTTTAATTGCAATATCTTTATTAAGCGGTTTTATCGTAGAATTTTCACAGCAAATATTAAGCTTTCGATCATTTGAAAAAACTGGCTGCAGGTAACCCTAAATTTCTTTATACTCCTAAAACTTCGAATGTAATATAACAACGTGAAGCAGATGTAATATATTATTGGCTTGGATACTGGCAAAAGGTTGCCAGCACGAGTCCGTTGTGCTACTTTTGTATCAATAAATGCTTACAGTTAGTATACATACCGGAAACATTTACAATGAAAATAAATAACCGATGTTTCAATTCGCAAAGTTCTGCAAATTTTTTGGATCGCAGCCCCAAACACCAACTTCAGTTACAGTGCTGCAGGCACTGAGCCTTTTCTTCGTTGATGTTATATGAGATGCTGCTTTCAAAATTATGTGAAATAAGCAACTGATAACGAATATAATTAACCTGTGTTTTCCTCTCATAAACGTTGAAATTCATGCCAGTGGTAATATCTGAAACCTTCCACCATATGAGTTATAATGCATTCTTAAGACGAAAGTAAAACGTGGCATTTGAAACAGTTTGGCCGTAATAAGCAGCACATGTGGTGGAATATGCACTCAAAACCTGCACGATTCTTCTACTGTTCTTCGAACATTAGTGTTTCTAGCGGTTCAGGTGCGCTAGAGTTTTTTGTAATTTTGTTTAATTTCTTTACTGAGCGATTTTGTCATTAAATTTCCAAATGGAAATGATCCTGAAATGAAAATAACCCTTTAAAAATTTGATAAGTTTTGAGGGTAGTAACCCTAAAATTCTTTTCACCCGTATAACTTCCAGCGCAGTGATTCAATCGAAACGAAATTTACTGGTTGGGTTTTACTTAACGTGAAGCAGAATTGGTATGTATTATGCTTTGCTTTTGATACAGGCTAACCATCATTAGCCATTTCCGTAAATATTGCACCAACAGATGCTTCAAACAACGTTCTCATATGCAAAGCATTTGCAATAAAAGTAAGGAATTCTATTTTAAATTTTCCGATTTTTGAACATTTTTCGGATGGCAGCCTCAAACAACGTTTAACCGCTGAAACCTTTGATGAAATCCTGCGAAGAGAACAAAATTCAAAGGTAGGTTGATTTGAGTATGAGTGAAACCTTTGAAACCTTTGTTGAAATTCTGCGAAGAGAACGAAATCCAAAGGTAGGTTGATTTGAGTATGAGTTTGTTATGGTAAACTTATTACTGCTTCTTCGGAAAGTGTTGCCAGCACTGAATTATATGTGTTATAGTTGAGTTTTATTGCTTTGGATAAGGAATGGTTGATATGATTCTAAAAAACAGTGTATTACGTCTTTCCACACTTTTTTGTCACTCAAAGACAATTTCTTCGAAAATTAGTTTTCTAGCGGTTCAGGTGCGCTAGAGTTTTTTCAATTTACCGGCTTTACGTCGCTTAGGAGAAGACTTGAATTGTTGTGAACGGGTTAGCTCTCTTATAGCCATTCGATTACCTGCTCCATCCATTTTATCAAAAAGTTTGTTTATACCTTTCTGAGCTATTTCCTGTGCGGCATTTTGTCCGTGTTCTCTTAAGAGATCTTTTAGAGGTTTATTACCAACTTCCTGTATAATAGCCTTTCCAGTCTTGACCGCTTGCCGTTTTATAGCTTTTACACCCGACGCAGCCAAAGGTTTTAGATAACGTAATAGACCACTGAAAAAAACTTCCTATACCTCTACCGCGCTGATAGATAATTGGTGTTCGATAGAGGTGCCCAATATCTGATAAATTTCCACCATTCTAGACCAAATAATAGCGTGTGTAGTGCGTGTTCATGTCGTTAACATCGTTATTGATTATAAACACTATACCGCTTACTTCAATGTATGGGAATATTATACTTTTTCTTACCGACGTTTAAAATAAAGCATTATATACGTGGGAGTAAAACTTGGTTCAAAGTCTACTGGTTCACCTTGCTGATCTGTGTTTTCAATAGAAATGCTCTCGAAAATTTTTTTTCCACATCACAGTACTCTACATGTTTGAATCTGAAAATACTGTCGCAACCTTGCAAAGGAATCGTACGAAAACTTCGCACCAACTTATCGGCTAATATTCTAGGTTTGATAATATCTGTGTAAACGTGAATTAAATTCGGGTTTTCACAACCGCTAATGGTCTTGGATGCCGTAGCACGACGGTTTCTTCTATCAAGTTCATGGACACTTTTTACTAATGTTCGAAGAACAATAGTATTAAACTCGTTTCGCCGAAAATTCATATTTCTTTATATATATAAATATATATATATATATATATATATATATATATATATATATATATATATATATATATATATATATATATATATATATATATATATATATATATATATATACACCTATCCCCCGATTTACACGGTACTTGTTTTACACGTTTTCGCTTTTACATGGTTTTCCAAATAAGTTTTTTTTTGTTTTTATCGCACTCTACTAAATGCAACTGTGTTTGTTTTTATGGCACTCTACTAAATGCAACTGTGTTTGAACACGTGCGCTGTGTACGCATCTCACGGGGAATCCCGAGCTTATGTGCTGACTTGCTGCACATGCATACTGTGTCTGTATTTCTTCGCATAAAATTAAAGTTTTATCTACGGAAAATTGTATTTGAGTGAAAGTTTCACAGTTTCAGAAAGATTTAATTTTCCATATTCGTAAATTACAAGTGAGTGCATAATTTAGATTATTATAAATTAACATAAATTAAAAAATATTACATATAGGCGTTGTTACGTGGTAACAATAGGAGCGCTTTTACCTTGAAAAAAAAAAAGAAAAAAAAACAAATACAGCCTTCCCCGGGGAAGGCTGAGTCATGGCGAGGCAATCCACCACTCCACTAAGTAGGAGTTTGTGACCACCACTCAGTAGGCATGTTTTTTAGGGCCGTGGTAACACCCGACTTGTGTCATATACCTGTCGGTTGCTAACCACCTAGCTGATAAGTTAATTTTAATCATACTTACGTTACGCACCGGATTGGTGATGTATCCAGGCGGTCCCCTCCCAAGGAGCTCATAGGGCCGTCAAACGGCGTAATCCTTTCTACGTCGCGTCTCGAGATCAGACCTGTCATCATCGTCCGACGAATAAATCGCCACTCCCGGCTTCACAGTTGGATTCTTATTTTCGTGTACTTGTTCTTGATGGTAGCAATCGATACGTCACTCTTCCGCAGTGTCACAACTCCTCAAAGACCGTCGAGGTAACGGGCAACTTGCAACATGGCCCCAAAGCGAGTGCTTGGTCCGGGGCAGCCCACGCCGCTGAGGCGAGTATCGGACGACCTGGAAAGGACAGAGAAAATGATCACAAAGCATCGTGTCCTGGATGCACAAGGAGGGATGCAGAAAGTGAAATACTTATCTGATTACCACCCGCCGACGTCCACTTCAGCGAGCCCTGATGGGCCCTCTAACGCTGGAGCTGCAGGGTATCGCCGAATACGTCCGCCACAGTTAATCAGTGGAATCCTCCAGTACTTAGTCCCCGCAGAGTCACTCCCGATCATTCGTTACGCGAATATACTAGCCACACTCGTCAGAAACAGCCACGTAAAATTCACTTTCGACGGTCACAGGTTGATTGACAACTTGATATCTACAGATAGAATGACAGCTGAAACATCAACCGACCTCGGAAAAATACATAATCAAAATGTCAACAAAACTCAGGGGTGTACTCAGACCCGACGACCACGGTAAATTATGGATAAAGAAAATTATCGGATTGGTGGGAATCCTCGATCGGCGCGTGTGGAAAGAAGTACATTCACCCGGTCATACGGGAAAAAAGAATGTACGGGACCGGAATGAAAAAAAGAGAAAGCAGCGGTACCTGATGGAGGAAAAATTGGCCAGTCTTTGTGTGACGGCGAAGGCGAATAGATATTAAATTTTGGAAATTATCAGGTGCGTCGAAGAATTCTTGGTGTGACGGCGAAGACGAACAGATATTTAATTTTGGAAATTATCAGGTGCGTCGAAGAATTCTTTGTGTGACGGCGAAGGCGAACAGATATTAAATTTTGGAAATTATCAGGTGCGTCGAAGAGGTCTTTGTGTGACGGCGAAGGCGAACAGATATTAAATTTTGGAAATTATCAGGTGCGTCGAAGAATTCTTGGTGTGACGGCGAAGGCGAACAGATATTAAATTTTGGAAATTATCAGGTGCGTCGAAGAAGTCTTTGTGTGACGGCGAAGGCGAACAGATATTAAATTTTGGAAATTATCAGGTGCGTCGAAGAATTCTTGGTGTGACGGCGAAGACGAACAGATATTAAATTTTGGAAATTATCAGGTGCGTCGAAGAATTCTTTGTGTGACGGCGAAGGCGAACAGATATTAAATTTTGGAAATTATCAGGTGCGTCGAAGAAGTCTTTGTGTGACGGCGAAGGCGAACAGATATTAAATTTTGGAAATTATCAGGTGCGTCGAAGAAGTCTTTGTGTGACGGCGAAGGCGAACAGATATTAAATTTTAGAAATTATCAGGTGCGTCGAAGAAGTCTTTGTGTGACGGCGAAGGCGAACAGATATTAAATTTTGGAAATTATCAGGTGCGTCGAAGAATTCTTTGTGTGACGGCGAAGGCGAACAGATATTAAATTTTAGAAATTATCAGGTGCGTCGAAGAATTCTTTGTGTAACGGCGGAGGCGAACAGATATTAAATTTTGGAAATTATCAGGTACGTCGAAGAATTCTTTGTGTGACGGCGAAGGCGAACAGATATTAAATTTTGGAAATTATCAGGTGCGTCGAAGAATTCTTTGTGTGACGGCGAAGGCGAACAGATATTAAATTTTGGAAATTATCAGGTGCGTCGAAGAATTCTTGGTGTGACGGCGAAGGCGAACAGATATTAAATTTTGGAAATTATCAGGTGCGTCGAAGAATTCTTTGTGTGACGGCGAAGGCGAACAGATATTAAATTTTGGAAATGATCAGGTGCGTCGAAGAATTCTTTGTGTGACGGCGAAGGCGAACAGATATTAAATTTTGGAGATTATCAGAACGTCGAGGAACATCCTTGGTGTGTCGGTGGAGGTGTCAAAAAGGACTTCCGTTCAGAAAAAAAAACGGCAAATCGAAATCGGGTTCCGGCGGGGTTCGAACCCGTGATTCCCGTGACGCTCGAGACCGACGGCGAGACGGTCAAGTGGCAATAAGACCGTTCGTCTCGTACCGGCCCTGTAGTGCAGAGGCTAGCACGTCTGGCCGGGAACCGGGCGGTCTGGGGTTCAGAACTTCACCCGTGCTGATGAAACTGGGAACCTTGGAAGAATCTTTGTGTGACGGCGAAGGCGAGCAGTAAATGAATCTGGCCTTGAAGAAATTCACCCACAACTGAACCGGGACTCGGCTGGAGTCGGGGTTGGACTTTTGTTTTGTATCTGTTACTAGCGCGACCAACAAGGAAGAAGGAGGTTAGTGCATAGTTGAAAAAAGATGTAAGTTTTCTTTATTTTGATTGTCTTTCGCATATAAAGTCATCGTAGAATAAGATAAACTTTAGATAGACTGTCATAGTGGAGTGGTGGAATTTACGTATATCGAAACGGTAGAAGAAATTCTGTGACACGATAAACGCTAGGATCCGGGAATTGTATAAAATAAATATTTTGATTCGAAATTACGGCGTCGTTCATACTCGTGGTACGGGGAGGCAGAACGGTTCGTGTTACGTGATTGATTAAATCGGTGGTTGGAAGACATAGAGGGGCCGTGCCATTCACCGCAGCGACCCCCCTTCCCAAATTTCTTGACCTCGGTGAGCCGTAAGCTCACTCGGCGGCTCGTGGTCCATTATTGGGGTGAGTGAGTGGCGCCCACGCCCAGTCTCCTGAGCGAACCCGGGACCCAAACGGACCAAGCCGAGGGTCACTACCCCCTCAAATAGGCGGGGAGGGTAACAACTTATAATGTCGAAAGAAGTTAAAAGAAAAGTTATTTCTTTGGAAACTAAAATCGAAATTTTGGATCGCTTACGAAAGGGAGATAGAGTAGTAGATGTTGCAAAATCATATAGCATGAACGAAGTTACAATAAGAACTATTAGAACAAATGAAAACACAATTAGAAAGAGTGTTGCAGCTGGCAATACCACGAGTATGGGCACAACATCATACACCAGAAATATCGCAATGGAAAATATGGAGAAAGCGTTAATGGTTTGGATAGAAGATCAAACACAAAAAAGAGTACCCATTGATACGGCCGCTATGACAAATAAAGCATTACGAATTTACGAAAAAATTGTAGAGCAATTACCACCTTCTTCTTCAACTGAAAAGAAGCCCAATTTTTTGGCAAGTCATGGCTGGTTTGACAGATTTAAAATAAGACATTCTTTACACAGCTTAAAATTAAAAGGTGAACTGGCTTCTGGCGACGTAGATGCAGCCCAAGAATATCCAGCAAATTTCGCAGAAATTATTAACGACAATTCATACACCCCTGATCAGGTTTTCAATGCTGATGAGTCAGGGTTATTCTGGAAAAAAATGCCTCAAAGGACTTATGTCTCAAAATTTTATAAATCGGCTAGTGGTCATGAAGCAGCAACAGATCGCATAACAATTCTTTTCTGTAGCAATGCTTCAGGAGATAATATTATGACACCATTAGTGATAAACAAATCAAAAATGCCCCGTGCCTTTAAAGGAGTAAACATCAATCATCTTCCCGTTTATTGGAGGGCTAATAAGAAAGCGTGGGTTACTGCTGCAATGTTTACTGAATGGTTTCATGAATGTTTTATCTCAGATGCCAAAAAATATTTAAGTTCAAGGGGATTGCCTTTTAAAGTGCTTTTGTTAATTGACAATGCGCCGGGTCACCCACAAGATCTAGAATATGAGAACGTTGAAGTAAAATTTTTACCAAAAAATACAACTTCATTATTACAACCATTGGACCAAGGCATAATTTCTACTTTTAAAGCTTTGTACATAAAACGAGCCTTTACACATATTTTGGAACAAATGGAGAACAATGAATCTTTAACAGTTATTAGTGCTTGGAAAAATTTTACAATATTAGACTGTGTGAAGCATATCGCCTTATCATACACTGCGATTAAGCAAACAACGCTCAATAGCTGTTGGAAAAAATTGTGGCCAAATGTAGTCAAAAATGAACATTCCATTTCAACGTTAAATGATGAATATTCGCAGATAGTACAGATGGCGCATTCATTGGGCGGAGAAGGTTTTGATGATTTTACTGTTGATGATATCGCAGAGTTAATGGCTGATAAAGAACTAAGTGAGGATGATTTAGTTAACTTAGTTTGCGAAAGTGATTCTGACAAATCTGATGAAGAGGAATTAGTACCAGTAACATTCACTGCTAAAGTCATCCGCGAAGGACTCGCATTGGGAAGAAAGCTGGGTAATCATTTTATACAAAATGACACAAACGTTGAAAGGGCTTTACGATTCCAACGTGACATAAATCGCTGCTTGGCTCAATATGAAGAAGTTTACAAAGATCTTACAAAAAATTTGAAGCAATTGTTAATAACCGATTTTATTACCATCTCTCAGAATGAAAATATTTCTGCTTTAAACATCGAATCGGCACAAATAACTTCGAGTGATGAAAGTGAATTCCAACCTTCGATTTCGAAAAAAAATTGAGAGTGATTTCTGATAGTGATGAAGGATAAAAAACACCTTTGGTTTTATTTTTTGTTCTTCTGTTTAATGTATTGTAATTAAATAAAAAAACAGTGTTTCCGTAATATATTACATATTTTAACCTGTCAATGCATTTTATTTTTATTTCTGTGTACACCTACAAATATTGAAAAAAATCACAACTGTTAAATAGCAAAATTATGCATTTTCTGCAAGCTTTTCGATTTACAGGGTTTTGACTTGAAAATTTTTAATTTTCGATTTACACGTTTTTCTCAGGAACGTATCTACCGTGTAAATCGGGGGATAGGTGTATATATATCTATATATATATATATATATATATATATATATATATATATATATATATATATATATATATATATATATATATATATATATATATATATATACATATATATATATATATATATATATATATATATATATATATATATATATATATATATATATATATATAATTTATATATATGTATATATATATATATACATATATATATATATATATATATATATATATATATATATATATATATATATATATATATATATATATATATATATATATATATATATGTATATATATATATATAAACATATATATATATATATATATATATATATATATATATATATATATATATATATATATATATATATATATATATATAGATATATATATATATATATATATATATATATATATATATATATATATATATATATATATATATATATATATATATATATATATATCAGCAAAATGATTAAGGGAGATAATCTCTGGAGTGACCGATCCGATTGAGCTGAAATTTTTGGAGAACGTAGATATATATAAGTTAACAACACGTTCCCGCATAATCAGCAAACACGCGCCCAGGTGAAAATGCATCGATCATGATGAACCAAATGCAGCAAAGGCAGACGCTGCATCAGCAGAAATATCGGATAAAAGCAATCATCGATACTAGAATAAGTTTCAGTTTATATTGTACATTCATTTCAATAAAGCTCGAAGAGCATTTTTTTTAACACAATCGAGAAGTAATTATTTAACTGGCGCCCGAGCAGGGACTACTGATCGTGACACCGCAAGTAAAGCACAAAGTTGTGTGCTCGCGTTAAAAGAAACTGGTCGATCGGTTAGCCACAAAAAGATCGCTAAGTCACTTCCTGAGGCTGGGCAAGTGATCCAGTTTTCTTCGGTTAAATCGGGAAAACGTAAAAAGTACCGTAAAAATAACGCGAATCGTGCGCGAGTGTATCTAAAACAACAGCAGCAGTGTTCGTTTGAGGGAAGGAGGCCCCCGGAGTAGCCTGCAAAGGTAAAAGGACGTTAAGGATTTAACAGCCGCCCTCAACATCGATTCAGTAGTCAATCCAAACTTAAGTGACGACGAAACGATATCCTGGAAGAAAAAGCAACATAGTATTGCTAAGGAATCATCGAGTATGCGTTTTGAGCTTGCAGCAATAATATTGTAAGTCAAATTTTAAATTTAGTTTTAAGAAACTGAAAAATTTTTCATTGAAAGCATGTTGAAAGAAAAATTAAGAGAATCGAATATTTTAAAATTGATTTACCGAAAAATTGAAAATTTTGTCAAGAAAGTGAATATATTGCAAAGTGAATTAAATATTTCCAAACAAAAGTGAACAAACAGTACTGAAAAAGTATAAGGAAAACTAAACATAAAGACAAAGATATAGAAAATATAAGGCTCCAGTATTGAAAATATATAAAGAAAACTAAACACAAAGATAAAGATACATAAAATATAAGGCTTCTATTGGAAATCAGAATTTTATTGAATATATTTATTATTGTTTGTGGTAAAAGAAATCTTGAACCTTTTCAGCTAGTGAAGAGTATTAGTGTAAAGTGGAAGTTGATTATCTTTCGTCATTTTGAAGAAGTTATAAAACGGTAGTGATCTTTTCATCTTTTCATTCTGCTGTGTGGAAATCTTCTTTTATAACAAAATCATTTCCTACTTTATTGAAAATACCTTTTTGCTAAAAATCATCGGTGCGTCTCCACTTATCAAAAATCCTTTTGTTGTTCAGTGACGGTTCTTGACTTGTGAAATCCCTTCGTGTTGTGAGGATAATGGCCAACCGAAATAACTTGATTAGACCCCCCGCTTAAACACTGACGAACTTCCACCTATAGTGGAAGAAGTAGGCGCAGCAAACCCTCCAAATCCCCAACAAAACATTCAAAATCATGAAGATCTAGTTCGATTAATATCTCAGCTGGTTTCTGAAACCCTTCACATTCAAGGAAGACAAATGTTTGAGTCCTACATGAATCCCGCATCAGATCCCAACCAAGATCATGATATTCCCATAAACGTGGGCAACGAAAGGGACTTATCTGATATGGATAAAATCCCTGACGTAGTTAAAAGCCTACGAACATTTTCGGGCGACCCAAGTGAATTTTCCTCATGGAGGAAGAGCGTAGAAAGGATACTTAAAATTTACCAACACCTGCAAGGTACTCCAAAGTACTTTGGTATTCTATCGGTTATACGCAACAAAATTGTGGGACAGGCCGACATAGCCCTTGAGTCCTACAATACGCCCTTAAATTGGCCTAAAATTGCGAAGTGTTTAACCTTGCACTACGCAGATAAGCGTGACCTAGGTACTCTTGAGTACCAGATGACAACTCTTGTGCAAGGTAGCCATACCATTCACGAATTCTATCAAATCGTATATCATCATTTGTCCCTTATTCTCAACAAGCTGTCATCTATGGAGATGGGACATGAATCTTTAAGAAACATGACCCAATGCTACAGAGATAAGGCATTAGATACGTTCGTGCGTGGTCTCAAAGGTGATCTCCCTCGCCTTTTAAGTATTCGAGAACCTGTGGATCTCCCGCAAGCTCTAGATCTTTGCCTTAAATTGCAAAATGTAGACTACAGAGCTCAGCACGCGTTAAGCTCACACAACACAATCAGAAGGAATCACCCTAATGTACCACCACCACTGCCACCTAAAAGGAATAATTCACCCTTACAAGGCCACATCCCAAGAAGAGATTTCCTCCCTGAATTACTACACAACCCTAGCGTTCCTCAGCCCCCACAATTTCGTCGACATCCTCCACAACCTAATCCATTTTTTCCAAACCATCGACCATTTGCACCCAATCCGAATTTCAGGCAATTACCCCCAAAGCCCAGGCAATATGAGCCGATGGACATTGATCAGTCGATCAGGTCAAGAGCCATAAACTACCAAAACCGGCCCCAAAATCAACACCAACACACAGCCCAAAAACGGCCAACATCTCAAATGGCCCACGTACCTAACAAACAGCAGAGAATATTCAATTTGGAGCAGGCTCCCACTGCTCCTGACGAAAATTACGACAGCGAACAATACGAACAATATTATAACTACGACGAACTAAATACCTACGAAAACCCACTTACCGAAAACGATAATAATAATACAACTACAGACACCCCTGACCAGAATACTGAAAACGAACAGGACAACGTCCATTTTTTAGATTGTTGAGCTCTTCGCTTCTATACATGGAATACACCGCGAAGAGCGGAGAAAGTCTCAAATTTCTTATTGACACCGGCTCGAACAAAAATTACATTCAGCCACGATTCATACGATATCCCATAAAAAATGAAAAATCCTTTAATGTAAATTCTGTTGGCGGATCAATCAATATAACACACCATGCCTTTATTCCTTTATTTGGACCCAACATCGAAAAATTAAAATTCTTCATCCTACCACCATTAAAAACATTTGCAGGAATAATTGGGAATGACAGCTTAAAAACCCTCCAAGCAGTTATTCACACTAACAATAATTTTATGACGATCAAAGGGAATATCTGGATTCCCCTCAAACAACAAATTTCCCACACCGTGAATCACCTAAACCTAAGAACCAATCATATGACCGAATCACAAATTAAAACCCTGAAACATATTCTCGAAAAATACCCTAATCTAGCATCAGAGCCAAACAGAAGCCTGACCTACATAACTACTGTAAAAGGGGAAATTCGTACGACAACCAACGACCCAGTTTATGCTAGATCTTACCCTTATCCAATGGCCCTGAAGGACGAAGTCGAAAAAGAAATTCAACAACTTTTAAACGACAATATCATACGTCCTTCCAAGTCCCCTTATAATGCACCAGTCTGGATAGTAAAGAAAAAACCGGATGCATCAGGAGAAAAAAAATTTCGAATGGTCATCGACTACCGGAAATTGAATTCCATTACAGTAACCGATGCTTATCCTATTCCCGACATTAATGATGTCTTCTCCAACCTTGGTGAAAATCAATATTTTTCAATCATCGACCTAAAAAGCGGATTTCATCAGATTCCCTTAAGAGAGCGCGACATTGAGAAAACCGCTTTCGCCATCAATAATGGCAAATATGAGTTCGTTCGCCTTCCATTTGGCTTAAAAAACGGCCCAGCAATATTTCAAAGGGCACTAGACGACATCCTTCGAGAACACATCGGAAAACGCTGCCGCATTTATATAAATGACATAATAGTCTTCGGTAAGACTGAAAAAGACCATTTTGAAAATCTAGACATAGTTCTTAAAACCCTGAAAGATGCCAATATGAAAATTAATTTGGACAAATGCGAATTCCTAAAAAAGGAAGTTGAATTCTTAGGGTTTATAGTCAGCGTAGATGGCATCAAAACAAACGCCAAGAAAGTTGAAGCAATCGCTTCATTCCCGCTTCTCAAAACACTCAAAGACGTTCTTTCCTAGGCATGTCAGGGTACTATCGGCGGTTTATTAAAGATTATGCAAAAATTGCCAAACCCCTGACATCACTTTTAAGAGGGGAGGATGGACGAGTATCAAAAAACTCATCCAAAAACAAACCAATCTCTCTCGATAAAGAAGCAGCTGTAGCTTATGAAAAGCTCAAAAATATTCTCATATCACAAGATGTTGTACTTTCCCATCCAGACTTCACTAAGCCATTCGAGCTAACAACCGATGCTTCCAATTACGCGATCGGTGCTGTCTTATCTCAAGATAACAAGCCTATTTCATTCTTGTCCAGAACTCTCAGTAAAACTGAGGAAAACTACGCAACGAATGAAAAAGAGATGTTAGCAATTATTTGGTCATTAAATTCCCTTCGAAATTATCTTTACGGCTCCAATTATGTAAGAATTTTCACCGACCATCAACCCCTTACATACGCACTCAGTTCTTAAAACACCAATAGTAAACTCAAACGTTGGAAAGCCATTCTCGAAGAATATGATTATGAGTTACGTTATAAACCAGGTAAAGCAAACGTCGTCGCCGATTCTCTTTCTAGACCCCCTCAAGAAATCAAAGAACCGACTACTCTGACACACAATACAAACGAAATAAATTCCATGACACCTACAGAACATAGTGACGATAGTTCGGCACAAAACCTTATTCCTTCTGTCGAATCACCAGTTAACGTATTTAAAAATCAACTCCTTCTTAAAATCGGAGAAGAAAACAGTTATCAGATTGTAAACCCCTTTAAAAACTACACCAGGCACATCATTATTCAAAGAAACTATTCCGAGCACGACATAATAAACATTTTTAAAAGGTATCTAAATCCACATCTGACAAATGGACTCCTCACTGACGAACCTACTATGGGTCTCATCCAAACTATTTATCCCCATCACTTTAAAGACTACAGAATTCGCTTTACACAAAAACTGGTAGAAGACATTCCCAACGAGGCAGAACAAGAAGAACGAATCCTTCGAACTCACAAGAGAGCACACCGTAACGCGGAAGAAAACCACAAACAAATATTAGAGAATTTTTACTCTCCGAAAATGTCCTCCAAAATTAGACAACTGGTTAAACTTTGTACCATATGCAAAGAAAGCAAATATGACAGACACCCGAACAAAACATTCTTAGAACCGACACCCATTCCAAAATATCCTGGACATATTGTTCACATCGACATATTCATGACGGAGAAAAAACGCGTACTCACAGCAATAGATAAATTCACAAAATTTGTTCAAGCCAAAGTTATACCAACAAAATCCGCTGAAGACGTCAGACGTCCCCTACGAGATATACTATTTTTTTACTGTATCCCCGAAACGGTGGTAATCGATAGCGAAGGTGCACTTAGATCCGCATCCTTAGAGTCCATGATAGAGGACGAACTTAAAATTAAGCTCTTTCGAACTCCTCCGTACAAAAGTGAAGTCAACGGTCAAATTGAACGCTGGCACTCCACTCTCATAGAAATCATGAGATGCCTGAAACGCGACGGACCTCCTAGACCCTTCGAAGAACTCCTCGAACGTGCAGTGCACGAGTACAATTTCACAATTCACTCGACTACAGGTAAGAAACCAGTAAAGCTTTACCTCGGCCGAATTCCAAATATCACCCCTGAAGAATTAGAGAATGCACGCCTTAGTAATATAGAGAAGATCAAACGCAAACAAATGACCGACATGATCCACCACAATAAAAATCGGCAACCTATAAAGACTTACGATACAGGACAGGTTATTTACGTCAGACAGAACAAACGAATCGGAACAAAACTAAACCCTAGGTACCGACAGGAAGTTGTTAGGGAGAACAGAAATACGACTATACTAACTGAATCTGGCAAAATAATACATAAAGATAAAATTCGAAATTAACTTCTTTCAGGTTCATCGCCCACGCGATCAACGCAAACGTAAAAATTTTGGACTATACCAATTCGCAAATTATATCTTTCTATCTGGGACAGACAAAGATAAAGGACGGAAACTTTAAAATAATTCACATTATAGACTTAGACCAGTACGAACGATTTATTACCGACGTTCACCCTATTCTGAATCTATCAATAATCCAACATAATCCACTCTCACGATATTTGATGCATGAATTCCACCAAATTGAGACTTTAATCCATAACCTAAAACCTCGGAAGGCGAAAAGATCACTAAATTTTCTAGGCTCGGCATGGAAATGGATAGCCGGAAGCCCTGATCACGAAGACCTAGTGACGATAAAAGAAAAGATAAACAACGTCCTAAGTAATAGTAATAAACAAGTTGTAATAAACGAATTGTATAACCAACGAATTAACAAGATTACGAAGATAACGAATGACATACAAAAAATATTAAATGAAGAAAAAAGGGCAAATAATAATAATTTTTCCGAATTAAAATACAAAATGAAAATTGTTAAAGAGGAATTGAAAAACATTAACTACGCCATACATTGGGCAAAAATGGGAGTCATCAACTCCCTCATTCTATCAAAAAAAGAAATAAATTTAGCTACCGATACATTAAACAAAGATTTATTACCCTTTTCGACTGTAGAAGAAGCCCTAGAATTAGCTGACATCAAAATTATTAGTAATCACGAAACCATACTTTATATAATCAATATTCCGATTACAAGACAGGAAACATACGAAACTCTTCTAGTTAAGCCAATTAAAAAAAGAAACATAATAACAGAAATACCTTTTGAGAAAATATTAAAAAATAAAGAAAAATTCTATGGTATAAAAACTAATAGTTGTAAATGTTATAACAATTTATTCATTTGTAAAGAATCCGATGTAGTAGATATTAGTTTAACCAGCTGCTTGCCAAGACTGCTGCAAAGCTCAAACGCCACCTGCAACAGAATCAACGGTCTGCAAATTCCAACCATCGAGGAGATTTCACCTGGCAACTTACTACTAAATGCGTTCTGCGGTCAACTTGAAGTAGAAGAATCCACGCACCATTTGAACGGGACGTACTTAATCAAATTTCACAATACTTCAATAAAAATAAATGGGAAAAACTATGAAGCGCATGAGATATCAACGATCAACGAACTGCCTGCAATACTCCAGCCTACACCCGAAGGAAAATTATATGGGGATCATTTTTCCCTTGAAATGCTGGACGAAATTAAAATCAACAACACCGAAAAGATAGAATTGCTAAAATCAAACAATGAAGTTCACCAGTACACGACCTATGGCCTAATTTCCATCTTGGCAGCCATAACATCAACCTACCTGATTCTGAAAACTTGTCTCCAGAAGCGCAAAATCTCATCAGCGGCGATCCCACCTACAACAGAAGTCACAGTAATCCCATCATCAATGTCATCAGCAATCAGCTATCCATCCACATTGGCAAATCAAACGCAACCCAGGTTTAATAACCTTCCGTACTTCTAACGATAGCGGACTATCGCACTTAAAGGGGGAAGAGTTAACAACACGTTCCCGCATAATCAGCAAACACGCGCCCAGGTGAAAATGCATCGATCATGATGAACCAAATGCAGCAAAGGCAGACGCTGCATCAGCAGAAATATCGGATAAAAGCAATCATCGATACTAGAATAAGTTTCAGTTTATATTGTACATTCATTTCAATAAAGCTCGAAGAGCATTTTTTTAACACAATCGAGAAGTAATTATTTAACTTATAGTAGGTAGGTCCATGATTTTCTCAAATTCAGATATCCTAAACATTCTGGCGGCGGCGCGCGTTTAAGTGAATTTTGAGGAACTCCTATATTTCCAAGCAGTGCAAATTTTAAAAAATTTTTGGGAATGAAAACTAATTATGTTCCAAGCTTGCCTATGATAAAGAATTGGAAATTTTGAGCCGTGTGTGGGTGCAGGGTGCCTAAAAGTAGGCAAGGATTTTTTTTCAAATTTTGATTTGTCATTACTTGTAAGAAAAACAGTGGATCATCGTGAAAACTACAGAACGTATTGATGTTGACTAAAATTTGGCACATATAGATTTTCAGCATAAAGCGGGTAACCCTGTAGCTGTGATAGGCTGCTGAAAAAGTCCTTCAAATCATTGGCCTTCCTGAAAAATTTTTGATTTTTAACAAAAATTTCAAATTTTTGATAAATTTTATTCTTTGTCCTTCATCTCAAGATAAAATTTTCAAAATTCCGATTTGCATAGGAACGGCAACCCATCACCAAATTACCTCTATTTTCAGCACTCGAAAGTTCTGTTCACGAGAACTGGCGACCGGATAATCTGATCATAATGAAATTCACAGGATATGTTGGTATTAGTTAGGACCAGGTCTGATAGAGGTGATTTTGAAATGCGGGCAACCCTGTGGCAGTGGTACCATCTTGAAAAACCACTGAGAAAAAAAACATCTTTTTGGCCTCTTACTTCCGATTCAGCCATCAGATTTTAACAAAATTTACACAATTCTTGGATGTTACTCTATGTAACATTTGGTGAAAATTTGGTTGAAAAATTAGTATGGGGCTGGCTGCTGTGGTGAAATTTGCTCAGCAAGATAAAGCTTTTTTCCCTTTAACTTCCGGTCCAGTTCATGCAGTAAATGGACCTGAGTGTAGACCAAATGTCGTAGGAATTTCGTACGAAAATCATGAAAGGGTTGCCAGCTATGACCATTTTTGTAATTTTGTGGAACTTTGTTGTGAATACTAAAATGTAAACAAACACAAATGTCATAACATATTAAAAATATTCACTTTGTGATTTTAGCGCCATTTTAAGAAAGTGGTGAGCTCTAAAATTAGATTTGACTTAGCGAAGACTCAAACAAATACACTTAACGTTAAAAATAACACCGAAAACCAAATCCATACATTTTAGTACATATATTTATCACTTAGCAATTGAACGATAATGTTACTATTTAAGATCAGACATTAGACAATAAAGTTAGTCTTTCTTGGTAAGCCAAACTGGTCGGCAACCAAAAAGACATTTCAAATAAACATCGTCGTTTATTTTACTTTGTCTCGAATATATCTCAGCTGACGCTAGTAGGGGCGGTTGAATTCGCTACGCTGAAGCTGAGATTATTCTGAGAGGACAATTTTTAAATCATATCTAAAATTAGATCTGAATATTGCCAAGCGTTTTGGTAGTCTTTATTGACGGTTGTCATGTACCAAACACAGAGGCACAAACTGCGCTTAGTGCCCCATTTCATGGCGATCCTGTAATAAACGATCCTGCGAACGATAAATTTTGGATCTATACGTTACAAGTTACGTATAACTTAAGAAAACATATCTAAACCATTGGCTAAACTCGACTACGTGCCGTCCATAGCAGTTAAACGATTTTACCGATAGATGTCTAGTAACTCACGTTCCTGTGAATTATGATATTACATTTTTCGAGCACCTGCTGAATTGCAGCACAACAAAATTTTGCAATAGGATACTTGCAAATTATGGGAAAGACGATTCTGCAGCCTACATTCCAGTGAATCAGAGTCCTGCACCATTCGAGCGGCATCAACTTAATAACCTTGGAGTCCGATAACATTTTGCGATTCGACAAGAACAACATCTGTATATTTTTTTGAAAATTTCAAGAAATGCAGATTTCCAGAACGAGAAAGACTACGAATCTTGGACGACTACTGAAATTATAAATACGCATAATGAAAAATTGAATTTAAGTTATAGTTAAAATATAACAAAACCATCAAAGTAAGCAATATGACGTTGCAAATAATATGGAAAGTAGAAATTATGATGAATACGAAAATACGAATTAAAAATAAAATATTTAAGACGTGAACCAACGCAAATTATTGCAGCAACAATAATGAAAATGAAAACAAATTCATGTATATTTTATTATATTATTTATTATGTATTATATTATTCATGTAAGATAAAGCCACAAATAATATGTTTTCAATAGAAAGCAAATTTAATGAAATTAAACAGATTTTACGAACATAATAAAATGGCTTCTCGTAGACTAATAAAAAGAATCTAAATTAGTTTAATTAATTGGCAAAAAGCATAATGGAGGTACAAAGAAAATTTCATATGGTCTTTAGTATGACGAAGTAAAATACATTTGTTACTAATGTTCGAAGAAGAACATTAGTATTAAAATCACTTTGGCCAAAAATTCATATTTCTATATATATATATATATATATATATATATATATATATATATATATATATATATATATATATATATATATATATATATATATATATATATATATATATATATATATATATATATATATATATATATATATATATATATATATATATATATATATATATATATATATATATATATATATATATATATATATCATCAAAAAATTTCAGTGAAAAAATCTCAGGAACGCGCCATCCGATTGAGCTGAAATTTTCAGGACACATTGGTGTATATGCAGAATAGTGCCAGGTTTCACAAAAAGTTAATAATCTTTAACCCTTTGGCGCCGGCGGCCATTTTAGTGATATTTTTAATATACCTATTATTCCGTACACAAATAAATTTTGCAAAAATTAAGTTGAATAAATTTTGTTTGTTAAGTTAAATAAATTTTGAACGTGTTTTACATGTGAATCGGATAATGTTTTGGAATTTTTTAACCCCATGTGTGCGCTGGGTGCCTAAAAACAGAACGGGAAAAATTGAAAATTTTTAAATTGCGATAACTTTTGACAGAATTATTGAATCATTACAAAATTTTAAGGACATATTGGTATTATTTAGTTGTAGATTTGTGTAGCTTTTGATGAGCGTGCTGGCAACCCTGTAGCTAGGGCAGGCACTGAAAGTGAAAACCTTCAAATCATCGTCTCTCTTGAAAAACTGCCGCTTCTTCAAAAAAAGCAACTCATATGTAAATCTTATGCTTTGTTTACATAAACAAAAAAAAAATTGATATGGTATAACGGGCACGCCTGGTAACCCTTGCCCAATTTACCTATATTTTTAGCATCAAAAACTTCTGTTCACGGAAACTCACGATCCAATGAGCAGAATCAATTGAAATTTGCAGAATGTATTGGTCCTATATAGGACCAGGTCTGATAGAAGTGATTTTGAAATGCGGGTGATTCTGTGCCAGTGGTGCCATCTTGAAAAATCACTAAAAGAGATAACTGCTTTTAGCCCTATAAATTCTGATTGAATCGTTCGATTTTAACGAAATTCACACAGTAGCTGAACTTTATCCAAAACCACGTTTGGTAGAAATTTGGTTGAAGAATTCGGTTGGAGCTGCCAGCTTTGATAATTTTGGTGTCTTAAATTTGAAAAAATAAAAATTTTGAAGTGAAAAATTCAAACCATCGCATTTCCAAAAACTGTCCATTTCTTACAATAAAACCAATCTGTATACAAATCTTATGCTTTATCTAAACGTTCAAAGTAAAACATTGGAAATTTCATGTCGGACAAGAACGGTAACCGTCTCCCAGTCAACCTATATTTTTAGCATCAAAAACTTCTGTTCACGGGAACTCACGAATCAATAATCAGATACCATTGAAATTTACAGAATGCATTGGACTTAAATAGGACCAGGTCTGATAGAAGCGATTTTGAATTGTGGGCAACTCTGTGCCAGTGGTGCCATCTTGAAAAATTACAGAGAAAAAAAACTGCTTTTTGCACTATGAAATTTGAATAAGTTACCAGATTTTCATGAAATTGACACAGTAGCTGAACCTTACTCTAAACTCTGTTTGATAGAAATTCGGTTGAAAAATTCGATTGGTGCTGCCAGCTATGGTAATTTTTGTGTCTTTGGTTTTGAAAATTCGCTCAGGAAAATAAAACTTTTTGCCCTATAACTTCCAGTGCAGTCATGAAATCAATACGAATTTCATACAATTAATGGAACCTACTATAAACATTATTCAGGCCAAATTTGGTTGAAAAGCCACGATAGGGTTGCCAGCTATTGTTGGTTTTGTGTTTGTTTGCAATATCTTTATTAAGCGGTTTTATCGTAGAATTTTCAAATGGTAATGATATTGTAGTGACAATAAACAGCAAATATTAAGCTTTCGATTATTTGAAAAAGCTGGCTGCAGGTAATCCTAAATTTCTTTATACTCATATAACTTCGAATGTAATATAACAACGTGAAGCAGATGTGATATATTTTTGGCTTTGATACTGGCGAAAGGTTGCCAGCTCGAGTCGGTTGTGCTACTTTTGTATCAATAAATGCTTACAGTTAGTATTCATACCGGAAACATTTACAATGAAAATAAATAACCGATGTTTCAATTCCCAAAGTTCTGCAAATTTTTCGGATCGCAGCCCCAAACTCCGACTTCAGTTACAGTGCTGCAGGCACTGAGCATTTTCTTCATTGATGTTATATGAGATGCTGCTTTCGAAATTTTGTGAAATAAGCAACTGATAACGAATATAATTAACCCGTGTTTTGCTCTCATAAACGTTGAAATTCATGCCAGTGGTAATATCTGAAACCTTCCACCATATGAGTTATAATGCATTCTTGAGACCAAAGTAAAACGTGGCATTTGAAACAGTTTGGCCGTAATAAGCAGCTCATAATGGAATATGCACTCAAAACCTGCACGATTATTCCACTGTTCTTCGAACATTAGTGTTTCTAGCGGTTCAGATGCGCTAGAGTTTTTTTTTTTAAATGAGTCTAAGCAGCATGCCACAAGAGGAAAAATATTTCTAAACAAAATATGAAGCAAACGAGTTATTTTTGTTTTCTGAAAATTGAGTCAATTGAAACATAGCAAGATGAGTAACTTCGATATTGAAATTGCATTAGAGTGCATACCAATTTTTACTGGCAATCCTAAAGAGCTTGAAGCATTTTTAACAATAGTCAATTTAATAAATGAGAACCTTAATGAAGACGGGAAGAACAAATTACTAAAATTTACGAAAAATGTAAAATTAGGAATAGTAGTTAAAACACAACTGTTATCATTGGATATAAATAACTACGTGGAACTAGAAAGAGCTCTAACAAATAGATATAAAATTAAGAAAAGTCAGCAACAAATTCATACACAACTATCCCAATTACGCCAGCGCGGAACAGCTGAGAAGTATGGCGATAAACTATCTGAGCTCATGAACAAATTGAGTGATATACAAATTAATAGCTTAGGCCAGAATCCATCTTTAGCAAAAAAAGTAGCAATACGAAAGTCAAATGACTCGTACGCACTCACCATTTTTAAAAATGGTTTAGACGAATCACTCAAACCTACAATTTTAGCTGCACAGCCCAAAACATTTTCAGAAGCAATTCAAATAGCGATTGAATTAGAATCAAGCATAAATATAACAGAAAATATTATGCTTGTAAATAGGAAAAACAATATACATCAAAAATTGAATAATCATTATAGCAACTGCCCAAGCAATAAACCAAAGCAATAATTATAGATATAACAACAGGAATAATGGAAACAACTATAATTCCCGAAACAATAATTGCAGAAATTATTACAGAAATAACAATAATCCAGAAACGATTGAGAAAAATACTGTAAACCAGAGAAATGAAAATACTAAGAAAAAAATTGCACCTGAAACTTACATAGAACATTCAATAATACAAGAAAAAAGCATAAAGCACATCGAAGTACTAAATACAAATAAAGTAGATGCATTGATCTATAATATTAAAAAAGAAACTGAGTCATTGGAAAAATATCGATCAGTCGAAGTCGAGAGACCAATAAACGAAAGATTTAACGATAAACGAATAGTCAAAAATGTAATAAAAAGCATTGAAATGAATCAATTGAGTACAGAGGCATTGGCAAATATTAAACCAACACAGAAAAACGATACCAATGACAACAAAGTATTAACATGTAGAAGGCAAATAGTCAAAAACCAAAATAATACAAGGCAGTACAAAAATACAAGAAAACCTGAAAAAGCGCATAATCTAATCCACAATAAAAAACCGAAAAAAGCTGATTTATGTAACAGCAATTCGACAATTAATGTTAAAAATTCGATAAAACCAAAACACGACATGAAGCCTAAAGAAGCCTTCCTTTGTAACAGCGATTCGAACGCTGATATAGAAAATTTGATGAAATCAAAATTCGATTCAGAGAATATTTCAAGAGTGATAATGGAAAATAATAAAATCACAGTTAGTTGCAGTGATAATCCATCAAAATTAGTTTTGCCATTGGAGAAGCTGACATCACAAATAACTGAAAAGAATATATCAAAAGTGTGCCGAAACAAGAGCCACAAAATTCCAAACACATCTAATATAGAGAAATTCAAAAACATGTTCAAAAGAAAGCTACAAAAAATTCAAATACAAAACGAACCGATGAAAATAATCATTTACAAAACACCTAAAAGAATAATTGAAAGCTTCATTCAATTTAATTACATTAATGAACTACAAATCAAGCTGAGAAGCAGCATTAATTTCATGCAGAATATGAAAGAATAAATCAAAGAAAAGAATAAAACTAACTCAGAAATTGAAATAAACTTTTGAACTTTAAAGTAAATCATTTATTATTTTACATAGTTTATCGAAGATACTTTTCGAAACCAAAGTATGTTCAATCAAATACAACAAAATATTCCGATTAAAAATGAACTCGTTGAATTTTATAGAAATTTTAAATGAAAACATAAAATAAAATTAAAACAAAAAAATACCACAAACGATACAAAATGTGAAAAAGAAATGTTAACTCATAAATACTAGCGTACAGAAAA
The DNA here is from genome assembly GCA_963978885.1 of Nemotelus pantherinus. Lineage (NCBI taxonomy): Eukaryota > Metazoa > Arthropoda > Insecta > Diptera > Stratiomyidae > Nemotelus > Nemotelus pantherinus. The sequence goes on from OZ022264.1 coordinate 116,124,000, forward strand.
TGTCAAAATCATTGATTAAAGCCATATAATTAAAGTACCACAAATATGAAAATATTATACAAAAAATAAACACAATAAAAACGTATTTATACATAAGTATTGTAACTACCTTGTTATTTAATACATTATTGAAGAAAATCTTCAAACATGCACCCATTAATTAGCATTTATGAAAATTATTATTTTTTTACAAGAAGAAATACTAAATTACAAAAATAACATAAAACTAAAACTCTAGCGCACCTGAACCGCTAGAAACACTAATGTTCGAAGAACAGTAGAAGAATCGTGCAGGTTTTGAGTGCATATTCCACCACATGTGCTGCTTATTACGACCAAACTGTATCAAATGCCACGTTTTACTTTGGTCTCAAGAATGCATTATAACTCAAATGGTGGAAGGTTTCAGATATTACCACTGGCATGAATTTCAACGTTGATGAGAGCAAAACACGGGTTAATTATATTCGTTATCAGTTGCTTATTTCACATAATTTTGAAAGCAGCATATCATATAACATCAATGAAGAAAATGCTCAGTGCCTGCAGCACTGTAACTGAAGTTGGTGTTTGGGGCTGCGATCCGAAAAATTTGCAGAACTTTGCGAATTGCAACATTGATTATTTATTTTAATTGTAAATGTTTCCGGTATGAATACTAACTGTAAGCGTTTATTGATACAAAAGTAGCACAACCGACTCGTGCTGGCAACCTTCTGCCAGTATCAAAGCCAAGAATATATCACATCTGCTTCACGTTGTTATATAACATTCGAAGTTAAAGGAGTATAAAGAAATTTAGAGTTACCTGCAGCGAGTTTTTTCAAATAATCGAAAACTTAATATTTGCTGTTTATTGTCACTACAATATCATTACCATTTGAAAATTCTACGATAAAACCGCTTAATAAAGATATTGCAATTAAATACAAAACCAACAATAGCTGGCAACCCTATCGTGGCTTTTCAACCAAATTTGGCCTGAATAATGTTTATGACAGGTTTCATTAATTGTATGAAATTCGTATTGATTTCATGACTGCACTGGAAGTTATAGTGCAAAAAGTTTAGAGCGTATTTTCAAAACCAAAGACACAAAAATTACCATAGCTGGTAGCACCAATCAAATTTTTCAACCAAATTTCCATCAAATAGAGATTAGAGTTAGGTTTAGCTACTGTGCCAATTTCATGAAAATCTAGTAATTTATTCACATTTCATAGGGCAAAAAGTAGTTTTTTTTCTTTGTAATTTTTCAAGATGGCACCACTGGCACAGACTTGCCCACAATTCAAAATCGCTTCTATCAAATCTGGTCTTACTTAAGTCCAATGCATTCTGTAAATTTTAGCTGTATCTGATTATTGGTTCGTGAGTTTCCGTGAACAGAAGTTTTTGATGCTAAAAATATAGGTTAACTGGGAGAGGGTTACCGTTCTTGTCCGACATGAAATTTCCAAAGTTTTATTTTGAACGTGTAGATAAAACATAAGATTTATATACAGATTGGTTTTATTGTAAGAAACGGACATTTTTTTGAATAATCGATGGTTTGAATGTTTTCACTTCCAAATTTTCATTTTTTTTCAAAATGAAGACCCCAAAATTATCATAGCTGGCACCTCCAACCGAATTTTTCGACCAAATTTCTACCAAACGTGGCTTAGGGTAAGGTCCAGCAGTTGTGTGAGTTTCGTCAAAATCGAACGATTCAATCAGAATTTATAGGGCTAAAAACAGTTATCTTTTTTAGTGGTTTTTCAAGATGGCACCACTGGCACAGAACCACCCGCATTTCAAAATCACTTCTATCAGATCTGGTCCTATATAAGATCAATACATTCTGCAAATTTCAATTAATTCTGCTCTTCGGATCGTGAGTTTCCGTGAACAGAAGTTTTTGATGCTAAAAATATAGGTAAATTGGGCAAGGGTTACCAGGCGTGCCCGTTATACCATATCTTTTTTTTTTTTTGGTTATGTAAACAAAGCACAAGATTTACATATGAGTGGCTTTTTTTTGAAGAAACGGCATTTTTTCAAGAGAGACGATGATTTGGAGGTTTTCACTTTCAGTGCCTGCCCTAGCTACAGGGTTGCCAACACTCATCAAAATCTACACAGATCTACAACTAAATAATATCAACATGTCCTAAAAATTTCGTAATGATTGAATGGCTCTATCAAAAGTTATCGCAATTTAAAAATTTAAAAATTTTTCCGTCCTCTTTTTAGGCACCCAGCGCACACATAGGGTTAAAAAACTCCAAAGCATTATCCGATTCATATGTAAAACACGTTCAAAATTTATTTCGTTAACTTTATTTTTGCGAAAATTATTTGTGCACGAAATAATAGGTATATTAAAAATATCACTTAAATGGCCGCCGGCGCCAAAAGGTTAACAATAACTGACATTTAAAGAGACCTGGACCTATTCTGCATATACATCAATGTATCCTGAAAGTTTCAGCTCAATCGAATGGCGCGTTCCCGAGATTATCTCACTGAAATTTTTTTATGATATATATATATATATATATATATATATATATGGAAATATGAATTTTTGGCCGAATCGATTTTAATACTAATAGGTGCGTTTTTTTGCACACCCGAGCAGATCAAATTTTGTTAAGCATATTGAATATAACAACAAAAATCCTGCACTTGTGGCGTCACTGAATCAAAAAATGTTAAGCAGTAGTAGTTTATGGGTTTACATGTAGAGTGTGCTGATAACAGTAAGAGTGTTCTAAACGGTTCGTACCACTGCTGAAATCGGCAGTTTGAATTGAATGAATTTGCATAGCACTCTGCCATTTTCAATTATTTTACATCAAATCTTGTAGTGTGCTGACTGGTTTTGAGTTTTTCGATGCACATATCATTGTAGATTGTTTCATATGCAAGTTTCATGTCTGATTTCGATTAAAATCTATATAAGATTTCATTCAGGTTTTTTCTATGGATTATTCTAATTTAACAACCAATCTAAGCAAAAGCTCAGCGAATGCAACAACATTTTCGAACAATGCGATTTTCTGCTCTGGATCGTTTTTTTGCAACCCTACGTAAACCTGCTCTGCTAGGTTGCAAAAAAACGCACCTAATGTTCTTCGAACATTAGTAAAAAGCTTTGAGAAGAAAATCACACATACATATATTATAAGTTGAAACTAAAAGAAATTAAGCTATTTATGTGCATAAACAAAAATATTAATGAACAAAATTGTAATTGAAATTGTGAAAGTATGGATGGATCAGTATTCAAAAAATTCCCTTTCTACAGAAATGAAATTTTTTTTCCCAAAGGAAGAGGGTGTTGTGAATACTAAAATGTTAACAAACACAAATGTCATTACATATTAAAAATATTCACTTTGTGATTTTAGCGCCATTTTAAGAAAGTGGTGAGCTCTAAAATTAGATTTGACTTAGCGAAGACTCAAACAAGTACACTTAACGTTAAAAATAACACCCATAACCAAATCCATACATTTTAGTACATATATTTATCACTTAGCAATTGAACGAAAATGTTACTATTTAAGGTCAGACATTAGACAATAAAGTTAGTCTTTCTTGGTAAGCCAAACTGGTCAGCAACCAAAAAGACATTTCAAATAAACATCGCCGCTTATTTTACTTTGTCTCGAATATATCTCAGCTGACGCTAGTAGGGGCGGTTGAATTCGCTACGCTGAAGCTGAGATTATTCTGAGAGGACAATTTTTAAATCATATCTAAAATTAGATCTGAATATTGCCAAGCGTTTTGGTAGTCTTTATTGACGGTTGTCACGTACCAAACACAGAGGCACAAACTGCGCTTAGTGCCCCATTTCAATTTCTTTACTGAGCGATTATGTCATTAGATTTCCAATTGAGAATAATCCTGCAATGAAAATTAACAACAAATATTAACGTTTTAAAAATTTGAAAAGTTTTGAGGGTGGTTACCCTAAAATTCGTTTCACCCGTATACCTTCCAGCGCAGTGATTCAATCGAAACGAAATTTACTGGTTGGGTTTAACTTAACGTGAAGCAGATTTGGTATGTATTTTGATTTGCTGCTGACACAGGCTAACCAGCAATGTGCCATTCCTGTTAATATTGCACCAACAGATGCTTCAAATTACGTTCTCATATGCAAAGCATTTGCAATAAAAATAAGGAATCAATTTTTAAATTTTCCGAGTTTTGAACATTTTTCGGATGGCAGCCTCAAACAACGTTTAACCGCTGAAACTTTCGATGAAATCCTGCGATGAGAACGAAATTCAAAGAATAAGTTGATTTAAGTATGAGCTTGTTATGGTAAACTTATTGCTGTTTCGTTCGGAAAGTGTTACCAGCACTGAACATTTTCATCATTTGTGTTATAGTTGAGTTTTGTTGCTTTGGATAAGGAATGGTTAATATGATTCTACAAAACAGTGTATTACGTCTTTCCACACTTTTTTGTTCCTCAAAGACAATTTCTTCGAAAATTAGTTTTCTAGCGGTTCAGGTGCGCTAGAGTTTTTTCCAATCGACTTAAACGATCAAGAAGTATTGACTTATCGAAAGATTCTTTTATTGAGGCGTCAATCAACTCTGGATCACGTTTCTCAACAGGTGTCTTTAAAAATGCGTCAATGAGCAGGCCAGCTATGTTTTCAGTTTTGGTCACTTCAATTGGTACCGGTGTGGTGTCCGTTGTTCCATCAGGCTTTTTGTATGGAATGTTTAAAATCATGTCTGAATCAGTTTTAATCCATTCATCAGGCAATATATCGGTGCCAGATTCTTTTGCAGCAACACATATGGACTGACGAATAGATAGACCAATGCGATTAAGTAATTGTTTTCTTGGCTGGTATACTATTACATCGGAAGTGCCAATTTTCCCTCGTAAATCTACGTCTGCAAACTCTATTCCGCTCATCAAGAGTGCCCTAAAATCTTTGATGTTCATCGGAGATGGTACTGGCAACCCCATGTAAATTTTCACACCATAATCTTTTAAATGGAACGTGTGAGAGGTAAGTTTAACCCCCGCCTCTTTATCCCTTCCTCGTTTTAAACTATGTGCCGGATAAATATAGTCATCAATCATTCGTAATTGTTCGGAATGTTTCCTCCTTACCCTCGGAATCTCACCAATTATGTAATCGAAAAAGTCTCGAAATGAGTCAAACTTGTTCTTTGATGTCAAATAAACTCTCTCGGCAACTTTCTCACCTTGATATATGTGTATGCGAAATTCCCCTGTTTCCTTAGAACCACTTATATCAGGGATAGCTTTTTCATCGCGATCATCTTCAATGCGTTTGTAGATTAACTCCTTGATTTCTGTCAAGTAAAAGTTGTAGTTATCATGTCTGATTGCGGTGAAAAATGATAATAGAGATGTTGAAAAGTTCATATCATTTTTCTCGTAGCTTAATTTACATATATCGCCAGCACTCCACTTTAAATGGACATTATGTTTTTTAAATGACACTACTTTTACATTTATATCTGAAGATTTGATTTTAGGAGGTTCCGCTTCGACGGTACGTCGAATTCTATTCATCATAATAGTTTCTTCTTCTCCGATACTCTATTTAGAACGCTTACAAACAGTGCTGGTTGACACAGGCTCTCCTAGTTTTCATTTTGGCAACATTATCTCCGTCATTCCAACACACCAACCGCTACCAAGTTTGCAAGAAGCTGGAAGTATGTTCTCAAAAGATGATAATGTGTTTTCAGGGTAAATTTCCAATGAACTGTTACTTAAAAGACACACGTAATATTCATCATCTGTTACTCTTACAGGCATTTCAAATTCTTTCCAAGCCATGTCTGGTACAGAAAACCCAAACTAAACACAAACTTGTCAGGCAAAAGCCTGGCAACCAACCAAACTCACCCTCTAAGGTAGAGGGGGAGGGGGGGCCAAGTTAAATGCGCCGTTGGTTGCAGCTAAACCCGCAGGAAGTGGAGACATGGTGGATAAGCCAGCTCTGAGGACTGAGGTTAAGGCTGCAGGGGTTCGTGGAGACATGGTAATCGAGTCAGCTCTATTCACTACTGGCGCAGCAGCTAAACAAGGCTGTGGAGACATGACGAGTGGGTCAGCTCCAGTGCCTTTCAAATTTTCCTCAACCCCTGCTTCAGGCGGTTCCGGGGTTGAGGTCACCAACTCTCGCCCTGCTAATGCCAAGAAGTCCGTTTGTGGCCAGTGTGATGGGAAGGTGAAAATAAATGAGCCAGCCTGACCATCAACAAGCGCTACCTCCGGTGTCGCTTCTTCTTCAGGCACACAAAGCTCCTCCACCAAAAACTCTCGGGCTTATTGAACTAGAAGGGACGCCTTCAAGGTTCTGAGGAAGCTTGAAAATTTCCCCCTGACTCTTTGTCCGACAAGGACAAAAAGTCCCTTGAGTGGGCAAAATCACGAATTGGGGAGCACCCTAATCCGCTCTCTCTACACCTTGTGGCTTCAGCTCAGCAACGACAGATGTCGGCTGAGCAGATGAATCAGAGCAGGCAAGTTTGCAAAAAACATATAGTAGTGACGGCTCCTACAGGGATAACTCGGCCATTTAGTGAAATGGCCAAAGAGTGCCTGGTTTGGGCCGTGATTGATGCCAGCAAAGGAGATGAAATCATTTCCCCCAAAAACTGGTTTAAGATCAGGCAGGGTTTATTTGGAGTCTGCTGCAGACTGTAGAAGGCTAGCTCGGGTCCACCACTTACAGTGAACAACGTGGGCTGGTACAAAGGAATCAGGCTGGTTGCGTGTGAAGACCAACGATCAGCCGATTTCTATAAGCAGGAGATCTCCAAGCTCGGGGACCTCTGGCCAGGCGCCAAGATTAAGGTAGTGCACAGGGATGAGATTCCCAGCTGGCCTAGATGCAGGTCTTGGATTCCAAGTATCCACTCGGATCCAGTGGAAGTCCTGGAAATAGTGCGGCTTTTCAACCCGGATCTACCAACGGAAAATTGGAGGGTTGCGAAGATTCGAGAGCCAGTAGAAAATCGGCGTGAGGCCCTCTTCATCATTAATGAAGAGGCACTCCCGGTGTTAAATGACCAAAAAGGCATTATCAGGTATGAATTCGAAAAATTAGCCCTATGGATCTGTCGAAGCGACAGGCCAAAGAACTCTGCTGCCCAACGCCTGAGGAACCTCACTCTTAACAGGTGACTCAAATGACAGGAGACCCACCTAAAAAGGGGTTGGACACATATTCGAGGGCGACATCTGATGATGAATCGGATGTGGAATCCCTCTATGCTGACGGGGTTAGTGTCGGAACTACCTCCGAGTTGGGTTGTCCAGAAAACCATAAACGTCCTTGTACTACACCATTTCAGTGACAGGGATAACATAGCTGTTGCAGTCGAAATCGACCAGAGATCATACTGGTTGGTTTCTTGCTACATGGCACATGATCATGGCGATAGTCCACTTTGTGACATTGTCAAGGGTGTTGTGGCCGAAGCCACAAAGATTTGTGTGCCTCTTATTCTAGGGGCTGACTCCACCGCTCATTGTGAAGTATAGGGTAGCTCCAACACTAATGACTGAGGTGAGGAACTTTTTGATTTCATCCTGGCCCACAACCTTTTCATCGCTGATACTGGTAGCGAACCAACCTTCCTTACCTCAAACCACAGGGTGGTTCTTGATGTAACTTTGATTAGTGGGCGCACTCGCATCTTCTCCGTGACTGGAGGGTTCTTCAAGAGTGCTCATTCTCTGATCATAGGTACATATTGTGTAACGTGGCTGGCCGCAGCTCTGCTGTGCAGGCAGCCTTTATCAACAGAAAGAGGACAGACTGGAAACTATTTAATTCTCTGGTATGATCCTCACTGGAAACTGCTCCTAGGAGCATTGACTGCTAACATGAATTGGATCGGGTGGTTGACACCCTTACTAATTCTCCCAACTCCGCGTCTAGGGAAGTTTGTAAGCCAAATTGGGCCAGGGGCAATGTGAAACCTCCCTGGTGGAGCATGGAAATCAACATCCTCCGGAAAGAATGTAGGAGGGAGTTTAATAGCTCGAAAAGATCTAATGACTGGTTGGTGTATAAAATGAAGCTGAAGGCTTTTAAATATGCCATACGCAAGGCGAAGAGGTCCTCATGGAGATCTTTCTGTGGAAATGTAGAGAGTATCCGCGAGGCAAATCGCCTTCGCAAAGTATTAAGCATGACACCGAAGGCTACGGAGTGCATCATGAACCCTGAGGGCATTTTTACTAGTTCGAGCGCAAATACTTTAAATGTTCTCATGGACACACATTTCCCGGGCAATTATTGCCCTATATGGACAGTGCACCAATCGGAACTAAATTACGGTAGAGCCCCGCCGTTCAGAACATCAAACTCTCAGCTGAGGTGGGCTATTAACTCCTCTGAGCCGTTTTAATCCCCGGGCTTCGATGGCGTGCTTGAAATTGAGTAGTCCATGGAAGTATTGCTACCATGGCTCAGGGAAATTTATAACGCTTGCCTACGCTTCTCGTATGTTCCCACCAACTGGCGGTAAACAGAGTTGTGTTTATTCCGAAAGCAAGAAAAGTTTCTCATGTTAAGCCAAAGGACTACCGTCCAATAAGTCTTAACTCAGTCCTGCTTAAGATTTTGGAAAGGATCATTGATTACCATAAAAAAAGATCAATCGATCCTATGTTGACCTCGCAGACACAACACGCGTATACTAAAGGCAAGTCTGTTGAGACTGCTCTTTATGTCCATATTGAGCAAGTTGAGAAATCTCTGGCTCTTAAGGAATATACGCTTGCCGCCTTCCTGAGCATCGAGATGGCCTTCAACAACGTAAGTTCTAGCGCAATTGTTGAGGCTCTCTTGGTGCTGCATGTGGACGAGTGGCTGATTGCTTTTATTGTACAGCTTCTCAAAAGTAGAGTGGTAATCTCTTCCCTGGGGGGTGCCAGCGTAAGACGAGGAGTCAGTATGGGCACACCTCAGGGTGGAGTCCTCTCTCCCCTGCTGTGGAACATCACGGTGAATACTCTTCTAATGAGGCTGGACCGTGCCGGCTGCAAAGTGATTGCTTATGCAGACGACATAGACGTAGCAGTGTCGGGAAAGTATCTATCAGCGCAATTGGAGAGGCTTAATCACTCTGTTGGCATACTTTCACGTTGTAGTCGTGAATGCGGCTTGAATGTGAATCCTAATAAAACGGAACTAGTGCTGTTTACAAGGAAGTACAAAGTTCCTGGTTTTTAGTTTCCCAAATTGAATGGGGTCTCCATTAACCTGAGCCAGAGGGTCAGGTACTTAGGGCTGATTCTCGACTCGAAGTAACAATGGACCTACAATGTAGCAGAAAGAGCTCGGAAGGCTTTCAACGCACTTTATTGCTGTAAAAGAGCCATAGGAGTGAAGTGGAGATTAAACCTTGTACTGTTGCTTGGCTTTACACTGCTGTGGTTGAGCCAATTCTACTGTTTGTGGTGGCGTTCAGTTGGCAGGGTGCTGTTAAGGCTACCTGCAAGCGGAAGCTTGAAAAAGTGCGGAGAATGGCTGCACTACTTGTAACTGGTGCGCTCCGCTCCACCCCTACTAAGGCACTATTTGTTTTACTTCATTGGTTGCCAACCAATCTACTTATCTAACAGCAAGCTAATCTTGCTGCTGTGAGACTTAATTGTATCTCGGCATAGAATAGAATAGAATTCGGCCCTGCGAGGATTTTGGTCGACGGAGTTCCCGCTCCAGCGGGTGCTGACTACATCGCTCCACAGTGCCTACTAGATTTGCAGTTCACAACTCGCATTCCTGGTAGGGATGAATGACGTGATGGTGTCACCCTCGAAAATGGGCTTATCCATATGTACACTGACAGCTCAAAGCTAAACAATAGAGTCGGAAGTGTTTTATACCCAGATGAGTTGAATCTCAAGCTGTTTTTCCGTCTACCAGACCATTGTAGTGTCTTTCAGGTGAAGGTTGCGGTTTTTTACGGGTAATTGACTGGCTTCTGAGTAATCGAATATTTGAAGTTAATACTGGCATTTTCACAGATAGCCAAGCGGCTATTAAATCCCTCGCTGGTTCTTGTACAGTTTCCATGATTGTTGCTGAATGCCGTGCATCTCTAAGGGGAAATGTCGAGACATTTGGTAGTTCAACTGATTTGGGTACCTGGACATAGGGGTTTTTGGGGCAACTGTGAGGCCGATGAGCTAGCAAGGCTTGGAACCTGGTTACCGGAGGTCTCCTGCTCCCTCTCAATAGGTATACCGATGATATCGGTCAAACTGGCCGTCAGGCAAAAATATCCCGAGGATGCTAAAAGGTCCTGGGCAGATGAATCATCCTGTGCAATAGCAAGGCAGTCCTGGGTATCCATGGATGCGCATCACACCAGGCAGCTTTTGGGCTTAACATGAAGCACTCTACGCTGCACTGTGGGAGTTTTAACGGGCCACTGCCTCATAGGACGACATGCACAACGACTGGGAGTGCAGTTTAACGATTTCTGTCAAAGTTGTGGCTCTGAGGATAAGGAAGAGTCTGTCTTTCACCTTTTGTGCTCGGCGTTGGCAAGGAGAAGGTTGGTGGCAATTGGTGTTCCCTTTCTCTCAAATCTAACCAAGTTGTCCCTGGTTGATTTAAAGGAGATAGCGCGATTTTTCAAGGGAAGTAGATGGTTTCGCGATTTCAGTGAGTAGGAGAGAGTCACGAATTATTGTGGCGTCATAACGGTGCAAAGCGTGCCGGTCGGCAGACTTCTGTGGACCGGCAGCCACTTTAACCTAACCTAAACATGTCTGGTACACTTGAACTGCGCACTTTTTTTTCTTTTAGTCTCTCACTCTGTCAAACAGGATGCTTTTTGACGGGATGATCGGACTTGTATTGATTAGGATCCAATCGAGATGGTCTTAATGAGAGATGGACTTGTATTGACTAGGCAGTTCCTGCATTTCTATGTCCGCGATACTTTTAGAATCTTATTCACCTTCTTTCTCCATTTTAAAGACATTAGAACCCTCATCATCAAGATTGTCTTTCTCACCTAAAACGTCTTCTACTTCATCAGGGCTCACATCAGCTGTCATCACCAGTTATTATTCTATAATCTTTGTCATTTGAAGTTTTCCTAAATTTCAATGGTGGCCTCAGACTTTTTGCTATTCCACTTGCCGATAGACGACGCTTAGTTGCAGCCGATAATACACTTCTTGGAGGTGTGATTTCACCTAATGATTCAAACAACTTTTCCACTCGTACAGGTGTAGTTTGCGTAGGTTTCTAATCTCTCAAAACATATTTAGTTTGTGTCGTGTTGTCTCGCAAGCTTTTCTATTGCTTGCGTACATGCTCGCTCGATGGTTGCAATTGAGTTTTTTTTCTAGAAATCTTTTACTTCTACGACGTGTGTTTAAAAATTTTATAAGTTTGTTTCGATAATGATACCATTTGTCTTTATCAATTAATTTTTCACTTTTCAATATCTTATTTATCGCCTTATTAAACAAGCTCTGATTATTAGAACTTTCAATAGTGTCCTTCAAATTCTCATTTACTTCAGGAGATAGAAGAAGTATTTTATTCAGATTGCTGTTCCTATACATATTTCTCAATTAGTGAACCAATCACCCCTGAAAGTACACTTCCCAGCAGTATGGGTGAAAATCCGCCTTGTTGAATTAATACTTTACGTTGTCGCGGAACTGATCGTTTAGCATCGACTAGCTTACTCATGCACCTTTTACATTTACAGAGACGGTTATATAATTTTCCATGAGGCCTGTAGTTTCCATTCAGCGTATTCAAGGTGATTTCGCAAAGTGTTTTTATTACCTCTGTGTCGGCATTCTTAAGTATAGCGTTTCTCAAACTCGGTCGAACATGTCTAACCACGTATAACATATGTTTGTTGTCGTGACACCATTCTCTTGTTTTAAACTATCCTTTGAGCAATAACACGTTGCAAAATTTTTGTTAAAAAAATCAGTACGCAAACGTGTATTCTGAGTCAGGTCTATTAATAAATAGCTGTGTTGTGCTTGAGTGATTTCTTTATATATTCTCACAAGTTCTTTGCTATTTTCAGGATAAATTTGTTCAGCAAGATGATGAAATTGACTTTTATCACGCGGATTCTTGAAGCATACCAGATATTTATAATTCAATGATATGTCACGGCAAAATTTTCCCTGATGATATACATTTTGTTTTACTAATATAACCGAAAAATTCCTGTGGTGTGATCCTTTGGTTAAAAGTTCGCAAACTGGTTCTGAAAACGCATTTAATATCATATCGTCCAAAACAATCAGTGTTGGCTCATTTACATTATTCACAAACTCCTCGGGAATCGTGCTTAAATATTAAATATTCTTAAAACCTACTTTTGCTGGAACAGCTTGAGTTTCAGCATTACACTAAATAACCTTCTTCACCCGCGGCTGTATCATAAAGTTGCTTCTAAGAAGTGTCTCTATAAAACTCGTCTTTCTGCACCCAGATGGTCCGCCAACCATCGTTTTAAATGGATAAATAAATTGCACCATTTTTTCATCAATTTTTAACATAAAAACAAGTAAACGGCTTATATATACATTTCATCGCTATGAGTAGAAGAAAAATTGCTAACGAGTTGCACAGACCTGCTGGTAAAAATTTTAAACGACGACGTGTCACCGTCAGAGGTATTGATGGTTTATGGCAGGCGGATGTGGTTGACATGAGGTCAGACTCATCACAGAATCAATGCTATAAATTTCTTCTCACAGTAATTGACGCTTTTTCCAAATACGCTTGGGCATTATCAATTAAAAACAAAAGTGGCAAGGAAGTAACCAAAACAATGAAAAAAGTTTTTAAAGAAAAACGATTTCCGACAAACCTACAAACAGAGGATGGGAAAGCATTGTTTGATAAGATATTTCAACATTTGATGAAAACGTATGAAATTAATCACTATTCAACATATAGTGCACTTAAAGCGTCGATTGTGGAACGTTTCAACCGAACTCTAAAGAGTATTCTGTTGGAGAACTTTAGCATCAATGGAAACTACCGCTGGCTCGTTTCCTTACATAAGTTAGTCACCCGATAAAACAAAACAAAACATGGAGTTATTAAAATGCGTGCAATAGATGTTAATACATCCAACGAAGTGCAAATACTCTCGGATGTTTACAGGAAAGTTAAGGTAACATCACAGCCTAATTTAAAGTTGGCGAGCATGTGCGCATAAGTAAACATAAACAGATGTTTGAAAAAGGATACATTCCTAACTGGTCTTAGGAAATATTTAAAATAAAGGAAGTAAGAAAAACACATCCCCGTACATCCACATTGCAAGAAAATGTAATTCAAGGTGAATTTTAGGAACCACAGCTGTCTCCAGAAAAATACCCCGACACAAAACCTTGTAGAAAATTTTTTAAGAAGTAAGAGTGATAAAGTTTTTAAAAATGGCTTGGTTTTCCAGCTTACCATAATTCTTGGATTAATATAAAAGACGTCTTGTAACGACTGAAGCTTACAGTCAACACATTGAAATTGAAGTACGAGTATGTCCGATTCAAAACCGTTGCTAATCTAGCTCTAGATGAAAGAAAAGCTTCAAAACTCGCACGTAGTGGTTTTTTTTACACCAACATAAAAGATCTCGTGAGGTGTTATTTTTGCTCACTACTTATGAGTGCCGCTACTGCACCTGATGACATTGAAGCCAAACATTTACGATTGTCGCCAGAATGCTGCTACGCCAACGGAAAATATGTCTGTGGACCTTATGACGTTCCTATTGTAATCAAGAAACAGAAACGAACACCTATTTGTAACTACTGCTGTAAAATAATAGGTAGTATTCTTTTTATAATGATTAGTTGTGGAGTTTTCATTGAACTAGACTTAGTCTGTAAAAGAATGTATGACATGAATCATAAGTAAAAAATGTTTGCGTTTTGATTATTACTATATCGTTACATGTCTGAATAAAAAACTTGATTTCAAAAATACAAAATTCTTTCATTCATTAATCAAAGATTGTTCACAAATCAACACAAAAAAACGTATGCAAGCCCCGAGATCATGACCTTCCACAAAAAAACCTGCACCCATTCGCTCATACGTGAAGACGTGCAAAGGAGAATCAAAAGAATTAATCGCTATCTGACTGTTGACATCTTAATCGTCTTATCTCGATCGGTATTTTCATTCATGGTTCACAATGAACCCAATGCAGCGAATGATTTCATAGCGCCATCGTGTCTGGTGCTTTACTTAAAGCCAGATCAGATCAGAGCCATGAGTTTTTACTAATTTACGAAGAAAATTCGTCATATATATATCTATATCTATATATATCTATATCTATATATATATATATATATATATATATATATATATATATATATATATATATATATATATATATATATATATATATATATACATATATATATATATATATATATATATATATATATATATATATATATATAAATATATATATAAATATATATATATATATATATATATATATATATATATATATATATATAATATATATATATATATATATATATATATATATATATATATATATATATATATATATATATATATATATATATATATATATATATATATATATATATATATATATATATATATATATGTATGTTCGAGTTCAATAATATAATCAATGAATCTTTTATTATAAATATATTATTATAGTATCAATAAATCTATTATAAATTGTTAAACGTACGTACATACAAACTTTGCATATCATACGAAGTTTCCATGACAGTAAAACGTACGTACATACTTCTATGTACGTACATTCAAATCATTTCCAGTGATTGGTTGCCGACGTCTTCATTTCATCACAACAAGCGGTGAATTGCGTGTACGTACATTCATCAATTCATCATGCGAAGTTTCCAATACAGAAAATAAAACAAATATAGAATTAATCTTAGCAATAGCGAATTTCTTGCTAATAAGCAACAATTTGTATCGGAAACGCGTGACCGGACAATAGCATTGCATTCAAGACATCAAAAAATACCATACTTTCGCATTCCAAAGATCATATGTCTTTGGAAACTTTATTGTCTACGAATGCAACTGTCTGTCTGATGTCCGGTCACGCGGAATTCGAATCGATCTCGGTCACACGAAATTCGAACCAAATCAGCATTTTAGTATCTAAATGAAAATGTATTTAAGTTAAAGCATTACGAAAAATAAATTAGACGATCAATAGCATTCGAAAAGTGTTTTTGTTAACGTCTCGAAGTAATTGCGATACATTGCATCGTAATTACTCGTCGGCAACCAATCACTGGTACAAGCACCGTGGTTACAATACCAAAAACCTAATTATCTTGGTTTTTGATCAAACATTTGGTGGCCCGGACGTGATGGTTTTGATGGTTTGTGATGGTTTTGTGACCTGTGAGCTTCTTTAGTAGTGATTTGTGCAGGAGCTGGGTTGTTGACTGCTTCCATGCCATTTTCTACAAGGGTTGAAGAATTCTCAACGTCCTCGACAGGGAGTGGTGCTAAGCGGTGAATTGCTCTTTTCAGAAGTCCTTCCGCTGTTCGTACCTCCACAACACGAACCTTCACATCGTTGCCTTGATAAACTTGTTCGACTCGCCCAAGAGGCCATTTTAGAGCAGGAACATAATCTTCTTTCAGAAGTACCATTGTGCCCGGTTTCACATTGTGTGCCTGGTGTTTCCATTGTGCTCTCTGCTGTAGTTGCTGAAGATATTCTGTCCGCCATCGCTGCCAGAATTCTTCCTTCAACTTGATGATTTCGTGCCATCTATCACTTAAGAGTGATTTTCGTGTCTTGGTGGTTGGATCGATTGCATAAGTTATGGGTTCACCGATCAAGAAGTGTCCGGGGGTTAATACCGTCAGATCGTTGAGATTCGTAGAAATTGGCACCATGGGTCGAGAATTCAATATCACCTCTATTTGTAATTATCTTGGTTTTTGATAAAACATTTGGTGACCCCTATACGACGAAGCTCTAAGAAGAAATCTTGAGCAGTAGGGAAGAATACGTAAAGCCTTCTATACAACGAAGCGCAGATTGTAAGTCTTGAGCGATAGAAGAAAAATAAAACATTTGGATACATTCCTATACTACGAAGCTCTAAGTAGAAAACTTGAGCGGTAGGCAATAGAATCTCCTATTCAACGAAGCTCTGGGCAAGGTTAGAGCGGTAGGAAGATTGGTTTTCTATACTACGAAACTCATTGTTGGGTGATAGAAAGCAACATAAGGGACGTCAAATTCCTATACTGCGAAGCTCATAACACAAAGCTTGAGCATTAGGAAGTTCACTAATACACTTGTCAAAATGGTGGAACCAGGATCGTCAGCTGCGTTGGAGGCAATGGAGGCTCAAGAGGTCCTAACAACAAATCTCCAACAAATAATAAGCAACTACAAAAAAGACTCTGAAGGTAGGAAGAATTTAGCTTACTTCGAAGAAAGGCTTAGAAGATTAGAAGCAGCCTGGAAGTCTTTTAAAGAGAGGGATGTAGTGCTGCGATCAATGGAGATATTGAAAGACCATCGATACTTTGCAAAGAAGGTGTACGAGTCTATTTCAGAAATGTATAAAAAATACAAAGCGCATTTCACGGAACAAATCCAAATTTATAGTGGTGTGTCGTCATTGAGCAGTCAAGCAAGGCAACGTTGTCTGAAGTTCCGATTGGAGAGGAACAAATGAAAAAAGTCAAGGTTGATGAATCAGGCAAGACCCATACTTTGATTCGTCGCCAGCACATACAATTTGAGGCAAAAAACAGATTGTTATCACAATTATCTTTCGAAAATCTGACAGCCGCGTACATATCAATTAAGTCGGATACTGTAAAGAGGATGTGGATGCAGATAGAGAATGTGAACCTAAACATTTATGGATTGACCAATGATTCATGTCAATACGGCTACGACAGCGCAAGATTTCAGATTCTAGAGGACCAGGTTCAAGAGACACTCATCGAGTTAAATGATAACATACAGTCAACGTCGCTAAACAACGCAGAAGTAAAACTTCCGGCAATAACACTTCCTAAGTTAGATGGCGACTATGAGAAATGGACCCAATTTCGAGACCTTTTCCGACAGATGGTGCACGATCAGCCAATGCCTGAGTGTCAAAAACTATGGTATCTTAAAGCCAATGTTATTGGGGAGGCAGAAAAGCTGATTCGAGGTTTGCTAACGTCCAGTGAAAACTACGCCGCCGCTTGGAAGACGTTGGAAGACCGTTACAACAATAAACGACTGCTGATAGCAATACTAGTAAACAAATTACTATCAAAGCCAAATCACGCGGCGGAGAATCCATCAGCTACAACAATCAAGAATTTACATGATGTAACGAAGGAGTGTTTCAAATCTCGGTATCTCAACCACAGGATGGGATCCTATTTTGATTCATCTGCTCGTGAAGAAATTGGACAAAGCATCCCACACATTGTTTGAACAATCATTAGAAAATCCTAGAGAACCCCCAACTTTGCTACAATTACTGAGTTTTTTGGAGATACGGTTTCAATCCCTGAAAAATTTGAATTCGAGGGGAAAATCAGAAAACCAAAGTAAAAGCTACACTCGAGCATTAGCATCCACCATAGTTTCTTGTGTTCAGTGTCAGGGATCGCATCCCATTTTCAACTGCAAAGAGTTCTTGAAATTATCAGTTGGTGATCGATTAAGAACAGCAAAGAAAAACAATATTTGTTTGAACTGCTTAAAGTCAGGGCATTTTGCGTCATCTTGCACATCTAGAGGATGTACCAAATGCAAAAAAAGGCACAACACCTTGTTGCATTTCAAAGAATACCACTCGGAAGCTAAGACGAAGGAACTGGGTGTCTTAACAGGATCATCGAACACAACAAAGACAATGAGCGAGAAGAAGTCACCGGCGTCACTAACGACAACAACGCGACTAACTCATCGCGGCTACGTGCTGCTAGGAACAGCTCTTATCCTATTGTCAGCAGAGAATGGAAAAAAAATTACTTGCAGAGCTGTACTCGACTCTGGCTCCCAAATAAGTGTAGTGACTGAGCAAATTGTCCGGAAATTGAATCTGCCAGTAACAGCAGTGTCAATGCAAATGCAAGGCATTGGCAACGGTCGTCAAAATGCTTGCAAAAGGACAAGCCTATATTTAAAGTCAGGAAGCTCGTTTTCAGAGACTCGTTTTCCTACCAACTATAATTTCGCAGCAGCCAACACAAGTTATAGATGCGTCGAGCTGGAAAATCCCGGAAGACATTATCCTAGCAGACGCCAGACTCCATATTCCTGGACAAATCGATGTACTACTCGGTGCTGAGTTCCATCATCAAATCCTCAGAACTGGGCAGATAAGACTCAACGATGGGCTACCGGTGCTACAGAATACCGTTTTTGGCTGGGTGATATCCGAAAAGATTGATGAAATGCCTTTAATTAGACCGACGAGCGGAATTTCTACAGAAGAAGGAGAGCTAAAGAGAATAATGAGGAAATTTTGGCAGCTTGAAGAAGTTGAGCCTACAAAGCCACAATTAACCGGAGCAGAAAAACTATGTGAGACTCACTTCAACCAGACAACCGAAAGAACCATAGACGGCAGGTTCGTGGTGAAATTACCTTTCAAGGACAGCCCAAATACTTTAGGTGAATCTAAGGACATTGCGATGCGATGATTTTTGGCACTTGAGCGGCGATGCAACGAGATCCAGAATTTTGATCTGAATATTCAGCTTTTATGAATGAATATCTCGATTTAGGACACATGCATGAGATTAAAAACGTCCCCAAAAATCATTATTTCGTGCCCCATCACTGCGTCATTAAGCCCGAATCAACGTCAACAAGACTACGGGTAGTTTTTGATGCATCAGCTAAGACGACTACCCTACACTTAATGATATACTTCATTCGGGACCAAGTATACAAGACGAAATGTGGATCATCCTACTAAGGTTCAGGCTACCCAAATTTGTGTTCTCCGCCGATATCCAAAAAATTTACAGACAGATTTGGATTCATGAAGATCATCGAGCCTTTCATTTGATACTCTGGCGCAACAATCCAAATGAGCCAATCAAAATCTTCGAGCTGTTGACTATTACGTATGGAGATACATCAGCTCCTTACCTTGCCATGAGATGTCTCCAACAGTTAGCATTGGAAAGAGTGTCTTGCTACCCTCTAGGAGCCGAGGTGATACACAAAAAGGTTTATGTCGACAATGCAATAGCGGGTGCGAACACTGTTGCAGAAGCCCTCGAGATGCAAAATCAAGTCACCACGCTACTTAACGAGGCAGGATTTAAATTAAGAAAATTGAGTTCAAATCACCCTAGTCTTCTGGAAAGAATTCCACTCGACGATAGAGAAAAAGAGCTAGATTTGTCGAGTGCCAACGATGAAGCGATAAAAATATTGGGACTAGCATGGCAGCCAAAAGGTGATATATTCCGCATAAAGGTACAAGGAGTCCCTGTGGAAAAAGTGACTAGAAGAAACATTGCTTCTGAGCTAGCTAGATTGTCCGATCCACTGGGACTACTAAGACCCATTGTGGTCACAGCGAAGATCATTGTACAACAATTAGTCAAACAAAATTTGGAATGGGACGCACCTGTTCTTCCCACACTTCACAACAAATGGCTTGAATTCAGAAAAGATCTAGAGGCACTTAACGATATACACATTCCAAGGCATGTCTTTGCTGACAAAGTACCGATGGATATTCAGTTTCACGTATTTTCGGATGTTTCTGAAAACGCATACGGTGCGGCGATGTACGTAAGGTCAGAAGACAAATTCGGAACGGTAGTGGTCCGTCTTTTATGTGCTAAGTCCCGCATAGCACCCATTGAGATGCAAACCATCCCACGTCTTGAGTTGTGCGCAGCGAAACTTGCAGCAGATTTGACCCAGAAGGTCACGACAGAGCTAGACCTCAGTAACAAGAAAGTAACATTCTGGACGGATTCACAGATTGTTTTGTCATGGATTAGCTTACAATCATGCTCTTACGAAATCTTCGTTGCTAATCGTATATCTTCGATTCTCGAAAGAACTCTAACAGAGCAGTGGCGGCACGTAAGATCAACGGAAAATCCTGCAGACGCGCTGTCGAGAGGAACCACTCCCAACCACATGGTAAACAATCACCTCTGGTTCTATGGCCCTCTATTTCTTCATGGATCACACACACAATGGCCTCCTAAATTCACTCCAAGTGGACATTGCGAATTGGAAAGGAAACGAAGTGCATTAGCTATAACAGAGGTAGAAGGGAACTTAAGAGAAGACATCATAATCGACACCATCGATCATAATAACTCCTTCCGTCGCTTACAGAGGATAGTAGCTTATATGCTAAAATTCAAACATCAACGTAATGGGCCACCAGCTCAATCAACGATGCAACAGGATTACGCAATTCAAGTTGTAATTCGGAATATGCAAAAACATTCAAGACTTGACGAAGAAATTCAGTATTTGACGAAACACAACAAAGTTGATAAGAAAAGTCGCCCGGTACACTATACACCATTCTTAGATAAGGAAGGAATCTTACGAGTAGGAAGTCGCTTAGCAGCAGCTGATCTGCCATATGACACTAAATATCCAATGGTTTTTCCGTGTGTTCATCCTCTTATAAAGCTACTGATGACCACCATCCACAATGAAAATCTGCACGTTGGACAATTAGCGTTGCTAGCCAAGACAAGGCAGCGTTTTTGGCTAATTAAGGGCAAAGCTATTGCCCGAGGAGTGATAAAACGATGCGTTACCTGCACACGTGCAAAGCCTAAGTTATTACAACAAATAATGGGAAATCTACCGACAGATCAAATTGAACCATCAAGACCATTCGTTAATGCAGGCGTCGACTTTTGTGGTCCGGTCTGGATTCATTATAAAACACGAGGGAAACGTCCTCAAAAGGCCTACATCGCAGTTTTTGTGTACTTCGTGACGAAGGCTGTGCACATGGAACTCGTCAGTGACCTCACAACCGAAGCCTTTCTCTGTGCCTTGAAACGTTTTATGGGACGAAGAGGCAGTGTGAAAAACCTCTACAGTGACAATGCAACAAATTTCGTCGGTGCCAAAATCAGATTGAAGAGTTACAGGAGATTGTATATTCTGAAAATTCAAAAAAGGCTATTGGAACCAGTTGTGTCAAGCAAGGTGTCCAATTTCATTTCATACCACCCAGAGCACCACATTTCGGTGGGCTTTGGAAAGCGGCAGTCAAAACAGCAAAAAGCATTCTACGGAAGACGGTTGGGTCTGCATCTCTAACATATGAGCAATTAGAAACAGTACTGATACAAATAGAGGCGATATTGAATTCTCGACCCATGGTGCCAATGTCTAGGAATCCCAACGATCTGACGGTACTAACCCCCGGACACTTCTTGATCGGCGAACCCATAACTGCTGCAATCGATCCAACCACCAAGACACGAAAATCCCTCTTAAATGATAGATGGCACGAAATCATCAAGTTGAAGGAAGAATTCTGGCAGCGATGGCGGACCGAATATCTTCAGCAACTACAGCAGAGAGCACAATGGAAACACCAGTCACACAATGTGAAACCGGGCACAATGGTACTTCTGAAAGAAGATTATGTTCCTGCTCTAAAATGGCCTCTTGGGCGAGTCGAACAAGTTTATCAAGGCAACGATGTGAAGGTTCGTGTTGTGGAGGTACGAACAGCGGAAGGACTTCTGAAAAGAGCAATTCACCGCTTAGCACCACTCCCTGTCGAGGACGTTGAGAATTCTTCAACCCTTGTAGAAATGACTTGGAAGCAGTCAACAACCCAGCTCCTGCACAAACCACTACTAAAGAAGCTCACAGGTCACAAAACCATCACAAACAAACCAGAGAAGCAAACGACCCGACACCAAAAAAGAAGGCGAAACTAACGCTCGGCTCTGCAATAACCACCTTGCTCATTGCATGCCTAACCCTGCCGGTGACAACAACAGCTCCACTCGAACAACCTGTCAACGTAGAAAACTTCGCAAATTCTCCAGGCATAGATTTTGACAACATCGGAGGAATGAACTTGATATCACATGAATGGAAGTTCATTATATATTATGACCTTCAACCCTACTGGGAAGAATGCCAGATATTGAGAAAAGGAATTCAAATGCTGGAAGTTTTATGCCGAAATCAGTGGAACCACACATCATGTCGTTCGATAATTTCTCAATTCGATCAAATGTCAACAGAAATCTCCAAAGAGAATAGCCTTCTACAGTCGCATCGAGTTAAACGAGGAGCTCTTTATATAATCGGAAATATTGCCAGTTCGCTGTTTGGTATTTTAGATGAAGAATACGCAAGGGACATGACAAAAACCATAGATGCTGTTAAGATGAACGAAGATTATTTGGTAGACATGTTGAAAAACCAGACATCAATTATTGACGCTACGATGAATATAATGAGCCCAGACCAAACAGCACCTCAAAAAAGATTTCAGAGTCTGGAATTATAGATTGATCAACTTAAGAACAGCGTAACTTCCAGTTCATAGCCATTGAAGTAATGATGATTATGGCAAACATCAACCAAATTCAAGGCGTTCTTGCAGAAGTTCTGATTGATGCACACCACCAGAAAATCAATCCTAAGCTACTGACTCCTGATCGATTAGCACAAGAACTTCATCTAATTAAGAGCAAGCTCCCACCATCATACCATATACCCGTAGATCCAGCAGACTCTTCAGCAATCTACCGGTTGATGACAACTCAGAGCTGGATTCAGGACAATTACGTTCTCTTCCAGCTAAAGATACCACTGGTTTCTTCTGACGTATTCGATGTCTTCAAGTTGATACCGATTCCAGTTTTAGCAAACGATACCTTGATAGCAATACAGACATCGTCATCCGTCTTTGCTATCAACCTACATCGTGACAACTACTATGTGATGAGTACTCAAGAACTAAGTAATTGCCGGGTCCTACCAAAAACAACTTACCTTTGTGAGCAACTACGACCTATTTATCATAAAGGCTCTGACACCGGTAAATGCGAGCTGAACGTATTCAACCACCTTCCAAGTGCAGCGGAATGCAAGGTAAAAAACATTGATACTAATGAATACTGGCAGCAGCTTTTCTTTTTCTTTTCTTTTTCATTGATACTAATGAATACTCGGCAAATACAGCTGAAGTTGAGAATCTTCAAAAATCCCTGCCCACGAACATAGAACTGCCAAACGAAGTTGAAGCACGGACATTCCACCATATTACAGTTAGCTATTTTGGGGTAACATTAGCCGGATTCTGCGTTGTCATCCTCCTGTGGCAATCTGGGTCGTGCCAGAAACTACATCCATACAAGAGGAATACATCCATAACCAACAGCAATCAACCACCAACAGGGTCTGTGACGCCACCAGTTCAAGCACACGATGTCGCTAACTTTGAAGTATACGAAAGTTTAGTTCATTTCGTCCCGACGGACGAAATGTGCGAATGATCGGACCAAGCGCATGCTGTGAAGAACATGGATTGGTGACGGCGCAGCGATCGCCAGATGCAACGGGACCATGACAATGTTCTATTTCGGTGTCGTGTAGAAGATAAGCAATAGCTCTCTAGAGTGAATGTGTAATGTATTGAAGTGGAATTAAATTTATGAGCAAAAAGGGTGAAATAAATTGATTTATTGATAAGGAAACTCAAAATGTTATTACTTTTGGAAGGAACTAAAAGTGTGCGAACCAGAAAAGCGCGACATTGGTGTCAAAAGTGGAATTCTTTCGAAAAGTAATAATAATGAAAAGTGCTCGCGAATCGAATTTAGAACGGAAAGTCAGTGTGATTAAAGTGGAAGATAATTGACTAAAAGTGGGAGACAAATAAATAATAGTGGAAAACAGTCAAATGTGAGTGAATAAAAGAAAAAAAAACTCTCATCATTTCCATTTGCAAATCTAATGACATTAATCGCTCAGTAAAGAAATTTCATAAAATTACAAAAATGGTCATAGCTGGCAGCCCTTTCATGATTTTGGTATGAAATTTCTACGAAATTTGGTTCACATTAAGGTCCAATTACTGCGTGAACTTCGATTTGATTTCTGCACTGGACCGGAAGTTATAGGGAAAAAAGCTTTATTTTGCTGAGCAAATTTGCAAGATTTAGGAGACAAAAATCACCATAGCTGGCAACTCTATTCTAATTTTTCAACCAAATTTTCATCAAATGTTACCTAAAGTAAGATCCAAGTATTGTAAGAATCTTGTCCAAACCTGATGGCTGAATCGGAAGTGATAGGCCTAAAACCAGTTTTTTTTCTCAGCTAGTTTTCAAGATGGTACCACTGCCACAGGGTTGTCCGGATTTACAAATCACTTCTACCAGACCTGGTCCTAGCTAATACCAACATATCTTGTAAACTTTATTATGATCGGATTATCCGGTCGTCCGTTCTCATGAACATAACTTTTGAGTGCTGAAAATAGAGGTTATTTGGTGATGGGTTGCCGTTCTAATGCAAATCGGAATTTTGAAAATTTTATCTTGAGATGAAGGACAAAGGATAAAATTTATCAAAAATTTGAAATTTTTGTCAAAAATCAAAAAATTTTCAGGAAGGTCAATGATTTGAAAGATTTTTTTTCAGCAGCCTGCCACAGCTACAGGGTTACCCGCTTTATGCTGAAAATCTATATGTTCCATATTTTAGTCAACATCAATACGCTCTGTAATTTTCACGATGATCCATTGTTTTTCTTACAAGTAATGACAAATCAAAATTTGAAAAAAATTCCTTGCCTACTTTTAGGCACTCTGCACCCACACATGGCTCAGAATTTCCAATTCATTATCATACACAAGCTTAAAACATAATTAGTTTTCATTCCCAATACTTATTTTTAACAAAAATTTACACTGCTTATAAATATAGGAGTTCCTTTATTATTCACTAAAACGCTCGACGCCGCCAAAACGTTTAGAATATCTGAATTTGAGAAAGTTGTGGACCTACCTACTATATACATCTACGTTCTCCGAAAATTTCAGCTCAATCGTATCGGCCACTCCAGAGATTATCTCCCTTAATCATTTTGCTGATATATATATATATATATATATATATATATATATATATATATATATATATATATATATATATATATATATATATATATATATATATATATATATATATATAAGAAATATGAATTTTCGGCGAAACGAGTTTAATACTATTGTTCTTCGAGCATTAGTAAAAACTCTAGCGCACCTGAACCGCTAGAAAACTAATTTTCGAAGAAATTGTCTTTGAGTGACAAAAAAATGTGGAAAGACGTAATACACTTTTTTGTAGAATCATATCAACCATTCCTTGTTCAAAGCAACAGAACTCAGCTTTAATACAAATGATGAAAATGTTCAGTGCTGGTAACCTTTTCCCAACGAAGCAGCAATAAGTTTACCTTCACAAGCTCATACTTAAATCAACTTATCCTTTGAATTTCGTTCTCATCGGAGGAATCCGTCGAAAGCTTAAGCGGTTAACGTTGTTTGAAGCTGCCATCCGAAAAATGTTCAAAACTCGGAAAATTTAAAAATTGGTTTCCTATTTTTATTACAAATGTTTTGCATATGAGTATGTAATTTGAAGCATCTGTTGATGCAATAGTTACGAAAATGGTTAAAGCTGGTTACCCTGTGTCAGCAGCAAAGCAAAATATATACCAAATCTGCTTCACGTTAAACTTAACCCAACCAATAAATATCGTTTCGATTGAATCACTGCGCTAGAAGTTATACGGGTGAACAGAATTTTAGGGTAACCACCCTCAAAACTTTTCAAATTTTTAAAACGTTAATATTTGTTGTTATTTTTCATTGCAGGATCATTCTCAATTGGAAATTTAATGACATAATCGCTCAGTAAAGAAATGCAACAAAATTACAAAAATGGTCATAGCTGGCAGCCATTTCATGATTTTTGTACGAAATTCCTACGACATTTACTTCACATTAAGGTCCATTTGCCGCATGAACTTCGTTTTGATTTCTGCACTAGGCCGGAAGTTATAGGGAAAAAAGCTTTATTTTGCTGAGCAAGTTTGCAAGATTTATGAAACAAATACTATTTTTCAACCAAATTTTCACCAAATGTTACATAGAATAACATCCAAGTATTGTGTAAATTTGGTTAAAATCTGATTTCTGAATCGGAAGTTATAGGCCAAAAAGTTGTTTTTTTTCTCAGTAGTTTTTCAAGATGGTACCACTGCCACAGCGTTCCCCGTATTTCAAAGTCACTTCTATCAGACCTAGTCCTAGCTAATACCAACATATCCTGTAAATTTCATTGTGATCGGATTATCCGGTCGTCAGTTCTCGTGAACAGAACTTTCGAGTGCTGAAAATAGAGGTAATTTGGTGATGGGTTGCCGTTCTTATGCAAATCGGAATTTTGTAAATTTTATCTTGAGATGAAGGACAAAGGATAAAATTTATCAAAGATTTGAAATTTTTGTCAAAAATCAAAAAATTTTCAGGAAGGTCAATGATTTGAAGGAACGATACCTTGATAGCAATACAGACATCGTCATCCGTCTTTGCTATCAACCTACATCGTGACAACTACTATGTGATGAGTACTCAAGAACTAAGTAATTGCCGGGTCCTACCAAAAACAACTTACCTTTGTGAGCAACTACGACCTATTTATCATAAAGGCTCTGACACCGGTAAATGCGAGCTGAACGTATTCAACCACCTTCCAAGTGCAGCGGAATGCAAGGTAAAAAACATTGATACTAATGAATACTGGCAGCAGCTTTTCTTTTTCTTTTCTTTTTCATTGATACTAATGAATACTCGGCAAATACAGCTGAAGTTGAGAATCTTCAAAAATCCCTGCCCACGAACATAGAACTGCCAAACGAAGTTGAAGCACGGACATTCCACCATATTACAGTTAGTGTTTCGGCGCAGAATGGATTCTGCACACCGAAAATAGAAATTCCAGTCGCGAAACACGAGTGGGATAGGATAATCCTCAAATGCTAGCCACACCAGCTATTATTGAGGATTAGAAGGAAATTTTGATATATTCAATGGTTGTAGAATATATCAAAACCGGGGTAAACTGGGAAAAGGTGGAAAGACTGGGAAAAGGTGTCGTATTTAAATGAAACACTTGAATCTGCTGAATGACTACAAATGAATACATTTATTTCTGTCAATCTTAGCCTATTTATAATGAAATTTATTTACCTAGTCACAAAACACAATTTTCATTACAGAAGCTTATTGACCTAGTTACAAATATCAATGGTTACAAAATACAATTTTCATTACTGCAAATAAAGCATTTTGCAAACACATGAACTTGAAAACAAAAACCGTACAATTCAACTTCCTACATTAACTGACGCATAAAATGTGTGTCATCAAAATAAAAACAATGAATGTATCGAACGATGTACGAAAAAATGTGCAAGCATGAAAACATTGACCCATGCAATGCGTATCACGAAAATAGTAAACAATGAAATATATTGAACCGATGCATACATGCACTTACGTAAATTTAGAAAGAAGAACATGTAAACTTGAAATATTGACCGCAAAACCAGGTGTCATAAATAATTAGCGTAATGAAAAAAATGCATGCATGCAGTACATGAAATCTAGTTTAGGAAAAATATACAAACATAGATATGAAGCTATTACAAAATATATGCTAATGGAATGCATTCTAGCATTCTGGTGTTTCAACTTGTTCAGGAACTGAACATGTTGGGCGGGCGCGAGTAATAACGTTGTTGAATCGATCCCTCAGTGAAATCGCAGCGTTCGAAGATTCATTGGCTGGTTCAGGGGTCTTCTTCATCCGTAGTACGCAGGCTCGATATCTCCTTCTTAGCAAATTCCCAACTAGTAGCAAAAGCAAAGTCACAAATATCGTAGACATCGCCGGTACTGCGTGCCTCTTAATCTTCTGAAATGTCGTTCTTGGTTCTTGGATGCTGGCAAAATCGTTCATGAACAGCTGCTGTGATACTTTTGTAATTGGCTCAAAGTTCGCAGATGCTGGCTGTTGGGTATCAGCATTGAACTTATCAGGTGAAATTTCCTTCATATATGATCCAAGAACTGCTACCTCTTCATTGAGCGATGATCGAAGCGTAATCTCCTTGGTTTCTATTATGCAGTTCGCAGCTATTCGTATTATTCCTACATCTTCTAAAATGATTTCTTGCCGCTCGCCATTGCATATTAAGTGAGCTGGATCTGGCGGATCTGCAACAAATAGCCAAGTATTCTTCATCCTGAGTTTCTTCCACAACGTACGTTCGCTAATAGTGTTAAAGGTAGGGCACATAGTTCTATTGTGCCTGTTATAAACCTCATCGAGGATGCAGTTAGGCTTCGTAAACATGTTAGCGGTGGCTCCCGGTGAGCAAATGAGTAGCTCCTCTTCGGATTTGCATGCTGCTAACTGTTCCTGATTCAAAGTGAAATAGACTTGTCGGTCAAAGTTTACCGCTATTGTTGGAGGTCCAGTAGCAATCATGGTGTAACGATGTTCACGTTGTTTGTGCGGAATTGCGGTTACATGAATTAACTCATACTTGATGTTCTCGATTATTGTGAAATAACCGTAAACTGCGACCCCTTCGTTATTACGTTTCAGGGTTATTCGTTTTTGCGGATTCCGTAGAATTTCGAAGTTGGAGCCAATTTTTTGTGTGATGTTTCGTATCATTGCGTTGATGGTATTCAAAGAAATGAAATTGATGATGCTTTCGTGCCCATACAAAGCTCTTGTTAATCTCAAATACTTTAACCTTATTTCATCGTAATAATCCATCGCCGTAAGGTACGTTGAGACTACTTGAATAGAAAGTCTGTTGTGGTCAATTTGTGCGTACCATTTTTTCATATCGTTGATCGAATCGATGACTTGGTTTAATTTTTCGCCGAAATTTTTTAGTTTACTCGTCGTTGCATTATTTGACTGCAATATTCTCGTACTCAACAACATACCTTGGTGGCTTACAGTTTCAAATATATTTCGCTGATTTTCCTGTAAGGTATCTATATCAGTGTAAACCTCGTCGTTAACTCCAAAAACGGCTGTGAGCAGTTTACCAAATAAACCCCTTTTTTGCCTAGAAATCGGAATGGCTTTGATTTCTTGAATATGGCCAAGGATTTCCACCTGCCTTGTCTCCATATGTTGGATTAGTGTATTGCAATGTGTGATTCCTGATAAATCTTTTGTTCGATGGCACATGTTTTTAATATCTTTTAGACTGGATATAACATTCTTTTCATCTTGCAAAATTGTCTCCATGGAAAGACTTACTTCAAATCTCAGGTTTCCGCGTAAGACATGGACATTACCTAATCTTTCAACATAAAAGCCTCCTTTAGGTCTAATAATATCGTAATTGGCATTCGTAGAATTCGCTAGGCCTAATGTTAATAGCGAAAATACTAGCAGTGCTATATTTATTAGTTTTGTTGCCCAAGTGCAAGGCGCAATTCGAACCCTTTTAGGCTGTTTACTTTTTATGATAATTTCTGCTCCTTCATATTTTCTTTTTTGAGGGTTCGCTTGAATCGACTTACTCTGTGTTTTGGCAAGCAATGCGACATGAGATCGTCTTTTATCAGATTGTTGTATTTGCTCTGGTATACTATCTTCTGAGATCTCAACAGGAAGACGACACAGGTTAATTATAGCAACCTTTTTAAATTTGTTGCCATTGTACCTCACTGTCACTGTCCGTACCTTACCATCTGACCCTGGTTGTGCTTCGTAGATTCGCGCCAATGGCCATTTGGTTGTTGGTATGTCCCGTTCTTTTATTAGGACTAGTTCTCCGATCTTTACGTTTTCTTCGTGTTTGGTCCATTTCGTACGCCGTTGAAGAGTGTGTAAATATTCAGTGGTCCATCGTTTCCAGAACGTCTGATGCATTGCAGTGAGTATTTGCCAACGTTCATGTAGTGTTCTATTTGTAACATCAGGTTCCGGGAGAGCCAACAGAGGGCGGCCGATTAACAGATGACCAGGTGTCAGTGCCTCCAAGTCATTCGGATCACTAGACAACGGAGTGATTGGCCTGGAGTTGAGACAGGCCTCTATTTGGCATAATATGGTTGTGAATTCTTCAAAAGTCGGAACTATTTTGGTCTCGTCAAAAACTCGTTTAATATGCCATTTAACTGACTTTACTCCGGCTTCCCATAGGCCGCCGAAATGCGGTGTAGCGACCGGTATAAATTTCCAGGAGACCCCATCTTTTGCTGTTATCCGTGCCAAATCGTTCGTGGATCTTTCAATGGCTTCTTGGACATCTCTGTCTATTTTGTTGTTTGCTCCAACGAAATTGGTCCCATTATCACTAAATATTTCCTGACAAAGTCCTCTTCGACTGATGAAACGTTTGAAAGCAGCCAAAAAAGCTTCTGTCGAGAGATCACTTACGAGCTCTAAATGGACAGCTTTCGTCACCATACAAACAAATAAGGCGATGTATCCTTTGAGAACTGTTGATCCTCGTCCTTTAGACATTCTTGTACTGAAAGGCCCCGCGTAGTCTACACCACAATGTGTGAATGCACTTGATGGAGTGATACGTACTGCGGGTAGGTTGCCCATTATTTGCTCATTGGGTCTGTTTGCAAATTTACAGCAGGTTATGCATCGATGGATCTCGTATCGGATAACTTTTTGATCATTCACTATCCAGTATCTCATCCGTATATAATTTCTGACGAGTTGAAGTGATCCATGGTTGGTCTTTAAATGAGCTTCCTTAACGACCAAATAGGTTATATGATGACGTTGCGGTAGTAGAATAGGAAACTTGGTATCTTGCGAAATGTTTGCGTTTCGGAGTCTCCCGCCAACTCGAAGAATTCCCAGCTCATATATGAAAGGATTTAAAGGCCGTATATTAGTATTGGCTTCCTTGTTCGCCTTTAAATTAGCTATGTCCTGGGAAAACTCCTGCTGTTGAACCATAAGTATGATTCTTAAATGTGCATTTTTAAGTTCATCCGGTTGTAAAATGCCTGTTTTCCTTTCATGACGTGGCCTGCTACAGTTATGAACGAATCTGAGGCAGAGACTGGAGATTCTTATCAGCTTCTGTAAATTAGAGTAACGCTCTAAAATTTCTACTCCCTGTTTTGTTGAACTCATCGACACCATTTTGAGAGGAACTTCTATATTAGTCTTTTGGAGCAGCCAAGTCGGACCGTTCCACCATAAGCTATGATTCTGAAGTTCTTTCGGACTTATCCCTCTAGAGGCGCAATCGGCAGGATTTTCATCAGATTTTACGTGGTTCCACTGCCATTTCCCACCATCTAATCTCTGTACTTTGGAGACTCTGTTAGCGACGTAAGTTTCTAATGAAGATGGTTCTCTTTTCAGCCAACCCAATGTTATCATCGAATCGCTCCAAGCGAAAATTGGTGTATCTGGCATGTTCATAGAATTGATGGTCTGATGAAGCAGATTTGAGAGAAGAACAGCTGCATTTAGTTCAAGTTGTGGCAGTGATATTTTTGACTTCAAGGGTGTGACTTTAGTTTTAGCACAGAGTAGGGTAGTTCTGATAGTCCCAGATTCATTTATCGATCTACTATAGACAACTGCGGCGTAGGCGGCCTCTGAGGCATCGCAGAAGCCATGAAGTTCTAAATTAGCGTTGGAAGTATAGTGGATCCAACGAGGAATTTTTATTTTTTCCAAGCTTCCTAGATCTGCCTCGAAAAAGTTCCAGCGGCTCGTGATCTCTGGGGAAGGCTGTTCATCCCAATTTACGCCAGTTCTCCAGACGTCTTGCATTAATATCTTTGCTCGTATAGTGACCGGTGCTAGCCATTGTAGCGGATCGTAAATGGTAGCAATGTTAGATAGAAGTCTTCGTTTCGTCAGTTTTTTTTTCATTTTCGAATTTCGGAATCTTGAATTGAAATTCATCTCGACCTGGATTCCAATGGACTCCCAATGTTTTGAGAGATGCATCCTCAGTTATTTGAAGCAGTCCTTGCTCTCTTGCTTCTTCAGGAATAGCTGCTAGTAATTCTGCATCATTGCTAGACCACTTTCTAAGGTTGAATCCTCCTTTTTTCAGCAAACATGTAACCTCTTTTTGCAATCTTATTGCCTCTTTCTTCGAATCTGCGCCACTAAGCATGTCATCAACATAAAAATCATTTTGAAGTGCTTTGGACGCATACGGGTATTCTTTGCCTTCATCTCTTGTTAACTGAATTAGACACCTTACTGCCAAAAAGGTGGCCGAGGCTGTACCGTATGTCACTGTGTTTAAACGATATTCATCTATTGTTTGCGTTTTTTCGTCTCTCCACAGAATTCGTTGGTAGTCTCTTTGTTGACTTGTCAGAAGGATTTGCCGGAACATCTTCTCAATGTCTGCGGTATATACGTATTTATGTTTTCTCCATCTTAGTAAAATTTGAGCTAAGTCTTGCTGTAGCTTAGCTCCAGTATATAGCAAGTCATTCAGGCTGGGTCCTTCTGCTGTCTTTGCTGATGCATCGAATACGACTCGGACTTATGTCGTAGTGCTGTCTTCTTTTAGAACTGGATGGTGGGGTAAGTAGAAAACATTTCTGGTATCGCCGATATACGGAGCTACCTTTTCCATGTGGCCGAGTTCAATATATTCTTCAAGAAACTTTTGATACTCTTTTCTCAATCCTGGATCCTTTTCTAGCCTTTTCTCGACCTGCTTATATCGTACTAAAGCTTTAACTCTAGATTCTCCAAGTGGCTTTAAGTTCCTTTCATCTTTAAATGGGAGTTGGACTATATATCTTCCTTGGGTGTCTCTTTTATGTGTGGCTTGAAAATGTTCTTCGCATCGGATCTCAGCCATTGAAAGCTCTCTTTCTCCACTATCATTGTCCATTTCGAAGAATTTTTCTACAGTTTTATGGAATTCGGTCATTGAAATGCAAGATATCATTTTGACTGCACCTTTCTTAGTCTTGGACATGGTTTTACCTGATAAAATCCAGCCAAGTTTTGTTTTTTGTGCTAATAGTGGATGTTGTTTCCTCAAGCCTTCTTCGATTATTTCTTCGAAGATCTCCGCTCCAAGTATTACATCTATCCTTCCTGGGGATGCAAAACTAGGATCTGCTAACTTTAGTTCTAGAATATTACTAAGTTTGGGTAGTACTACTCGGTCTTCTGGTAATATTGTTGTAAGTTTAGGCATAATTAACGCTTCGACTGGGAGAGCAAATGTCGATCGAAAATGTGGCGTTATTGTCATATTAAGTTTGCCACGTACGGTTGATGACTCTGCATCACCAATACCGCTAATAGTCGCCAGGATGCTTTGAGCTTTTAAACCTAGCCTTTTTGCTGCCTTTGAAGTGATAAAGGATGATTGAGAACCTTGATCAATGAGGGCTCGTAGTGGAATTGGTTGTCCAGTACTTGATTGTACATTTATTAGAGCTGTTGGAAGTAGAACACTTATGCTTGCTTCCTTGGCATTTGTTTGCTTGGTTTGCTGGCAAGCTTCGTTAGTAGCGACATTGGATGTCACGGTTTTAAGGCTGGGAAAGTGCAGAAGCGTGTGGTGCGGTTTGTTGCACTCGAAGCATCTATGTGTGCTTTTGCATTTTGTAGCTTTGGCGTGAATCAGGCAATTCTTGCATAATTGATTCGATGATATAAATTTATAGCGTTCGTCAGTAGATAAATCTTTAAATTTTTCGCAGCGATATATAAGATGGTGCTCCTTGCAAAATGTGCAAGTTGGCTTTGTCATCGTAGCGAAAGCTCGTTTTTTGACATGCTGTTCTTGAGCCTGTGGTTTGATGGTCGTCAAAACTTCATGTCTTTTTAAAAGGAAATCGTAGAGCTGTTTTAGTGATGGCATTTCTTTGTTGTTGCTTAAGGAGTCCTCGAACATGCGAAAGTTTTCGGGATCGAGCTTCCGTAAAGCAATATGTATGATAATCGGATCCCATTGATCTGTATCATAATTCAGATTTTTTAGTGCGGCTAAACAGTTGCGCAAAACGTTAAACATATTTATTATTCCTGCTGCACTTCTGTGCTCGACTTTCTTAATGTCGAAAATTGAATCAAGATATGCCATAGTCATTTTCTTGTTGTTTGAGAAGCGTTCCTGCAGTATCATGATAGCAGTATCGTAGTTTAAAGCATCTAATTGTAGGTGAGATACAGAATTTCTGGCCTCTCCATCTAGGTAACTCAGCAGATATTGCATTTTTTGGACTGGCCCTAGATTATAATTGTTGTGTATGACTGTCTTGAATAAGTCAAAAAATCTTCTCCATTCTTTGAAGTCACCATTAAACATGGGAATGGTTATTGCTGGCAGTCTTGGCATGTTGCTTGGTGGCCAGGGATATTGATATGTATTCATTGGTATCGCTTCGGTTGGAGCGTTGGAAACGAACCCCTGGATGTTAGGAGTCATAGTTAAAGGTGTTGTTATTACTCCAGTAGTTGATGGAGTTGACATTGTAGGTTTAGATAATCCTTCGATAGGGTTCGAAGGCAGGGTAAGAAGCTTCTGAGCTTCAGCGTATACACCTTTTGTTTTCTCGTACTGTTGTCTTGTGGCTTCGCACAGACGATTCTCAAAATATTTATGAGATGAATCAAGTGTGGATTCTAGATTGACGTGGTTCAATTTAAATCTTTCCCAGAGACTTTCAATACTTTCCAGTTTTTTCTCAAAGTAGCCTGCATCCTTCCGAGATGCGCTGTCCTTTTTTAGATTCCTCTCCAAATTTTCCAGAGACCCAGCTATACGCTGTTGATCTTCTAGAAGTGAATTTGAAGAAGATAAGCAATAGCTCTCTAGAGTGAATGTGTAATGTATTGAAGTGGAATTAAATTTATGAGCAAAAAGGGTGAAATAAATTGATTTATTGATAAGGAAACTCAAAATGTTATTACTTTTGGAAGGAACTAAAAGTGTGCGAACCAGAAAAGCGCGACATTGGTGTCAAAAGTGGAATTCTTTCGAAAAGTAATAATAATGAAAAGTGCTCGCGAATCGAATTTAGAACGGAAAGTCAGTGTGATTAAAGTGGAAGATAATTGACTAAAAGTGGGAGACAAATAAATAATAGTGGAAAACAGTCAAATGTGAGTGAATAAAAGAAAAAAAAACTCTCATCATTTCCATTTGCAAATCTAATGACATTAATCGCTCAGTAAAGAAATTTCATAAAATTACAAAAATGGTCATAGCTGGCAGCCCTTTCATGATTTTGGTATGAAATTTCTACGAAATTTGGTTCACTTTAAGGTCCAATTACTGCGTGAACCTCGATTTGATTTCTGCACTGGACCGGAAGTTATAGGGAAAAAAGCTTTATTTTGCTGAGCAAATTTGCAAGATTTAGGAGACAAAAATCACCATAGCTGGCAACTCTATTCTAATTTTTCAACCAAATTTTCATCAAATGTTACCTAAAGTAAGATCCAAGTATTGTAAGAATCTTGTCCAAACCTGATGGCTGAATCGGAAGTGATAGGCCTAAAACCAGTTTTTTTTCTCAGCTAGTTTTCAAGATGGTACCACTGCCACAGGGTTGTCCGGATTTACAAATCACTTCTACCAGACCTGGTCCTAGCTAATACCAACATATCCTGTAAATTTTATTATGATCGGATTATCCGGTCGTCCGTTCTCATGAACATAACTTTTGAGTGCTGAAAATAGAGGTTATTTGGTGATGGGTTGCCGTTCTTATGCAAATCGGAATTTTGAAAATTTTATCTTGAGATGAAGGACAAAGGATAAAATTTATCAAAAATTTGAAATTTTTGTCAAAAATCAAAAAATTTTCAGGAAGGTCAATGATTTGAAGGATTTTTTTTCAGCAGCCTGCCACAGCTACAGGGTTACCCGCTTTATGCTGAAAATCTATATGTTCCATATTTTAGTCAACATCAATACGCTCTGTAATTTTCACGATGATCCATTGTTTTTCTTACAAGTAATGACAAACGAAGTTGAAGCACGGACATTCCACCATATTACAGTTAGCTATTTTGGGGTAACATTAGCCGGATTCTGCGTTGTCATCCTCCTGTGTCAATCTGGGTCGTGCCAGAAACTACATCCATACAAGAGGAATACATCCATAACCAACAGCAATCAACCACCAACAGGGTCTGTGACGCCACCAGTTCAAGCACACGATGTCGCTAACTTTGAAGTATACGAAAGTTTAGTTCATTTCGTCCCGACGGACGAAATGTGCGAATGATCGGACCAAGCGCATGCTGTGAAGAACATGGATTGGTGACGGCGCAGCGATCGCCAGATGCAACGGGACCATGACAATGTTCTATTTCGGTGTCGTGTAGAAGATAAGCAATAGCTCTCTAGAGTGAATGTGTAATGTATTGAAGTGGAATTAAATTTATGAGCAAAAAGGGTGAAATAAATTGATTTATTGATAAGGAAACTCAAAATGTTATTACTTTTGGAAAGAACTAAAAGTGTGCGAACCAGAAAAGCGCGACATTGGTGTCAAAAGTGGAATTCTTTCGAAAAGTAATAATAATGAAAAGTGCTCGCGAATCGAATTTAGAACGGAAAGTCAGTGTGATTAAAGTGGAAGATAATTGACTAAAAGTGGGAGACAAATAAATAATAGTGGAAAACAGTCAAATGTGAGTGAATAAAAGAAAAAAAAACTCTCATCATTTCCATTTGCAAATCTAATGACATTAATCGCTCAGTAAAGAAATTTCATAAAATTACAAAAATGGTCATAGCTGGCAGCCCTTTCATGATTTTGGTATGAAATTTCTACGAAATTTGGTTCACATTAAGGTCCAATTACTGCGTGAACTTCGATTTGATTTCTGCACTGGACCGGAAGTTATAGGGAAAAAAGCTTTATTTTGCTGAGCAAATTTGCAAGATTTAGGAGACAAAAATCACCATAGCTGGCAACTCTATTCTAATTTTTCAACCACATTTTCATCAAATGTTACCTAAAGTAAGATCCAAGTATTGTAAGAATCTTGTCCAAACCTGATGGCTGAATCGGAAGTGATAGGCCTAAAACCAGTTTTTTTTCTCAGCTAGTTTTCAAGATGGTACCACTGCCACAGGGTTGTCCGGATTTACAAATCAATTCTACCAGACCTGGTCCTAGCTAATACCAACATATCCTGTAAATTTTATTATGATCGGATTATCCGGTCGTCCGTTCTCATGAACATAACTTTTGAGTGCTGAAAATAGAGGTTATTTGGTGATGGGTTGCCGTTCTTATGCAAATCGGAATTTTGAAAATTTTATCTTGAGATGAAGGACAAAGGATAAAATTTATCAAAAATTTGAAATTTTTGTCAAAAATCAAAAAATTTTCAGGAAGGTCAATGATTTGAAGGATTTTTTTTCAGCAGCCTGCCACAGCTACAGGGTTACCCGCTTTATGCTGAAAATCTATATGTTCCATATTTTAGTCAACATCAATACGCTCTGTAATTTTCACGATGATCCATTGTTTTTCTTACAAGTAATGACAAATCAAAATTTGAAAAAAATTCCTTGCCTACTTTTAGGCACTCTGCACCCACACATGGCTCAGAATTTCCAATTCATTATCATACACAAGCTTAAAACATAATTAGTTTTCATTCCCAATACTTATTTTTAACAAAAATTTACACTGCTTATAAATATAGGAGTTCCTTTATTATTCACTAAAACGCTCGACGCCGCCAAAACGTTTAGAGTATCTGAATTTGAGAAAGTTGTGGACCTACCTACTATATACATCTACGTTCTCCGAAAATTTCAGCTCAATCGTATCGGCCACTCCAGAGATTATCTCCCTTAATCATTTTGCTGATATATATATATATATATATATATATATATATATATATATATATATATATATATATATATATATATATATCTATATACATATATATAAATATATATATATATATATATATATATATATATATATATATATATATATATATCTATATACATATATATAAATATATATATATATATATATATATATATATATATATATATATATATATGTATATATATATATATATATATATATATATCTATATATATATATATATATATATATATATATATATATATATATATATATATATATATATATATAAAGAAATATGAATTTTCGGCGAAACGAGTTTAATACTATTGTTCTTCGAGCATTAGTAAAAACTCTAGCGCACCTGAACCGCTAGAAAACTAATTTTCGAAGAAATTGTCTTTGAGTGACAAAAAAATGTGGAAAGACGTAATACACTTTTTTGTAGAATCATATCAACCATTCCTTGTTCAAAGCAACAGAACTCAGCTTTAATACAAATGATGAAAATGTTCAATGCTGGTAACCTTTTCCCAACGAAGCAGCAATAAGTTTACCTTCACAAGCTCATACTTAAATCAACTTATCCTTTGAATTTCGTTCTCATCGGAGGAATCCGTCGAAAGCTTAAGCGGTTAACGTTGTTTGAAGCTGCCATCCGAAAAATGTTCAAAACTCGGAAAATTTAAAAATTGGTTTCCTATTTTTATTACAAATGTTTTGCATATGAGTATGTAATTTGAAGCATCTGTTGATGCAATAGTTACGAAAATGGTTAAAGCTGGTTACCCTGTGTCAGCAGCAAAGCAAAATATATACCAAATCTGCTTCACGTTAAACTTAACCCAACCAATAAATATCGTTTCGATTGAATCACTGCGCTAGAAGTTATACGGGTGAACAGAATTTTAGGGTAACCACCCTCAAAACTTTTCAAATTTTTAAAACGTTAATATTTGTTATTTTTCATTGCAGGATCATTCTCAATTGGAAATTTAATGACATAATCGCTCAGTAAAGAAATGCAACAAAATTACAAAAACTCTAGCGCACCTGAACCGCTAGAAACACTAATGTTCGAAGAACAGTAGAAGAATCGAGCAGGTTTTGAGTGCATTTTCCACCACATGTGCTGCTTATTACGGCCAAACTGTTTCAAATGCCACGTGTTACTTTCGTCTCAAGAATGCATTATAACTCATATGGTGGAAGGTTTCAGATATTACCACTGGCATGAATTTCAACGTTTATGAGAGCAAAACACGGGTTAATTATATTCGTTATCAGTTGCTTATTTCACATAATTTTGAAAGCAGCATCTCATATAACATCAATGAAGAAAATGCTCAGTGCCTGCAGCACTGTAACTGAAGTTGGTGTTTGGGGCTGCGATCCAAAAAATTTGCAGAACTTTGCGAATTGTAACATCGGTTATTTATTTTCATTGTAAATGTTTCCGGTATGTATACTAACTGTAAGCATTTATTGATACAAAAGTAGCACAACCGACTCGTGCTGGCAACCTTTCGCCAGTATCAAAGCCAAAAATATATCAAATCTGCTTCACGTTGTTTAATTACATTCGAAGTTATAGGAGTATAAAGAAATTTAGGGTTACCTGCAGCGAGTTTTTTCAAATGATCGAAAGCTTAATATTTGCTGTTTATTGTCACTACAATATCATTACCATTTGAAA
This sequence comes from Nemotelus pantherinus, assembly GCA_963978885.1. NCBI lineage: Eukaryota > Metazoa > Arthropoda > Insecta > Diptera > Stratiomyidae > Nemotelus > Nemotelus pantherinus. Next base: position 116,163,660 of record OZ022264.1, read on the forward strand.
ATTCTACGATAAAACCGCTTAATAAAGATATTGCAATTAAACACAAAACCAACAATAGCTGGCAACCCTATTGTGGCTTTTCAACCAAATTTGGCCTGAATAATGTTTATGACAGGTTTCATTAATTGTATGAAATTCGTATTGATTTCATGACTGCACTGGAAGTTATAGTGCAAAAAGTTTCATTTTCCTGAGCGAATTTTCAAAACCAAAGACACAAAAATTACCATAGCTGGCAGCACTAATCAAATTTTTCAACCAAATTTCCACCAAACAGAGATTAGAGTTAGGTTTAGCTACTGTGCCAATTTCATGAAAATCTGGTAACTTATTCACATTTCATAGGGCAAGAAGCAGTTTTTTTTCTTTGTAATTTTTCAAGACTGGCACAGACTTGCGCACAATTCAAAATCGCTTCTATCAAATCTGGTCTTACTTAAGTCCAATGCATTCTGCAAATTTTAGCTGTATCTGATTATTGGTTCGTGAGTTTCCGTGAATAGAAGTTTTTGATGCTAAAAATATAGGTTAACTGGGAGAGGGTTACCGTTCTTGTCCGACATGAAATTTCCAAAGTTTTATTTTGAACGTGTAGATATAACATAAGATTTATATACAGATTGATTTTATTGTAAGAAACGGAAATTTTTTTTGAATATTCGATGGTTTGAATGTTTTCACTTCCAATTTTTTTTTTCAAAATGAAGACACCAAAATTATCATAGCTGGCAGCTCCAACCGAATTTTTCAACCAAATTTCTACCAAACGTGGCTTAAAGTAAGGTCCAGCAATTGTGTGAGTTTCGTCAAAATCGAACGATTCAATCAGAATTTATAGGGCTAAAAACAGTTATCTTTTTTAGTGGTTTTTCAAGATGGCACCACTGGCACAGAATCGCCCACATTTCAAAATCACTTCTATCAGACCTGGTCCTATTTAAGACCAATACATTCTGCAAATTTCAATTCATTCTGCTCATCGGATCGTGAGTTTCCGTGAACAGAAATTTTGGATGCTAAAAATATAGGTAAATTGGGCAAGGGTTACCAGGCGTGCCCGTTATACCATATCTTTTTTTTTTTTTGGTTATGTAAACAAAGCACAAGATTTATATATGAGTGGCTTTTTTTTGAAGAAACGGCATTTTTTCAAGAGAGACGATGATTTGGAGGTTTTCACTTTCGTTGCCTGCCCTAGCTACAGGGTTGCCAGCACGCTAATTTAAAGCTACACAAATCTTCAACTAAATAATATTAATATGTCCTGAAAATGTCGTAATAATTGAATAGCTCTGTCAAAAGTTATCGAAATTTAAAAATTTTTAAATTTTCCCGTCCTCTTTTTGGGCACCCAGCGCACACATAGGGTTAAAAAATTCCAAAGCATTATCCGATTCATATGTAAAACACGTTAGAAATTTATTTCGTTAACTTTATTTTTGCGAAAATTATTTGTGCACGAAATAATAGGTATATTAAAAATATCACTTAAATGGCCGCCGGCGCCAAAAGGTTAACAATAACTGACATTTAAAGAGACCTGGACCTATTCTGCATATACACCAATGTATCCTGAAAGTTTCAGCTCAATCGGATGGCGCGTTCCCGAGATTATCTCACTGAAATTTTTTGATGATATATATATATATATATAAAGAAATATGAATTTTTGGCCGAATCGATTTTAATACTAATGTTCTTCGAACATTAGTAAAAATGGTCAGCTGGCAGCCATTTCATGATTTTTGTACGAAATTCCTACGACATTTACTTCACATTAAGGTCCATTTGCCGCATGAACTTCGTTTTGATTTCTGCACTAGGCCGGAAGTTATAGGGAAAAAAGCTTTATTTTGCTGAGCAAGTTTGCAAGATTTATGAAACAAATACTATTTTTCAACCAAATTTTCACCAAATGTTACATAGAATAACATCCAAGTATTGTGTAAATTTGGTTAAAATCTGATTTCTGAATCGGAAGTTATAGGCCAAAAAGTTGTTTTTTTTTCTCAGTAGTTTTTCAAGATGGTACCACTGCCACAGCGTTCCCCGTATTTCAAAGTCACTTCTATCAGACCTAGTCCTAGCTAATACCAACATATCCTGTAAATTTCATTGTGATCGGATTATCCGGTCGTCAGTTCTCGTGAACAGAACTTTCGAGTGCTGAAAATAGAGGTAATTTGGTGATGGGTTGCCGTTCTTATGCAAATCGGAATTTTGTAAATTTTATCTTGAGATGAAGGACAAAGGATAAAATTTATCAAAGATTTGAAATTTTTGTCAAAAATCAAAAATTTTTCAGGAAGGTCAATGATTTGAAGGATTTTTTTTCAGCAGCCTGCCACAGCTACAGGGTTACTCGCTCTATGCTGAAAATCTATATGTGCCGTACTTTAGTCAACATCAATACGCTCTGTAATTTTGACGATGATCCATTGTTTTTCTTACAAGTAATGACAAATCAAAATTGCCTACTTTTAGGAACCCTGCATCCACACACGGCTCAAAATTTCCAATTCTTTATCATAAACAAGCTGAGAACATAATTGGTTTTCATTCCCAATACTTTTCTGTAGCGAAAATTTACAATGCTTAGAAATATAGGAGTTCCTCAAAATTCACTAAAACGCTCGCCGCCGCCAAAAAGCTTAGGATATCTGAATTTGAATCATAGACCTACCTACTATATACATCTACGGTACTCCAGAGATTATCTCCCTCAATCATTTTGCTGATATATATATACATATATATATATATATATATATATATATATATATATATATATATATATATATATATATATATATATATATATATATATATATATATATATATATATATATATATATATATATATATATATATATATATATGTATATATAATATATATATATATATATATATATATATATATATATATATATATATATATATATATATATATATATATATATATATATATATAAGATATATGAATTTTCGGCGAAACGAGTTTAATACTATTGTTCTTCGAACATTAGTAAAAATGCCGCGCGTAAAATAAATGAACTTGGCCGAGTTAAAAGAGGAGCTGGAAAAGCGAAATGCTTCCACGCAAGGTGGAAAAGCAAAGTTAATTTGTCGCTTAACCGACGCGCTGGCGTCTGAGGAACTTGATCCTGAAACGTTTGAGTTTCCCGATATGGAGAATGTTGCAAAAGGTGGAGGCACCGACAACGAAGAGTCTGGGAATGCGCTGATGCAAATGTTGATGCTGATGGAGGAAAGTATAGAACAGCAATCAATAGATTTAAAGATGAACATGGACAGTAAGTTTGAGATGAGCATGCAGCAGTCAATAAAGCTGGAAAGTTGACTCGAAGATAAGCTGGAACAACAATCCACAGACTTGAAACAGGATCTGGGAAATCTAAACCAAAAGTTTGACAACCAAGTCAGACGCTTCCAAGAACAGATGAAAAATGTGGATGGAAAAGAAGAAGCTGTAATCGAAGAAGTTGAGAAAATGAAGAAAGACTTGGAACAAACTAAAATATTGGTTACTGTTTTATTTCTAAATTAGGAAAGATGCTTAACAGTGAAATTCAACACACTTATGATGACCAGATGTCCGGTTTCTGAAGTTTCATTTCGGCCACTTCCATTGTACCTCTGGACCGACTCGGACGTAGTCTCCCTGCGCCAAAGTTTTAGTATTAATAGATTAATAGATAGTATTAATAGCTCTTATTCCTGTTCAATAAAGTGATACTTTAAAAGAGTGCCAGGCGGTGTTTGCTTCCAAAAACGTACATATACAGCAGTGGCGACGAGGATGGGATTGATGCAGACGGATTTCTAAGAGGTAAATTATGGAAAGGCAACCGCGCCGGGAGACATACATTTAGGCTAGCTCACGGGCGAGCTCGCAGAATTGTGTTATTTACAGCAGGGACAAAAACCAGTTAATCATGCTGGAGGACAGTGCGCACAGTGCGACGACAGTGCATTCCACCTTCACCGTCGACCCATACACGCCGCAGCTCAAATGGAGTAGATGGGTGAAAAGACTCGAAGTGGCATTAAAGTATTTAACGTCCCCAATACGCTTAAAGTGCCCTATTTGCTACATTACATGGGGGTCGAAGCTTACGATACGATATGTGATAAATTGGTACCAGAGTTCCCTGAAGATAAGACTTACGAGTACATAGTTGAGGTTATGGAAACATTTTATAATCCATCACCACTAGGAATTGCGGAAACATTTCGGTTTTACTCACGCAAGCAGCAGGAGGGAGAGATAGTGCAGGAATATTTGCATGCATTGCAGAAGTTGGCAATAAATTGCAATTTCGGAGGGTTTCTAAAGCAAGCGCTGAGAAACCAATTTGTTTACGGGCTGCGTTCTCAACGAATCCAGAGTCGGTTGCTGGAGACACGTGGCTTAGATTTAGATAAGGCAGTAGAAGTGTCTACGGGAATGGAACTTTCGGTTAATAAAGTATACACAAAATCAAAAGCACCAAGTAACCAGAAATTTATTAATAAAAATAGAAATACAAAGTCAAGTAACGCATTTAATAAGAACTCTTGTTTTAGGTGTGGTAGTACGAAACACTATGCAAATGCCACTCACAAAATTAATGTGATTTGTAATTATTGTAAACGGAAGGGACACCTCCAGAAGGTTTGTTTGAAAGCGACGCGAGATCGGCAAACAAATTTGACCGTGCAACAGAACGCTGTGGAAGAAATCATGTGGATATCCGAGGACAGGGTGAGGCGGCAACGTGAGCGGTTTTAGGCTACTCTCCATATTAACGAACGAATAGTTAGGATGGAAGTTGACAGCGGAGCAGCCGTGTCCATAATGAGTCAGGTACAATTTAAGGCATTATTTCCGAATTTAAAACTGAAGTCATCTGACATTAAATTGCGTTCGTATGGTGGCGAACATTTAAAGGTGATAGGTGTATGTTGCGTACAAGTAGTTTTCAATAACAAAAGTGCAGAGTTAGATTTATATGTAGTAGATAGTGACAATACACCATTATTAGGTAGGGAGTGGATACGAGTGCTGGGAATAAGTTTATTAGAAGGAAAAATCAACGTAGTGCAGGTGAAATCTCCACTTTTCTGTTTGTTAAATGAGTTTAAAGAAGTGTTTGAAGAAGGTATTGGGAAAATCCAAGGTAAACAAGCTTCTCTGTCTCTAAAGCCAGGCAGCGTACCCATTTTTCGAAAAGCCCGACCAATACCATTTGCTATCAGAACTAAAGTAGAAGATGAAATTGCGAACTTAGTCGAACAAGGAATATGGGAATCAGTAGATCACTCCAAATGGGCAGCACCAATAGTTCCAGTGATGAAAGCATCGGGTAGCGTACGTTTGTGTGGGGATTTTAAAAGTACGGTAAACCCATGCATACATGTGGATGAGTACCCACTGCCAACGATTGAGGAGTTGTTTGCAAATATGGCAGGAGGGGAGAAATTTACTAAAATCGACGTAAGCAAAGCTTATTTACATCTCGAAGTTAGAGAAGAGATGCGTCATATATTAACTTTGTCAACACATAGGGGGCTGTATAGACCAAGTCGTTTAATGTTTGGTTTAGCAAATGCTCCAGCTATTTGGCAACGTACGATGGAAATTATTTTGCAAGGTATTCCGAGCATCTCTGTTTTTCTCGACGATATCAAAATAACAGGTAGAAATGATGCAGATCATTTACATAATTTAAGATTAGTGCTAGAAAGATTAAAGAGACATGGTATATTTAACTCTAATGCTAAAAGTATTGAGATTATCAACTCATTTTCTTTTTTAAACTTTTCACAGTTCAACGATGTTAAAAATATTAGTGATAACATACTTGATTTAGTTTTCTCAAATTTAGATGTTATTGATGTCGTTCAAAACAAATTTCCTTTATTACCTATAGATTTGTATCATCCAGCATTAGAAATTAATGTCGAATTACCCTCTTTCAGTCAGCCGAATAGTAACAAGGAATCATCAAGTATCTTTAGCTTTAAAAACGCAGACTATGTTAACTTAAATGCTGCTTTGTGCATTACTGATTGGTCAGTTTTAAATTGTATGTCATTAGATGATGCAGTGGATTTCTTCTATACTAAAGTTAATGATTTGATCAACATTTATGTTCCACGTGTTCGCTTAAATGATGACAAATTTCCACATTGGTTTTCGTCGGAATTAAAAAAATTAGTCCATAACAAAAAAATTGCTCATTTAAATTATAAATCTACTGGAGAGTTACAATACTACAAATTATTTTCTAATTTAAGATCTAAATGCAAAATTCAGGCCAAAATTGACTACCGGCGCTTTATTTATAGATTAGAGTCTCAAGTTACGGATAATATTAAGTACTTTTGGAGACATATTAACTCTTGCAAGGCTGAATTTGGACTACCAAATACTATGTATTTAGATAAAATTCGAAGCTCAAATTTAGCTGATATAGCAAACATGTTTGCTGATAATTTTTCAAGGGTATATTCTAGTGATATAAGTTCCTTTGATCCTCCTTTGTTGAATAGCTCATTTAGCCTATCTCTGTACAACATAGCTTATGACTCGCTCCGCGAAAAATTACATAATTTGGATGTCACAAAAAGCCCTGGCCCTGACAATATTCCTCCGGTTTTCCTTAAAAATTGTGCTGAAACTATAAGTCACCCACTTCTCTATCTATTTAATAAATCTCTGTCATCGGGCTCTTTTCCAGTGCGGTGGAAATCTAGCTTTGTCGTACCTATCTTCAAATCTGGCGACAAAGCTGATATTAAAAATTATCGTCCTATTTGCATATTATCTGCTATCCCTAAAATTTTTGAAAGTCTGGTCACTGATTTTATTACACCACTGGTCCGCCCACTCATTATACAAAATCAGCATGGTTTTTCCGCGAGAAAGTCCACCTCGACTAATCTCATCTCATATCAAAGTTATATTTATAAATCCTTTATGGCTTCACTACAAGTACATTCAGTTTACACGGATTTCTCAAAAGCATTCGACAAAATTAATTTTGATCTTCTTGTAATTAAGCTTGGTAATATTGGTTTTCATGGTTCAATGCTACGTTGGTTAAATAGTTACATAAGAGATAGATCCTTAGTAGTAAATGCTAATAATCATTATTCTCGTCAAATTTTCCCGACATCAGGCGTTCCGCAGGGCTCTCACCTAGGTCCACTTTTATTTTTGCTATTCATTAATGATATACATACGATCTTTCAAGATGTTGAATTCCTACTATTTGCAGATGACTGCAAAATATTTAAAACGGTGTCTTCTATGGATGATGTAATGACTCTTCAGTCAAATTTGAACAAATTTTATGCATATAGTGTACAAAATTGTTTGCAGCTCAATTTAGCCAAATGTCAATACATTGTTTTCAATAAATCAAGAGCCATGTTTCAGCATACATATACCATCAATAGTGTGCCTCTTTTGCAAGTTAATATTGTTAGAGACCTAGGAGTCTTGTTTGATACATCCTTAAATTTTACTTATCACATAAATTATATTTCACAGCAAGCGCGTCGAATGTTGGGTTTTATTATTAGAAATACACGTAATTTTTATAATATCCATGCACTCAAATCGCTGTATTTTGCTTTTGTTCGGAGTAAACTTGAGTATTGCTCAGTTGTTTGGAATCCTTGCTTTACGACTCATTCGCATGCAATTGAGAAAATTCAACAAAAATTTCTACGTTTTATAGCTTACAAGCTTCGCATTCCTTGTGAGAACATTGACTACTCAAGCATATTGACTCTGCTAAATATGAATACATTAGCAGTACGCAGAAATTATTTTGATGCTGTGTTCTTATTTAAAATTGTTAATGGCATCACTGATGCATCAGCTATTTTACAAGAGTTTTCATTTAGAGTCCCAAACAGACAAACCAGATCTAATGAACTTTTCCACCTTTTGATGTGCAGAACAAATTATATGCAGCATTCACCTATAGAACGATTGAAGGCAATAGGAAATTTTATATCTTCTCATGTAGATTTATTTAACTTGGATCAAATCAATTTAAGAAAATTTATGCTTGGTATGCATGATTAACAATTCACGCTTATTTTCGGACATCTCTTCTGATATTTTTTTTTTTTTTCTTCACATAAATATGTATCCAGAACGCATTTAAAATATCATTTCAGCGATCACAAGTTACGTTTATTTAAGTTAGTTTTAGTTTTATTGCTACTTGTCAGCTACCATGTAACTATATTTTAAAGGACATCCGTCCGTTTATTCAAATAAATAAATAAATAAAAATCAACAAAGAGAAGAGTGTATTTTTTAGGGAAGATATTGAATACTGCGGGTAAAAAATTAATAAATGGGGAATTCATAAAGTTAAGGAAAAAGTACAAGCTATTCGGGATGCTCCCCGGCCTACGGATAAGCAGCAAGTGCGTGCTTTCGTAGGATTAGTCAACTACTATGGCAGGTTTATATAAAATTTGAGTACGCTACTTCATCCCTTAAATAGGTTGCTATGTAAGAATGAAACGTTTGTTTAGGATGGGAAGTGTGAAATGGCATTTCGAGCAGTGGAACAAAAAATGCTGAGCAACACTTTCCTAGTTCACTTTGACCCGATTGTAACACTTTGTTTAGCTACAAATGCTTCGCCTTATGGAGTAGGAGCTGTCTTAAGTCATATATATGCAGATGGTTCTGAAAGGCCTATACAATTTGCATCGCAAACTTTGAACGAAACTCAGAAAAAATATTCACAGATAGATAAAGAAGCATACGCCATAATTTTCGGCATTATCAAATTTCATCAATATTTATATGGCAATCACTTCATTTTATATGTAGCCCATGCACCTTTGGTTCAAATTTTGAACCCCCGAAAATCATTACCAACATTAAGTGCTACTAGAATGCAGCATTATGCATTATTTTTGCAAGGCTTTGACTACGAAATTAAGTACAAAAAACTCTAGCGCACCTGAACCGCTAGAAAACTAATTTTCGAAGAAATTGTCTTTGAGTGACCAAAAAATTTGGAAAGACGTAATACACTTTTTTGTAGAATCATATTCCATTCCTTATCTCATGCAACAAAACTCAACTATAACACAAATGATGAAAATGTTCAGTGCTGGCAACACTTTCCCAACGAAGCAGCAATAAGTTTACCATAACAAGCTCATACTTAAATCAACTTATTCTTTGAATTTCGTTCTCATCGGAGGATTTCATCGAAAGTTTCAGCGGTTAAACGTTGTTCGAGGCTGCCATCCGAAAAATGTTCAAAACTCGGAAAATTTAAAAATTGGTTTCTTATTTTTATCGCAAATGCTTTGCATATGAGTATGTGATTTCAAGCATCTGTTGGTGCAATATTTATGAAAATGGCTAATACTGGTTACCCTGTGTCAGCAGCAGAGCAAAATATATACCAAATCTGCGTCACATTAAGTTAAACCCAACCAGTAAATTTCGTTTCGATTGAATCACTGCGCTGAAAGCTTTACGGGTGAAAAGAATTTTAGGGTTGCCACCCTCAAAACTTTTCAAATTTTTAAAACGTTAATATTTGTTGTTAATTTTCATTGCAGGATTATTCCCATTTGCAAATCTAATGACATAATCGCTCAGTCAAGAAATTCCACAAATTTACAAAAATGGTCATAGCTGGCAGACCTTTCATGATTTTTGTACGAAATTCCTACGACATTTATTTCACATTAAGGTCCATTTACTGCATGAACTTCGTTTTGATTTCTGCACTGGACCGGAAGCTATAGGGAAAAAAGCTTTATTTTGCTGAGCAAATTTGCAAGATTTATGAGACAAAATTCACCATAGCTGGCAACCCTATTCTAATTTTTCAACCAAATTTTTACCAAATGTTACATAGAGTAGTACTGTGTGAGTTTTGTTAAAATCTGATGGCTAAATCGGAAGTTATAGGCCAAAAAGCTGTTTTTTTTTCTCAGTGATTTTTCAAGATGGTACCACTGCCACAGGGTTGCCCGCATTTCAAAATCAATTCTATCAAATCTGATCCTAGCTAATACCAACATGTTCTGTGAATTTCATTATGATCGGATAATCCGGTCGTCAGTTCTCGTGAACAGAACTTTCGAGTGCTGAAAATAGAGGTAATTTGGTGATGGGTTGCCATTTTTGTGCTAATCGGAATTTTCAAAATTTTATTTTGACATGATGGACAAAGGTCAAAATTTATCAATGATTTGAAACTTTTGCCACAAATCAAAAATGTTTGAGGAGGGTCAGTGATTTGAAGGATTTTTTTTCAGGAGCCTGCCGTAGCTACAGTGTTACCCGTGCAACCTGGAAAACCCATATATGCTAAGTCCTAGTCAACATCAATAGGCTCTGCAATGTTCACGATGATCCGATGTTTTGATCACAAGTAATGACAAATCAAAATTTCAAAAAAAATCCTTGCCTACTTTTAGGCACTTAGCACCCACACACGGTTCAAAAATTTCAATTCTTTATTATAAACAAGCTAAAAACAAAATTAATTTTCATTCGCAATACTTTTTTTCAACGAAAATTTACACTGCTTCGGAATATAGGAGTACCTCAAAATTCACTAAAACGCTCGCCGCCGCCAAAAGGTTTAGGATATCTGAATTTGAGAAAATTGTGGACCTACCTACTATATACATCTACGTTCTCCGAAAGTTTCACCTCAATCGAATCATCCACTCCAGAGATTATCTCGGAAAATCATTTTGCTGATATATATATATATATATATATATATATATATATATATATATATATATATATATATATATATATATATATATATATATATATATATATATATATATATATATATATATATATATATATATATATATATATATAGAAAGAAATATGAATTTTCGGCGAAACGAGTTTAATACTATTGTTCTTCGAACATTAGTAAAAATCAAATTTACATGCAAACGCAGATGCAATGTCAAGATTACCGGTTCGTTTTGAGAGATCGGAAAAATGGGATGAAGCTGATATTTTTGAAATTAAACAAATTTATTCATTACCAATTACATTGGAACGAAACAACGAAAGATAGGAGTTTACGGGTGTTACTTGAAGGTTTAAAAACAGGCAGAAGTGTGGAGAAGGAATACCGGTTTGGAGTAGATCAGTCTGAATTTAATTTGCAAAGTGGCTGTATTTTTAGGGGGCAAAGAGTTTTAATTCCAATGCAATTGCAAAATAATAATCTAAGAGAATTTCATAAAGCACATTTCGGCATGGTAAAAATGAAGGGCTTGGCGAGGAGTTATTGTTGGTGGAAAAATATAGATATCGATATAGAAAATTTGGTTAAAAATTGTTTTGTATGTAACATATTGGCTAGAAATTTGCCACTAGACAAAGGACACCACTGGGAACCAGCTGGTAAACCTTTTGATCGAGTACATGTAGATTTCGCGGGGCCATTTAATGGCGGGTATTATTTTATTCTGGTGGATGCGTATTCACATTGGCCTGAAGTGCATTTCATGAAAAATATTTCAAGCGAAGAAACGATAGGAGTTTGTAGGAAAATATTCTGTGCTTTTGGATTTCCAAAAGTATTAATTTCGGACAATGGCCCGCAATTTACATCACATAAATTTCAACTGTTCCTCAAATTAAATGGCATAAGGCACAAAACTTCAGCGCCCTACCATCCCGCAACAAATGGTTTGGCGGAAAGGTTTGTTCAAACTATGAAAAAGGGGCTGAAAGCTATGCAATTGGAAGGGAAGCCAAAAGATATCGCTCTAAGTCAACTATTACTTCAATATAGGAAGATGCCACATGCAGATACGGGGATTTCTCCTAAGTTAATGTTAAACCGAGAAATACGATCAAGGCTAGATTTAATAAAACCCAAAATAGAAAAGAAACAAGTAGATCCTAGATATCAAGAGAAACCAACAGCTAAAATACTGGAGGTAGATGCACGAGTAGCGGCAAGAAACTACCAAGAAGAGAAATGGAGATTCGGTACGGTAACTGAAAAGCTTGGTAAGCTTCATTATAGGGTAAAATTAGATGACGGTAAAGAATGGCGTAGGCATATTGATCAGCTTCGTTTAATAGGAATGAGTACCCCTGACGATCTACCACGACTAGACTTTGAACTTCCTTTACAGACGACGCAAAATACGCAATTTGACAAGGACACAGCACCTTCAATAGTCCCAAGCGGAAAATTAGGAGTGGATGCTAATCAGACACTTGAAAGCAAAGGGGAACCGTTAGTTAAGCAGTCGGATAGTCCTCCACACGTAAATGTATCAAATGATGATTCATCCAGGCCGTTACAAAATTATGGTAATAATGCAAACACTGGCGGTGTCCCAGAAGTACGTCGATCATCAAGAATTAGGAAACAACCAGATCGACTTAATTATTAATTTACCTTGAAAATAACTAATGAAGTTCAATGTTGGTTTAATTCAATGATGTGAATTTGCAAATGAAATAGAATTATGATCAAATTTATGTACTAAATTATTGGAATAAATTGGCAAGGAGAGAGATGTTATATTTCTAAATTAGGAAAGATATTATGATGATTATGATGATCAGATATCCGGTTTCTGAAGTTTCATTTCGGCCACTTCCATTGTACCTCTGGACCGACTCGGACGTAGTCTCCCCGCGCCAAAGTTTTAGTATTAATAGATTAATAGATAGTATTAATAACTCTTATTCCTGTTCAATAAAGTGATACTTTAAAAGAGTGCCAGGCGGTGTTTGCTTCCAAAAACGTACATATACAACAGTTACCAGCAGAACGGTCTCAACTCTGACTGCCGATAACACCACATCGAGAAATGTAAAAGCTCCAATATTCGATGGACAAACAGCGTGGAGCATTTACAAAACACAGTTTGAAGCCGCCGCCAGAAGCAGCAACTGGAGTAAGCGAGCACGAGCCACAACCCTCATTCTAGCACTACAGGGCTCAGCAGCCGAAGTTCTACAAACTGTTCCAGTCGATCTGCACTCAAACTTCACGGCCTTGATTAATGCACTGTATATGCGATATGGTGACGATCACCTGAAGCAAATCTATAGGTCGAAGCTTCGTTACCGCATGCAGAAACCAGGAGAAACTCTGCAACAGTTAGTGCTAGAAATTCAAAGTCTAGCACTATTGGCCTACCCAGCTTACGACCCGAAACATCGGGATGACACAGCCACAGAAGCCTTCATCAACGCACTTCAAGATCGAGAGCTGCAACAAGCAGTTTGTCTAGCGGAAAAACGAACAGTAAAGGATGCGTTGGCGTACAGTTTAAATTTTAAAGCAGCAAAAAGTGCCACCCGTAATACAGCCAGACTCCGAGAAATAACTTTGGAAGAGTGTATATGCGAACGCATTGAAACAGTTAGGGAGTCACAAGCGAATGATGCGCCTAGGTGCTGGAACTGCGGCGAACGAGGTCATTTACAAAGGGATTGCTGACAGCGAAGAAGGCCACGTTATTGTCCAGCATGTGCAGCGAGAAGAGGACAGAGACAAAATCCAGCACCAGTAAGGAATCTCCTCCTCAAGCTGAGGAGGCGGGAAACATGTAAGAGCCTACATCATGGGGCAGAAGTTGGCTAAGAGGATCGGCACTTCCAGCACTACCATCACCGTCTCCAGACTACATCGTGGAGAATCAGACTTATGTCTGCCTGGACAGGTCAACGGAGAAAAGTGCATCATAACTATTGAAACTGGTGCAACAAGGTCAATACTAAGACCGGACCTAGTGAAAAACCACCCATTATGCAAGAACAGGATGTTCTCGTTACGAACAGCTACGGGAGAAACTGCAACCCTCTACGGTGAGATTGATCGACAAGTTCAATTAGGGGATTTACTCTTCAACCATCGTTTTCTGTTCGCTAATATAGTAGACAACTGTATTTTACTACTGAATTTCTTGCGACCGCATGGTGTCACTTTGGATTTGGGTCAGCGAATCTTAAAATGGCGAAGCGTCGAGATTCTGATGGAAGATCTTAGCGACCAGACTACTAAGTTGAAGGTAGTAGTAAGTGCTGACACAGACGTGCCAATGTCTTCCGAAAGCGTAATATGGGCCAGAATTGACGGTGATCCTGGTGACCACCGATCTTTCCTGATCGAGCCAACAAAAACTCCAGCGCTGTGCAATCTGATTTTGGCGCAAAGTTTAGTGAGACCGAACAAGGATGGATATGTGCCAGTCAGGTGCCAGTACATCACACTCTGTCACTAGCATCAAAACAGGAGATGTCATTGGGAGCTGCCATTTTGTTTCCACTGTAACATCCTTGGAAGTGGAAAATCAGCAACATTTAGACAAAAAGCAAGGGACGGCCAAAACTCAGGAATTAGTGTCAGCCATACTGGGACCATCACAGCTACCACCAGAGCTATTCTAGCGAGCCTCCGACTTGGTCATTAAGTTCAACGACATCTTTTCAACAGGGGAAAATGGCCAAGGACGAACGAACATGGTAACTCACCTCATAGGTACCCAGGACGCCAAACTCATCCGACAAGCACCAAGACGCCTGCCTTTGACAAAACAAGGGGAAGTTAGCGAAATGATTCGAGATACGGAGAAACAGGGAGTCATTGAGCCATCTGTCCTTGTGAAGAAAAAGGATGGGAGCACTCGCTTCTGCGTCGACTATAGATAACTCAATGATGTAACCAAGAAAGACAGCTACCCGCTTCCACGGATCGACGATATAATGGACACTCTGGCTGATGCAAAGTGGTTTTCAACGTTGGATCTTAAAAGTGGCTACTGGCAAGTAGAAATCGACAAAAATGATCGGGAGAAAACAGCATTTTCCGTCGGTACTGGATTATGGCAATTTGTGGTGATGCCATTTGGACTCTGCAACGCTCCAGTAACTTTCGAACATCTGATAGAATGTGTCCTGCGAGGGTTAAGCTGGAAGACATGCTTAGTTTACCTGGATGACATCATCGTGATAGGAAAAACATTCGAAGAGCAGGTCCGAAACTTGGAGGAAGTATTTTCGAGATTGAGAGCAGCAAATTTAAAACCGAGTCAGAAAAAGTGCACTCTTTTTGCAGCCGAAGTAAGGTACTTGGGACACATCGTATCTGCCGATGGTATCAAAACAGATCCGGGAAAGATAGAAGCTGTCAAAAATTGGCCTGTGCCAAATAACAAAATTCAACTGCGAAGTTTTCTTGGACTGGCGACGTATTATCGCAGGTTCGTAAAAGATTTTGCCAGAATAGCCAAATGTTTACATCAGCTGACCGAGAAAAACCGCCCCTTCACCTGGGATGAGCAATGCCAGACAGCATTTGAGACGCTGAAAAGGGAACTGTGTGAGGCACCTGTGCTGGCATATCCAAAACCAGGAAAGATGTTCGTTGTGGACACCGACGCAAGTAACACCGGAATCGGAGCGGTACTTTCGCAACAAATTGATGGTGAAAAGAGAGTCCTATCTTACTTCAGTCGTGTTCTCTCCAGGAGCAAAAAGAACCACTGCGTGACCAGAAAAGAACTCCTTGCCATAATGGAAGCAACAAAGCAATTCCATAAATACTTGTATGGACAGAAATTTGTTCTTCGAACTGACCACGCTTCGCTGAGATGGTTGCTCCACTTCAGAAACCCGGAAGTCCAAGTCACTAGGTGGATCGAAAGGCTACAGTCGTATGACTACGAAATAGTGCATCGAAAAGGAGGAATACACGGAAATGCTGATGCTCTGTCACGTCGCCCCTGTCCAACTAACTGCAAGCATTGCCACCGTCTGGAGGAAAAGGAGCCAAGCATTGATGTGCGATTGATGACGGCTGAGACCACCGATGGATGGTCACTGGAGGCTATTCGAGATGCTCAGCTGGCCGATGATGACGTCGGACCATTACTGATGTGGAAGGAGTCCACGGAACGTCCTGGATGGAAAGAAATATCAGAGCGTAACACAGTCGTGAAAAGCTATTGGGCCCAGTGGAACTCTCTGCAGGTCGAAGGCGCAGTTCTGAAGCAAAGATGGGAAACGTCAGACAGAACATCATGTAAAAAGCAAATTGTTCTTCCCAGAAGCCGAGTCAAAGAAGTGCTTAAAGAATTGCACGAAGGGACATCGGGAGCCCACCTAGGAGTAAACAAGACCCTAGCAAAGGTGCACGAACGATTCTATTGGCTACACGCTCGAGAAAACATCGAGGATTGGTGTCGAAAATGTACCATCTACGCTTCCGCCAAAGGCTCACAGCAAAAAACAAGAGGACAAATGCAAACATAGAACGTGGGAGTGCCCTTCGAGAGGATTGCCGTGGACATTGCAGGACCCTTTCCGGAATCAGCATGGGGAAATCGGTATACTCTGGTGGTGGCGGATTACTTCAGTAAATCGCCAGAAGTATACCCCATTCCAAACCAGGAGGGCACTACAGTAGCAGATTGTCCTGCATTGGATCAGTAGGTATGGCGTACCTCGTGAGCTGCATTCGGATCAGAGACGATATTTCGAGTCACAAGTTTTCTGTGATATGTGCAAGCTGCTGGGGATACGAAAAACAAGAACCACACCACTTCACCCTCAGTCAGACGGAATGATCGAACGATTTAACGACACATTAAATAAGCATTTGGCCAAAGTGGTTGAAGAGAACCAACAAGATTGGGACCGACACATTCCACTCTTTCTGATGGCCTACAGGGCAGCTGAACCGGAAAAACCCCAGCAAGAGCCATATTTGGCAACACCATCCGATAACCAGCCGATTTAAAGTTCGGGACACCTCCTGAGCAACCTCTAACCATCTCGGAGTATGCAAGCGAACTCAAACAACGGTTAAACCAAATACACCTACTTGTGCAGAAACGACTCAAAATTACCACTGATCGCATGAAAATTAGGTACGACTTGAAAGCTAACTGGATTCCAACAGAACGACCTGGTCTTAATGTACAACCCACGACGCCGAAAAGGTCGATCCCCGAAGTTGCGACGACATTGGGAAGGACCATACAAAATCATCAATCGGATAAACGATGTTGTGTATCGCATACAGGAACACTGAAAGCCGAGAGCCAAAATGATGATTGTACATCTAGATCGCCTCGCCACATATTACGAACATGACACCAATGGACCAGCCGGCGAAACATCTATTCGAAATGAATACATTTAAAGCGCGAATAGTGTTACATACTCGCCGAAATCATCCGCTGTCTCGAACGAACGTTTCTCTGACGAATTTACACTCACAATTATACAATTTACAACAATAACAATCATTTGAAAATCTAAAATGCCGAAAACACATCGCCACACATACACGTACAGATAGCCCATAAAAATCACCTAAAACTCGTTCCGTAGAAACAGAGCAGAGCGACAGAAGATATACAAAACTAGGCAATCTAGCAAGGGAAAGGAGGGCGACGGACGAAATGTGCGAATGATCGGACCGAGCGCATGCTGTGAAGAACATGAATTGGTGACGGCGCAGCGATCACCGGACGCAACGGGATCATGACAATGTTCTATTTTGGTGTTGTGTTGAAGATAAGCGATAGCTCTCTAGAGTGAATGTGTAATGTATTGAAGTGGAATTAAATGAACAAAAAGGGTGAAATAAATTGATTTATTGATAAGGAAACTTAAAATGTTATTACTTTTGGTAGGAACTAAGAGTGTGTGAACCAGAAAAGCGCGACAATATATACAAGGTGTTTGGTACTCGGTGGACACTTTTGTAAAGACGCATTCCTTGATATATTTTGAGCAAAAAATCGTTCTACAAGCTGGTCCGGTTTTCAAAATCTGCGGAATTACAGGGTGTTCAAGAAAAGTTTTTCGGACCTGTACCCTGACTCACTTAAATCTTTATATCTTGAAAACTGATAATCATAACGCAAAGTTTTGTGGCTTGTTTTTTAAAAAATCAAATCACCGTAAATTTCATGTAATTGTTAATTGTAATTGTTACAGATTTTGAGATATTTACTTACAAAACACAAAATTTCGGCACTTCTACCCGGAAAATTCTGCGTTCAGTGTCGTTTTTGATCAGAAAATCTCATGAAAAGAGGCCATTTTAATTTTTATTAATGTTCGAAGAACATTAGTATTAAAATCGCTTCGCCGAAAATTCGTCATATATATATATATATATATATATATATATATATATATATATATATATATATATATATATATATATATATATATATATATATATATATATATATATATATATATATATATATATATATATCAGCAAAATGGTTAAGGGAGATAATCTCTGGAGTCGACGGTCTGATTGGAGATTTTAGGAGAACAAAGATGTAAATAACAAGTAGGTCTATGATTTACTAAAATTCAGATATCTTAAACCTTTTTGCGGCGGCGGGCATTTAAGTGAATTTTCAGGTGCTCCTATATTTCCAAGCATTGCAAATTTTTGTTAAAAAAATTACTAGGAATGGAAACTTATTATGTTTTAAGTTTGCTTAGGATAAAGAAGTGGAAATTTTAAGCCTTGTGTAGGCGCTGAGTGCCTAAAAGTAGGCAATGATTTTTTTTCGAATTTTGATTTGTCATAACTTCTAAGGAAAACAATGGATCATCGTGATATTTTCAAAGCGTATTGATATAGACTAGAGTTTTATACACATGGACTTTCAAGACTGTGCAGGCAACTTTGTAGCGACAGCAGGCTCCTGAACAAAAATCCTTCAAAACATCGACCTTCCTGAAAATTTTTTGATTTTTGAAAATGAATTCAAATTATTGATAAATGTTGACATTTGTCCATCAAGTCAAATAAAATATTTCAAAATCCCGCGGTAAACAAGAACGGCAACCCGTGATCAAATGACCTCTATTTTCAGCACTCAAAACTTTTGTGTTCGAGAACTGACGATCGGATAATGTGATCAATATGAAATTTACAGGCCATGTTGGAATTTGCTAGGTCCAGATCTGATAGAAGTGATATGAAAAACGATTAACACTGTCGCAGTGGTGCCATTTGGAAAAATCGCTGACAAAAAAAACTGGTTTTTGGCCTATAGCTTCCGATTTAGCCACCAGATTTTAACCAAATGCACGCAGTAAGTGAACTTTACTCTAAGATAGGTTTCATAGAAATTTTGTTGAAAAATTAGTATAGGGACGCCAGCTACGGCAATTTTTGTCTCCTAAATATTGTTAATTTGCTCAGGAACATAAAGAGTTTTTCCTTTTAACTTCCGATGCAGTGACGAAATCAAAACGAAACTCACGTGAAAAGCATATCTTGTTGCGTTATTAATTCTGTAGGAATTTTGTTTGAAAAACCGTGAAAGGGTTGCCAGCTATGATGAATTTCGTAATTTATTTACATTGCTTTGTCATAAAATGTCCAACTGGGAATGATCCTGCAATGTCAATTAACAACAAATATCTACGATTCAAACATTTCAAAAGCCATTCAATCGAAACGAAATTCATAGGCTGGGTTTAACACAACGTGAAGCAACTATGGTGCTAGCACATGATTGCCAGCACCGGACAATTTCGTAAATATCGCACTAACAGATGCTTCCATTTTCTATTCATAAGCAAACCATTTACAATAAAATAAGCAACCGAAATTTAAATGTTCCGAGTTTTGGAAATTTTATTGTTTGTTACTTGAATCTATAACCAAGTTTATTAGCTTATTCATCTGCATCATCCTCCTTCTATGGTAAGCATAATTTATAGCAAACGACTTCGATTACATAAAAGCACTAAAAGATTATATAAAAGCAAAGCATCTAAGTTATGTATCTATATGCTTTGCGCCAAGTTGTTTATATGATGTTATTTTATTTGAATAAAGCTCTTTGCCCTATAGCCTACAGTACAGTCATGGTATCATAACAAAATTCATATGGCAAATTTAAATTATTGTAGACAATATTCAGTAGAAATCTAGTTTGAAAAAGAATGATAGGGTCGCCAGCTATGATTGTTTTTGTATTTTTACTAATGTTCGAAGAACAATAGTATTAAACTCGTTTCGCCGAAAATTCATATTTCTTTATATATATATATAATATATATATATATATATATATATATATATATATATATATATATATATATATATATATATATATATATATATATATATATATATATATATATATATATATATCAGCAAAATGATTAAGGGAGATAATCTCTGGAGTGGCCGATTCGATTGAGCTGAAATTTTCGGAGAACGTAGATGTATATAGTAGATAGGTCCACGACTTTCTCAAATTCAGATATTCTAAACCTTTTGGCGGCGGCGAGCGTTTTAGTGAATTTTGAGGTACTCCTATATTTCCAAGCAGTGTAAAGTTTTGTTAAAGAAAAGTATTGGGAATGAAAACTAATTATGTTTTTAGCTCGTTTATGATAAAAAATTGGAAATCGTGAGCCGTGTGTGGGTGCAGGGTGCCTAAAAGTAGGCAAGGATTTTTTTCCAACTTTTGATTTGTCATTACTTTTAAGAAAAACAATGGATCTTCGTGAAATTTGCAGAGCGTATTAATGTTGACTAAAATTTAGCACAAGTGGATTTTTAAGATAGTGCGGGTAACCATGTAGCTACGGCAGGCTCCTGAATAAAAAACCTTCAAATCATTGACCTTCCTGAAAAATTTTTGATTTTTGACAAAAAAATCAGACCACTGATAAATTTTAACCTTTGTCCATCATGTCAAATTAAAGTTTTCAAAATTCCGATTTGCACAAGAACGGCAACCCATCACCAAATTACCTCTATTTTCAGCACTCGAAAGTTCTGTTCACGAGAACTGACGACCGGATTATCCGATCATAATGAAATTTACAGGACATGTTGGTATTGGCTAGGACCAGGTCTGATAGAAGTGATTTCGAAATGCGGGCAACCCTGTGCCAGTGGTACCATCTTGAAAAATCACCCAGAAAAAAACCGTTTTTGGCCTATAACTTCCGATTCAGCCATCAGATTTTGACAAGATTCATCCAATACTTGGATCTTATTTTATGTAACATTTGATGAAAATTTGGCTGAAAAATTAGAATAGAGTTGCCAGTTATAGTGATTTTTGTCTCCTAAATCTTGCAAATTTGCTCAGCAAAATAAAGCTTTTTTCCCTATAACTTCCGGTCCAGTGTAAAAATCAGAACGAAGTTCACGCAGTAAATGGACTTTATTGTGAACCAAATGTCATAGAAATTTCGTACCAAAATCATGAAAGGGCTGCCAGCTATGACCATTTTTGTAATTTTGTTGAATTTCTTTACTGAGCAATTATGTCATTAGATTTCCAAATGGAAATGATCCTGCAATGAAAATTAACAACAAATATTAACACTTTAAAAATTTGATAAGTTTTGAGGATAGTAACCCTAAAATTCTTTTCACCCGTATAACTTCCAGCGCAGTGATTCAATCGAAACGAAATTTACTGGTTGGGTTTAAATTAACGTGAAGCAGAATTGGTATGTATTATGCTTTGCTGTTGATACAGGCTAACCAGCATTAGCCATTTCCGTAAATATTGCACCAACAGATGCTTCAAACAACGTTCTCATACGCAAAGCATTTGCAATAAAAATAAGGAATTCTTTTTTAAATTTTTCGAGTTTTGAACATTTTTCGGATGGCAGCCTCAAACAACGTTTAACCGCTGAGACCTTCGATGAAATCCTGCGAAGAGAACGATATTCAAAGGATACGTTGATTTGAGTATGAGATTGTTATGGTAAACTTATTGCTGCTTCGTTCAGAGAGTGTTGCCAGCACTGAATTACATGTGTTATAGTTGAGTTTTGTTGCTTTGGATAAGGAATGGTTGATATGATTCTAAAAAACAGTGTATTACGTCTTTCCACACTTTTTTGTCACTCAAAGACAATTTCTTCGAAAATTAGTTTTCTAGCGGTTTAGGTGCGCTAGAGTTTTTTTGACATAGCTTTAGTAAGCGATTTTATCATAAAATTTTCAAATCGTAGTGGTCTTGTAGTGAAAATGCACACAAAATACTAGGATCTAGAAAGTTTGAAAGCTTTTGCGAATGGTAACCTTAAATTTCTTTTTATCCCTATAATATCCAATTCAGTGATCGGATCAATACGAACTTCGCAGAGCAGATTGACTTCAACGTGAGGCAGATATGACTTATTTTTGGCTTCGGTGCTAGCAAAGAACTGCTAACACGAGGTGTTTTTGTTATTTTCGTACCAACAAATGCTTGCATTAAATATTCACATCGCGAATATACAATATATAACAATATATATGACAATACATACAATATATAATACATAAGACAATAACAATAATATAAAAACAATATATCAGACAATATATAACAATACACTCAAAATCTACACAAATCCTCTACTGTTCTTCGAACATTAGTATTTCTAGCAGTTCTGATGCGCTAGGGTTTTTATTTTTATAGGTCATATTGTTGGCTAAAAAAGTTGCATACATGTTTATGACTTTGGTTTTACCATTTTGCAAGTAGTAAGCGAAAATACATACCGGTTAAAAAGTAAATATGCCGTAAAGTGGCCCTCGATGAAAAGAAAAGTTTAAACTGTTATTTGTACTTAAGTATTTTTACTGCCCATTAATTACTTATCAAGCTATCAATAAAATAAACTAAATTAAAATTAATTTCAAGATAAATAATGCATCTGCCTGGATGTGACAGGTAAAATTGGGTACAGTTCTTCGCCTTTATTAATGGGACGCTAAAAATTTAAGATCCCATAAAAACAGAACCACTTCCAAATTTTTGTTAGTTTCAGTACATTACTCGAACTACAAGATATTACAAAAAATTTCAAAAATAAATTCAAAATGTTTCACTACAATAATGAAGAATATGCAGATATTATGTACGTATATGGAAAGTGCCGGGGAGCTCACAAGCGGCGCAATCTTTGTATCAACAGAGATATCACCATCAACGGATTCCTGGACGGAGAGTGTTTCAACAGCTATACACAAAGGTTCGGGAAGCTGGCAGCGTTAGGACGACCCGAGTAAACGCAAATCCTGCGCCTGCAATCGCTGTACGGACCAATGAAGAAAACACGCATGCAGTAGAAACTGACCCATCAATCAGTATTCGACGCCTGGCGTTGGAGTTTAACGTGTCTACGTGGAAAGTTTGGAGTGTTTTAAAAGCAGCCCGTTTACTTCCCTATTGCCACACACCAGTGCAGGAGCTGCTACTGATCGATTTGCCCAAAAGGATGGAATTCTGCAATTGGCTCCTTGAAAAACAATTAGAGAACGAAAATTTATTGAACACCATTCTCTGGACGGATGAGTCCTAATTTACCAGGGACGGTATCACAAACTTTCACAATTTACATACATGGACTGAGAGCAATCCACACGAGAAAGACTTCATAGTTTCAGCATAGGTTCAGCGTAAATTTATGGGCAGGAGTGAGTGGTAACGATTTAATTGGTCCTATTAGGCTGCCCGCCTGCCATAAAAAGTACCAATTACTTACATTTTTGAAGACATGATCTGCAGGACATATTGAAGGATATTTAGCTGCAACGATTGGCGTCCATGTTCTACCAACACGATGGTGCTCCAGCTCATTATGGCCGACCAGTCAGAGATTGGTTGAATTCCAATTATACCAGTCGCTGGATCGGTAGAAATGGACCAATACACTGGCCTGCGGGATCTCCTGATCTAACAGTAATGGATTTTTTTGTATGGGGCCAGAAGAAGGACCTTGTCTACACAACGGAAGTATCAACATTGGAAGACCTAAATACCAGGATCGATGCGGCTCCAACAGAAGTGAGGCAGCAGCTGAGAAGCATGAATATGAAAAGAACGCCTGCGAAACGAGCTTTGTATTCAAAATGAAGGTGGCCATTTTGGAAATTTACTGTCGCTCAAAAATTTTGAAATAAAGCATAAAAACCATTATTAAATTCTTTCAGTTCAAGCAAAGAGTGTAGATCGAAAACGAGGGCCACTTTATGGCATATTCAGTTTTTAAGCGATATGTATTTTCGCTTACTGCTTGCAAAATGATAAAACCTACGTCATTAATATGCATACAACCTTTGTAGCCAATTATATCGCCAATAAAAATATAAAATTAAAATGGCATATTTCAATGATGTTTTCTGAGAAAAACGACATTGAACACAGGGTAGAAGTGCCAAAATTTTATGTTTTGAAGTAAATATGTCAAAATCTGTAACAGTTACAATTTAGACCGTTACATTATAATAACTTGATTCCATAAAAAACAAGCTACAAAACTTTGCGTTATAATTATTAGTTTTCAAGATATAAAGATCTAAGTGAGTCAGGGTACAGGTCCGAAAATTTTTCTTGACCACCCTGTAACCCCGCAGATTTTGATATATATATATATATATATATATATATATATATATATATATATAGATATATATATATATATATATATATATATATACATATATATATATATATATATATATATATATATATATATAAATATATATATATATATATATATATATTTATATATATATATATATATATATATATATATATATATATATATATATATATATATTGTTGCGACCGACTAAACTCTGTCGAGCCGTCGGCAGTGCAGCATATATTTAATTAGAGATCTTCCTTCTGTTTCCCGGCGTGCCTTTTCCCAGCCGACTAGCTCAGCATGGCGTGGGTTGGCGGGCGGAAGATCTCTACGTGCTATGGCACGCAGACAATACAACACTCACCACATTTCACAGTTTTACATCAGAAACCACCAGGAAACAAAGGAAAACTAAGAGTTTCCGTAAGAATCACTAACGATATATATATTCCTTTGGCGTTATTTACACAAAAAAACTTAAGATAAACTTAAAATAATCTAAGAAGAAAAAAAATCAAAAAACCAAAATTCAACAATTCAATTAACTAAATTCAAGCACATAAATAAAATCAAAGAAATCAAATCAAATCAACTAAGGACTAATTTGGTTGGGTTTTTTTTCATGCCCAACCCCGGCCGGAGTGGAGTTCACATTGATCATACATTTTTTTTTTTAAATAAAAATGTGATCCAATTGTAGGGATAAAATAATAATACCTTAAAAACGAAAAAAAATATAACAAAAAAACTATAATACCAAAATAATTGATCTGAAAAAAATGTTAAATTCGAATAAATAAACCAACTAAATATATAATCATGCAAAAGTAAAGAAAAAGAAAGCAAAATTCAATGAAATTTTACATTCCCCCACACCTTTAGTTTCTTTTTTTCTCAGTTTAATATTCAGATTCATTGTCAGGTCAAAACCAAAATGACTGAGGCATACAACAAGGGTGCGCAAAGATACAATTTAAGAAGCCGTGTAAAAGATTTTGCCATCGGTCAAGACCTCTGGGTACGCAATCATTCACTAAGCTGTGCGGTTGACCGATTTGCGGCTAGGTTAGGTTAGGTTAACGTGGCTGCCGATCTTCAGAGGCCTGACGACCAGCACACATAGGCACAGGAGAGGCCCGTTGCGATACCACAATATTTTAGTGACTCTCTTCTACTCACTAAAGTCAGGAAACCATTTGCTTCCTTTGAGAAACCGGACTATCCCCTTTAGCTTTACCAGGGACAGTTCCGTCAGGTTTGAGAGAAAGGGTGCACCAAGTGCCGCCAGTCTTCTCCTTGCCAAAGCCGGACACTGGCACATGAGGTGAAGGATGGTTTCCTCCTCATCCTCAGAGCCACAGCTCCGACAGAAGTCATTAAACTCTACGCCCAAACGTTGTGCATGCCGTCCTATAAGGCAGTGGCCCGTTAGAACGCCCACAGTGCAACGAAGGGCGCTTCGAGTTAAGCCTAAAAGCTGCCTGGTGCGATGCGCATCCATGGATACCCAGGACTGCCTTGTTATCACACAGAAAGATTCATCTGCCCAGGACTTCTTAGCGTCCTCAAGATATTTTTGGCTTATGGCCAGTTTGACCGATGTATACGATGTATACCCTTTGAAAAGGAGCAAGAGACCTCAGGTAGCAAAGTTCCAAGCCTTGCTAGCCCATCGGCCTCACAGTTGCCCTGAAAACCCCTATGTCCAGGTACCCAAATCAATTGAACAACCGAATGTCTCGACATCTCCCTAAGAGATGCACGGCATTCAGCAACAATCTTGGACATTGTACAAGGACCAGCAAGGGACTTAATAGCCGCTTGGCTATCTGTGAAAATACCAATATTGACCCCGAATATTCGATTACACAGAAGCCAGTCGACTGCCTGATAAATAGCCACTACCTCCGCCTGAAAGACACTACAGTGGTCTGGTAGACGGAGGGACAGCTTGAGATTCAGCTCATCTGAGTATACACCACTCCCAACTCTATTATTTAGCTTTGAGCCGTCAGTGTACACATGGGTAAGCCCATTATCAAGGGTGATACCATTACACCATTCCTCCCTGCATGGAATGCGAGTTGCAAACTCCAAATCCAGTATGCATTGTGGGGCGTTGTAGTCAACAACCGCTGGTGCGGGTACTCCCTCGGCCAAGATCCTCGCATGACCGAAATCTGTCCTATTCCATGCTGAGATACAATTTAGTCTCACAGCAGCAAGATTAGTGTTGTGAGATCAGTAGGTTGGTTGGCAGCCAATGTAGCAGCACAAACAGTGCCTTAGTAGGAGTGGAGCGGAGCGCTCCAGTTACCTGTAGTGCAGCCATTCTTCGCACTTTTTCAAGCTGCCGTTTGCAGGTAGCCTTAAGAGCAGCCTGCCACCAGAACGCCACCCCAAACAACAGAATTGGTTCCACCACAGCAGTGTAAAGCCAAGCAACAGTACGAGGCTGCAACCCCCAACTCGCCCCTATGGCCCTTTTGCAACAGTAAAGTGCGTTGAAAGTCTTCCGAGCTCTTTCTGCCACATTGTACGTCCATAGTAACTTCGAGTCAAGGATTAGCCCTAAGTATTTGACCTTCTGGCTCAAGTTAATGGAGACCCCATTCAATTTGGGTAACTCAAAATCAGGAACTTTGTACTTCCTTGTAAACAGCACTAGTTCCGTTTTATTAGGATTCACATTCAAGCCGCACTCACGACTCCAACGCGAAATTATGTCAAGAGAGTGATTTAACCTCTCCGATAACGTAGATAAATACTTTCCCGACACTGAAACAGCTATGTCGTCTGCGTAAGCAATCACTTTGCAGCCGGCACGGTCCAGCTTCCTTAGAAGAGTATTCACCGTGATGTTCCACAGCAGGGGAGAGAGAACTCCACCCTGAGGTGTGCCCGTGCTGACTCCTCGTCTTACGCTGGCATTACCCAGCGTAGAGATTACAACTCTACTTTTGAGAAACTGCACAATAAAAGCAACTAACCGTTCATCCACATGCATCACTGAGAGAGCCTCAACAATTGCGTTCGAATTAACGTTGTTGAAGGCCCCCTCGATGTCCAGGAAGACAGCAACCGTATACTTCTTTAGAGCAAGAGATTTCTCAACTTACTCAATAAGGACGTGAGGAGTGGTTTCAACAGACTTACCTTTGGTATAAGCATGCTGCGACTGCGAGATCAGCATAGGATCGTTTGATCTTTTAATATGGTAATCAATTATCCTTTCCAAAATCTTTAGCAGGACGGAGTTAAGACTTATTGGACGATAGTCCTTCGGCTTAACGTGCGTAACTTTTCCTGCTTTAGGAATAAACACCACTCTGGATTCCCGCCAGCTGGTGGGAACATACGAGAAGCGTAGACAAGCGTTATAAATCTCTCTGAGTCAAGGTAGCGATACTTCCATGGACTTCTGAATGTAAGCCACAATGACGCCATCAGGGGCCGGGGACTTAAACGGCTCAAATGAGTTAATAGCCCACCTCAGTTGAGAATTTGATATTCTGAACGGCGGGATTGAACTTTAATTTTGCTCCGTCTGACACACCACTTCTAGAGGGCAATGATTGCCCGGAAAGCGTGCGTCTATCAGTACTTTGAGAGTATCTGCGCTCGAACTAGTCCAAATGCCCTCAGGATTCATGATGCACCCCATAGCTTTTGGTGTCGCGCTTAAGACCTTACGAAGGCGATTTGCCTCGCTGAGACTCTCCACGTTACCACAGAAAGATCTCCATGAGGACCTCTTTGCCTTACGTACGGCATACTTAAAAGCCTTAAGCTTCGTTTTATACATCGACCAGTCATTAGATCTTTTTGAGCAATTGAACTCCCTCCTACATTCTCTTCGCAAGGTACTGATCTCCTTATTCCACCAGAGGGGCTTGGGATTTCCCCTGCCCGTGGGTGGCTTACAATCTTCCCTAGACGCGAAGTTGAGAGAACTAGTAAGGGTGTCAACTGCCTTATCCAGTTCATGATAGCAGTCAATGCTCTTAGGAACAATTTCCAGTGAGGATCGAACTAGAGAATTAAATAGCTTCCAGTCCGTCCTCTTTCTGTTAATAAAGGCTACCTGCTCGGCAGAGCTGCGGCCAGCCACGTTGTACGATATGTACCTGTGATCAGAGTAAGAACACTCCTGTAGAACCCTCCAGTCACGGAGAAGTTGCGAGTGCCGCCCACTAATCAAGGTAACGTCAAGCACCTCCCTTCGGTTTGAGATAAGGAAGGTCGGTTCGCTGCCAGTGTCTGCGATGAAGAGGTCGTGGGCAAGGATGAAATCAAAAAGTTCCTCGCCTCGACCATTTGTATTGGAGCTACCCCATACTTCGTTATGAGCGTTAGCGTCAGCTCCCAGAATCAGCGGCACACTTGTTTTCCTGGCTTCAGCCACAATCCCCCTGACAATGTCGCAGGGAGGGCTAGCGCCATGATCATGTGCCATATAACAAGAAGCAAACGAGCATGGTCTTTGGTCGCATTCCACTGCAACAGCCATGTTATCCTTGTCACAGAAGTGATGTAATACAAGAACATTTATGGTTTTCCTGACAAGAATACAGGCACGTGGCTTACAAGAGCCGTCAGGTGTTATCAGTCTGTATCCATTGGTGCGTAACCCGCAAACCCGGTTGTTAACAACCCATGGTTCTTGGATAAGAATTAGCTCCTCCTCTGTCCTAGACAGGCGGAGTAGCAGGGCAGCTGATGCTGCTATGGAATGGTGAAGATTCACTTGGAGTACCTTCACCATTAATGAGTTAGTTAATTAGGGTTAGATCAAGGTCCTCCCCCTCGGACATAGAAGCCGTCCCAGCTTCTTGCTCTGTGCCCAGAGTCATGAGGTCCAGGCAGCCACCCAACTCGAAGGCAGTTCCGACACTAACCCCATCGGCAAAGAGGGATTCCAAATCCGATTCCTCATCAGATTTCTCCCTCAGAAAGACATCAGACCCTTTTTCAAGTGGCTCCACTGTCGTTTGGGTCACCATCTTTGGGTCAGGCTTGGCAGGTATCGGATCTCCCGAAGCAGAGCTCTTTGGCCTGTCGCTTCGATAGATACGTAGGGCCAGTTTTTCGACCCCGTACCTGATGATGCCCTTTCGAGCATCCAATGCCGGCAGCGTCTTATAGTTGATGACGAAGAGGGCTTCCCGCCGATTGTCCACCGGCTCACCAATCTTCACAACCCTCCAATCCTCCGTAGGAAGATCAGGGTTGAAGAGCCGAATAATGTCCAGGACCTCCACTGGATCCGAATGGAAAGCAGGAATCCATGTCCTGCATCTTGGCCGACTGGGGATCTCATCCTTGGACACCACCTTAATCCTGGCGTCTGGCCAGAGTTCCCCCAGCTCGGAGATAGCCTGCTTGTAGAAATCGGCCGATCGTTGGTCTCCACGCGAGTTAACGCATCGTCTTATCTGAACTGCATGATAAAACATGCACATTTCATTATTGTCTACGAGTTAACGCATCGTCTTATCTGCACTGTATGAAAAGACATGCTCATAGCATTAATGTCTGTATGACCAAGATAAATATGTATTTTGAAATAAGAAATGTAATGTTATCTTATAAGTGACCTTTGCAGTGTAAGATTAGGATAAGAACTATTATAAGAAATTGTACTTGCATAAATAGCGACGTTCGACTCGGACAAGCATCTTTTAAGGAATTAGCTCGTTAAGTGGAACCTCTGTTTAAATATAGAAACATATTTTAATAATATTTTCTGAGTGTTTCCTTATTCGATCATATATTCACTACTGAATATATTAATTGGGGGCTCAACCGGGATAGTGCAAAATTTGTTGTACTATCCAAGCCAATATTCAAGTGCCGTATACTGTTCGAAAGTTTAGTGATAGTGATAAACTAGCAACGAGAAACGAATTAGTTTTAGGTAGTGCTACGAAGTATCCAGTTGGAAATAAAATAGCAGTGAAGGACAAAAACCGTGCCGAGCAGAGCTACAAATTCAACAACGCTGAACAACCGACCAAAGCATTTGAACGTCGACAAACAATCCTGGACGTAAAAAAGGATTCCTAAGCAACCAGCAGATATCAAGATTTTTACAGCAGCGAAGAACTACAAAGAAGTGCCGAGTAGAGCAACAAATCAACCAGGAAGCCGAACGATCAATACATTTTCAATCCTGGACGTAAAAGAGAATTCCAACCAGCGGATATCAAGGTATTTACAACGTTTAATTAGTAGCACAAATTTACAAAGTGGACGAAATTATACGAAAATTGAGTGTTTTAAAAATTAAATCATTTGATAAAATGGATATGAACATATTAAAAGCTGAATGTGATATCCTTAAACAACAAGTAAAGGAATTACAGGAGCAGTTAGTAACTCAAAACACAATTATATTACAAAGAATAAGTGCTGTGGGAAATGGTAATGGAATAACTACAAATACGACAACTCACGAAGATGAGACTTGTAAATACGTATCTGCGAAAGATATTAATATTAGTATTTTCAAATCCCTACAAACTTTTTCGGGGAACAGCAGTGAGTATAGACCGTGGCGTAAAATGGCTATAATTTTGTTTGACACAGTCAAACCTTTTCGTAGTCAAAATATTTACAAAGAGGCACTAATCCTCATAAGATCAAAAATAATAGGAGCAGCTTCTGAAATATTGATAAATAATAATACAAAACATAATTTCGATGCAATCATCGAACAGTTAGACTCCGCATACTCCGACAAACGACCCCTGTACGTTTTAGAGAGTGAATTGACTCAAATACGTCAAGGAAATGATTCGTTAGACAAATTCCATGACAAACTTAATCAAAGTCTGAATTTGGTAATATCTAAAATAGAAATGAGTCACAATAACGAACACGCAATTAAAGCTTTAACACTGGAAATGGAGGAAAAAGCAATTCGAACATTTACTTTGGGCATACGTAGCCAGGCAATAAAAAACATGCTGTATGGACACAATCCTAGAACTTTAAGTGAAGCATTCGCATTAGCTAGAACTATGTACCATGATGTTCAGTATCAAAATTTAGAATTTACATCGAGACCGTTTAAACCACCAATAACTAATAGATATCAAAACTTGCCTCCTAGACCTCAGTTTAGCCAACAGAGAAATTTTTTTTCAAATAATAATTATCCTCAACAATCAAATCAAAGATTTTCCAATAATAATTTTCAAAAGCCAGAACCCATGGATATAGATTCATCTATTCAATTTAGAAATTCATTTCATAAGAAAAGAGATCATAGTGTAAATAATTCAAATAATAAATCACCTTATAAAAATCAAAGATTGAATCAAATCCAAGATACTGATAATGAATCAACAGTAGTAAACATCTCCGATAATATTGATAATCAAGAAATCAATACTTTTTTAGTCTTGTGAATGGCTTACCACATTTAACCTTAAGAACAATATCGGAGAGTAAGCCGCTCAAGATATTAGTAGATTGTGGAAGTACAAATAATTACATAAACAAAAATAGTTCAATTGGCAATGATGTGAAACTTAATAAAATAATTAAAACACAAACCTTACACGGAATATCCACTATCAAGGAGAAAAGAATATTAACCTTATTTAACACTCGTTTAGATTTTTACACTCTTGAAATTCCAAACAATTTTAAAGCCATTTTGGGTCTAGACGGACTTACTAAACTCAAAGCAAATATAGATTTCACTAATTTACAGATAACATTTTATTCTAAGCATCCACCAAACCAATACATAAATTACACCATAGATAACGAAGAGTATAAGGACAAAATAGACAAAATTATGAGAAAGGATCAGGTTGATGATAGGTTACCTTTCACTACTACCATTCAAGCCACCATAAGGACCAAAGATAGCTCTCCAATTTGGACAAAGCAATATCCATATCCTATGAGTGACAACGAATTTGTAAAGAAATTAGCGACTTATTAAGAAAAGGAATTATAAAACCTAGCAAAAGTCCTTACAATTCACCTGTTTGGACAGTTCCTAAAAAAGGCACCGATGATCAAGGGAGGCCTAAACGGAGAATGGTAATTGATTTCCAGAAATTAAACAGCCATACTATAACTGATCGTTATCCTATACCTGATGTGAATATGACTACAGAATCTAGGTAATGCAAAAATATTTTCGACATTAGACTTTGAATCAGGATTCCATCAAGTATTAATCAAAACTGAGGATAGAGAAAAAACGGCATTTTCAATAAGTGGGGCAAAATATGAATTTATTAGAATGCCATTCGGTTTAAAAAATGCACCCAGTATTTTCCAACGTTGTGTTGATGACATTTTGAGGGATTACATAGGGAAATTTGCATACATTTACATCGATGATGTTCTTATATTTTCCTCAACAGCCGAAGAACATATCAAACATATAGAAATAATCGTAGATGCACTCAGAAAAGCGAATATGAAACTTTCAGTAGAAAAATCTCACTTTTTCAGAACTGAAATCGAATATTTAGGTCATTTAATAAAACATGGAAAAATAACCGTGGATCCAAATAAAATACAGACTATTAAAGATTATCCTATTCCGGGAACGTTAAAAGACTTAAGATCATTCTTAGGGCTAACGTCCTATTACCGAAAATTTATTAAAGATTTTGCGAAAATTACAAAACCTTTAACTATATATCTTAGAGGAGAAAATGGGGGAATAAGCAAGAATAAAAGCAAGAACGTAAAAATTACATTAGATGAAGAAGCTATAAAATCAACAGTGATATTAAAGGAAAAGCTGCAGGAAAAGGTTGAACTCTATCAACCCGACTTTAATAAACCTTTTGAGCTAACCACTGACGCCAGCAATGTAGCGATCGGTGCTGTATTAAGCCAAAATAGAAATCCTATTGTTTTTATTTCAAGAACTCTTAACAAAACAGAACAGAATTATTCCACGAATGAAAAAAAATTATTAGGTATTGTTTGGAGTCTCCAAAAGTTAAGAAACTATTTGTATGGTATAGCAGACTTGACCATATATACGGACCACCAGTCCCTAATATATTCTATTTCTGATAAAAATCCAAACCCAAAATTGAAAAGATGGAAGAATTTAATAGAAGAGTATGGTGCAAAACTTGTTTATAAACCTGGACACCAGAATGTTGTTGCTGATGCACTATCCAGACAATCAATAAATGTGACTACATCAGGTTGCAGCATGCACTCAGAAGAAAGTTCCGAGCGTAACGAAATCAAAACAGTAACACAGCCTATAAACAGTTTCAAAACACAAATAATTCTGAAAAAAAATCCCACTGATGAAATGAACTTGGGCAACACATTTCAAGGATACGTAAGGTATGAGATAAAATTTTCAAATACACAGTTTATTATAGAGCAACTTAAAACAATAGTAAACCAGAAAACAATTTCAGCAATTCACACTGATTTGGAAACGTGGTTTAGAGTAAAGGAAGAAATACTAAAATATTACCAATCATATAAGATTGTATTCTCACCAACTGTATTAGATGATGTAAAAGACAAACACGAACAGGAAAATTTTATAAACGAAGTAC
This sequence comes from Nemotelus pantherinus, assembly GCA_963978885.1. Taxonomy (NCBI): domain Eukaryota; kingdom Metazoa; phylum Arthropoda; class Insecta; order Diptera; family Stratiomyidae; genus Nemotelus; species Nemotelus pantherinus. The sequence continues at coordinate 116,197,665 of OZ022264.1, forward strand.
ACAATCGAGCACACAGAAATTATGAAAATAATTTAAAGGAGCTCCTAGAAAAATATTTTTGGCCAAATATGAAAAATGAGGTAAAAAGCTATGCAAAAAAATGCGAAATTTGTCTGAAAACAAAGTATGACAGACATCTCAAGAAACAGATATTGAAAACAACACCTACACCAACCAAACCTGGCACCCACATTCAGATAGATATCTTTTACCTTTCAAACAACACATTTATAACTTGCATAGATAAATATTCGAAATATGCTTATTTCAAAAAAAATACCTAACAAAATCAATGTTGTCGAGCATTTGGAAGAAATATTTCGAACAATATTCCCACATTGCCAATCATTGGTTACAGATAACGAAGGTATATTCACGAATCCCAGCACTCAAACTTTATTGAATAAACTAAATATAAGTCATTTTCGAACACCAGTTGCCCATTCGATTACGAATGGACAGATAGAACGCCTACATTCAACAATTATAGAAATAACAAGAGCATTAAGTAAGCAGAATATCACTGATCCAATTAATGAAATATTTAACGCAGTTTTCGAATATAACAATACAATTCATTTAGTAACTAATGAGAAACCAATAAACGTCCATTTTAATCAATCTAATTTCCCTCAAATAGAAGAACGATTAAAACTAGCATCTCAAAAGTCTCAAAAGCATGAAAATAAAAAGAGAACGTATAAATCATTTCAGGTAGGCACTACAATTTTCACAAAAAACAACCGCAGAAATAAAATTACTGATCGATTTATAAAACACAAAGTCAAGGAAAACCGTGAGGACACAGTTCTTACAACCTCGGGGAAGATCATCCACAAAGATGATATTCGCACGGATTATATTTTGGACTCTTCTCATTGAAGTTTCATCAATAACTAATATTACAAACCTCAAAAACAAGAACTTCATTTTAATCCCTGGCGACGATGCATATGTATTTAAAAAAATGGAGTTTATGTATCACATGAGTAATATCACACACTATAAAATAGCTCTTCAAAAAGTAAAGGAAAACAAAACGGATGAGATTGATCTCAATACTATAGAAAAAATAGAAAATCTCTTATACCAACTAGACGAGCATAGCAGATCCAAAAGGGCTATCAACTTTGTAGGTTCATTTATTAAATTTTAATTCGGCAATCCAGATCATGAAGATGCACTCGAAATAAAAAACGCAATAAACAAATTAATTGAAAATAATGAAAAACAACAATTTATTAATTCTGACTTCGAGAAAAGAATTTATGCATTACAGAAATCTAACACCCATTATTCTTTTCTCCTTAACGAACTTTATTTTGAAGTGAAGAACATAATCGAAGCAATAAATTAACACGGAACAATAATTTCCTATCAACTATATTAAACTTTAGGGAAGTAAAAAACATCATAAAATCCGAAAATACAAATATTCCAGTTGTGAACATTTTGGACTATTCCACAATACATGTTGCCAAATACGATGATGTAATAATTTTTGCATACAAATATCCTATTATCACCGAAACTGTGAATTTATATCATGTTATAAGTTTATCGCATGCATATGGAAAATATATAATGAACCCATATGTTGGATTAAAAAATAACAAATATATGTTGCTTAAAAATTGTAAAAACCATCTTAATAAAAATATTTGTAAACTCGCTCCTCGAGATAATTGTACGATTCCCATAATAATGAAACAACAAGCAAATTGTAATATAATTCTAGAAAATAATAAACCTTTCAATAGAATCAAAGCAGGAATAATCATCCTAAGTGGAAATCACAGTGTTAACAATGTAACTTTAAATGGTGTGTATTCAATAACATTCGATAATGATACATACATCGATAACAAGAAATATGTCAACTATGAAGAAATTTCCAAAGAAATATTACATGAATTTGAAGATAGCTCAGTCCGAATTTTAGAAATTATAGAATCTGATAGAGAATATAAATTTTCGAATATACAGAGTTTGAAGAAATTAATTATTCCAATTGAACAGAATCCCATGACAAGTCTCATAATTTTTACATCTATAATAGTAGTCTTAATTTTGATTATATTTCTACTAATGAAAATCTGGAAAAGGTACAATGAGTATCCAAGAAATAAAGAACAAGAAGAAGCAAACAAAATATATTTTGAGGCTCTTAAAGCAAGAGGATATGAAAATTTATATAAAGAACCACCATTACAAAGTGAGGAAACTTTATTTTAAGAACGAGGGGAGTTAACGCATCGTCTTATCTGAACTGCATGATAAGACATGCACATTTCGTTATTGTCTACGAGTTAACGCATCGTCTTATCTGCACTGTATGAAAAGACATGCTCATAGCATTAAAGTCTGTATGACCAAGATAAATATGTATTTTGAAATAAGAAATGTAATGTTATCTTATAAGTGACCTTTGCAGTGTAAGATTAGGATAAGAACTATTATAAGAAATTGTACTTGCATAAATAGCGACGTTCGACTCGGACAAGCATCTTTTAAGGAATTAGCTCGTTAAGTGGAACTTCTGTTTAAATACAGAAACATATTTTAATAATATTTTCTGAGTGTTTCCTTATTCGATCATATATTCACTACTGAATATATTAATTCGCGCGACCAGCCTGATTCCTTTGTGCCAGCCCGCGTCATTCACCGTAGGTGGAGGACCCGAGCTAGCCTTCTGCAGCTTACAGCAGACTACGAAAAGAGCCTGCCTTATCTTGAGCCAATTTTCGGAGGAGATGATTCCATCTCCCTAGCTGGCATCAATTACAGCCCAGACAATTCACTATTTGGCCATTTCATTAAACGGCCGAGTTATCGCTGAAGGGCTAGTTGTTGTCTTCTGCTTTTTGCAGTCCTGCCTGCCCTGGTACTTCTGCTCAGCTGACTTCTGTCGTTTCTGAGTTGTACCAGCAGGATTTAGAGGGAGCGGGTGCTCCCCAGTGTAAGATTTTGCCCATTCAAGGGACTTTTTGTCCTTGTCGGACATTGCGTCAGGGGAGACGTTTTGAGATTTCCTCAGAACTTTGAAGACTGCCCTTCTAGTTCCGTAAGCCCGAGATGATTTGGCGGAGGAGCGTCGCGTGCCTGAGGAGGAGGTGGCACCGGAGGTAGCACTTGTTGACGGACGGGCTGGCTCATTCGCCGCTACCTTCCCGTCACACTGGCCACAAATGGGCTTCGTGGCTTTCACAAGGCCAGGCTTGGTGACCAGAGCCCCGGAAACGCCGGAAACAGGGGTTGAGGAAGAGCAGATCGGCCGTGGAGCTGGCTCATTTGTCATGTCTCCACAGTTTTCTGCAAGCTTAGTCGCTGTGCCGGTAGCGATTGGAGCTGACTCATTCGTCATGTCTCCACAAACTACAGCAGCCTTAGTCTCAGTCTGCAGAGCTGGCTCATTCGCCATATCTCCACTTCTTGTGACTTTAGCTGCAATCGCTGACACAGCCATTTTTGTCTCCCCCTTCACATAAGAGGTTGGATTAATTTTGTTGTCAGGCTTTTACCTGACGAGTTTTGGTTTTTTATTATTATTTTTTCTATTCATTCTTTAAGGGTCCCCACTCAAAGCCGCTATCCCAAGTCCGATTGTGTAGTCACCTTTAATGATCCTATGGTAATATAGGGCAAGCAGGGAGGCCATGCGAGGGTTGCCACCAGCCCTTATGGGGACAAGTGGTCAGAGCCGGATCGGTGCTAATCAGGAGTCCAACTCAACTGAACCTACACCACCAACTTAATGGCGACGAGACGAGAGAACGTACTAAGAGGCCTGCCAGGGTTTTAACGGGACGGAGATGATCGTATTAACCCGGAGCCGTTCACGAAGCGGATTTCACTTCGTCGCTACCGCGCCTGAGGACGACTAGGTCCGGAATGCTACGACCACCAGCCCAAGTGCAACAACGAGTCTTTAGACAAAGAGAAGTCCGAGGACGAAAGCGGTCGTGATCATGAAGAGAGTCTAGATCATTTAGCGTTACCCAGGATGCACCGCGAGGAGGCGATCTAGTTTACATCCCAATTTGCGGCTAAACTCGCCCCAAAGTTCATTAAGGCAACGATTAAGCGTAAAGTGGGACAGGTCATCTACGAGTTGATAGACGAGAACGGAAAGGGGCTTGGAAGCTACCACGCTAAAGACATCAAAGCGTGATGACTGATGGTGCTCACAGTCGGAAGCCAGCGAGTTGTGCCCGGCATTTTGAGACCTCTCAGGGTCTGGGTCGTCCCCACGATTGTTGAGACCTTATCCACTTACCTTATAAATAATTCGCTTTTGGAGCACCTTTCGGGACACATTCTGCTGCCTTTCACCATTAAGCTAACCCTTCTCCGCCCTAACATTGATGGTATTCTCCGTGTGGTGCCGGAATAAATTATAGTCACGGGCAGCGTAAATTGCAATCCAATTTGGGGATCCACGATTCGAATCACTTTGAAGTGTCACACGGCGGTGATGTTGACAGATGAATGTCAACATTCAAAAAGTCACCACTGACCGGTGGACAATTCAGCAGTACAGCGAACCTGGTGACGGGTTCCGGTACTTTATGCTTTGGGGATGCCCTAGTTGCGTCGAAATGGAAAGCAATGGGAAATTGGAAATAAACCGCACTAGCGGTACAGTGAAAAATTTTTCTCCACAAAGAAAAAAGGGGATTCGAAGGTGAGAAGCGAAAAAAAAGAAGTTTTGTGGATTTTTTTTTGTGGTGGCTAGAAAATTAAAATAAAAGTTGATTTGAACAAAAAAAAGGGGAGATTTTGAGGAAATTTATTGGAAAAGAATCCAGTACAAAACTGTCTGAAGTAATAAAAAATAACAAAACTATAGTGAAATAGTGAAAAAAGTATTAAACTGTTTGAAACTTTGAAAAAAATTTAGTAAAGTGATAGTGTGATAGTGAAAAAAGTATTAAACTGTTTGAAATTTGGAAAAAAATTTAGTAAAGTGGGTAAAATATTGGAAAATTAAAGTGACTGCTGGGAGAAAGAAGAAATAGATCTGATCAGTGTGCTTACCAGAAGGCGGTGTCGTTGGCAGACGTTGTGAATTGATTTGGCCTGGACGCAAAATTTCTGTGATTCCTAGAGCGGGCTCATGGTATGGAAGCCACTAACGCACCTAAGCAGAAGCAAATTTCAATGCTAACGTGTTCTTGGGGCAAGACACCAGCTTCCTTGGTGACGATTCTCATCATTTAACATACGCGTATGGAATCAGATAAGTAATTGCCAAGTAACATATTAATTTTATACCTTAAGCCTTGTGGCAAGGAGAAACTTTCAAGTTCAAAGGTTGATAGTGATATATATATATATATATATATATATATATATATATATATATATATATATATATATATATATATATATATATACATATGAATATATTGTTGCGACCGAATAAACTCTGTCGAGCCGTCGTCAGTGCAGCATATATTTAATTAGAGATCTTCCTGCTGTTGCCCGGCGTGCCTTTTCCCAGCCGACTAGCTCAGCCTGACGTGGGTTGGCGGGCGGTAGATCTCTACGTGCTATGGCATGCAGACAATACAACACTCACCACATTTCACAGTTTTACATCAGAAACCACCAGGAAAGAAAGGAAAACAAACAGTTTCCGTAAGAATCATTAACGAAATATTTATTCCTTATATATATATATATATATATATATATATATATATATATATATATATATATATATATATATATATATATATATATATATATATATATATATATATATATATATATATATATATATATATATATATATATATATATATATATATATATATATATATATATATATATATATATATATATATATATATATATATATATAGGTTAGGTTAGGTTGTACTGGCTGGCACATGGCCACACATAGACCTACCGGTCCGTAGTGATACCAGATAAATGGACCTCGAGAAAGGAATTCAGTCCAAGCGGCCATCAAAGGCCCCGGACCTTTTCGCGAACTGAAGGATGTCCTTCAGCTTTTGCTCTGCCACGTGTGAGAGATCCACCAGCCAGGGCTCACCGAAGTATCGCAGTCTGGTTTTCCCCAGTGCCGGGCAGTGACACTGGAGATGCTGGATAGTTTCTGACACCCCCGGCTCTTGACACCTTCTACAGGTGTCGCTCGTTAGGAGTCCCATTTTCTTAGCATGTGCTGCTATAAGACAGTGACCAGTAATGATACCAACGAGTCGTTTGCAGTCAATCCGCACTAACTCGAGGAGGTGCTTGGTCGATGCGAGATTGTATGACCCCCACATGATTTTGGTTACTCTGCAGGTCTGAGTTGCATCCCATCTGCGCGTCGCTCCCTGCATCATGTTGGAGTCGATTGAGTACTTAATCGCCTGGATAGGAGTAAGGATGTTAACCGCTTCCAAAAGGGGAAGACTAGCCCCATACTTGGCTAACGCATCCGCCTTTTCATTCCCATCAATACCCTTATGATCGGGAACCCAGAAGATTCTAACTCTTCTGCTGTTACCCAGTCTGTTCAGGGCCTTAATACAATCGAATACACACTTCGATTTGTATGTGTGAGACAGCAGTGCTTTTACCGCCGCTTGACTGTCCGTAAAGATGTTTAGTACTTTGCTAGTAGTATCTTTGGCGTATATGAGGTCTGCGGCTTTACGTATAGCAAACACCTCCGCCTGGAAAATACTACTGTGATTCGGAAGCCTGAAAGCTGCTTCCATAGCTGCATCTGCAGAATATACTGCAGCACCCACTCCTGCAGCTGTCTTCGAGCCGTCAGTGTAGATGCTAAGAGCTGCAGGACACATTTGTCGATATATATCAGCAAAATGATTAAGGGAGATAATCTGTGGAGCGGCTGGTTCGATTGAGCTGAAATTTTTGGAGGATATGGATATTCATATATTAATAACATAATTCAGATACCTTAAACCTTTTGGCGGCGGCGGGCATTTTAGTCAATTTTCAGGTACTCCTATATTTCCAAGCAGTGTGAATTTTTGTTAAAAACAAGTATAAGGAATGAAAATATATTATGTTTTTAATCTGTTCATTATAAAAAAATTGGAAATTTTGAGCCTGGTGTAGGCACTAAGTGCCTAAAAGTAGACAAAGACTTTTTTCAAATTTTGATTTGTCATAACTTCTGAGAAAAACCAAAAATCATCGTGAAATTTTTAGAGCGTATTTATGAAGGTTAGAATTTAACACAAGTGGACTTTCAAGATTGTGCGGGCATCTCTGTAGCTACAACAGGCTCCTGAAAAAAATCCTTCAAATTATCGACCTTCCTGAAATATTTTTTATTTTTGAAAACAAATTCAAATTATTGATAAATTTTGACTTTTGGCCACCAAGTCAAATACAAATTTCCAAAATTCCGCGGTAAACAAATACGGCAGCCCGTGGTCAAATAACCTCTATTTTTGCACTCAAAACTTCTGTGCACGAAAACTGACGATCAGATAATGCGATCCATATGAAATTTATAGGACATATTGGTATTAACTAGGACCAAGTTTGATAGAAGTGATTTTGAAATACGGGCAATACTGTGGCAGTGGTGCCATTTGGAAAAATCGATGAGAAAAAAAAATGGTTTTTGGTCTATAAATTCCGATTTAGCCACCATATTTCAACAAATATCACGCAGTAGGTGGAACTTATTTTTAGATAGATTTCATAGAAATTTTGTTGAAAAATTAGGATGAGGTCGCCAGCTATGAATATATTTGTCTCCTTAATATTGTAAATTTGCTCAGGAAAATAAAGGTTTTTTTCCTATAACTTCCGATGCAGTAACGAAATCAATTCATGTGATAAGTGGATCTTATTGCATTTCTAATTCTGCAGGAATTTCGCTGAAAAATTGCGAAAGGGTTGCCAGCTATGATGAATTTCATAATTTATTGACATTTCTTTATCGAGCGATGTTGTCATCAAATTTCCAAATGGGAATGATCCTGCAATGACAATTAACAACAAATATTAACGTTTCTTAAATTTAAAAAATTTGAACGGTGTTTAACCTAAAATTATATTCACTCCTATAACTCACAGCGCAGCCATTCAATCGAAACGAGATTCATCGGGTTGTTTTAAGGGGGCAGGATGGTTTCCGACTTAAACAAAAAAAAATTTTCAATTATTTTTTTATATGAAAGTACAACATCTCAGGAATATCCTTTGAAAATTTCGAAGCGATCGGACTTAAACTCGCAGAGATACTGGCTATTTTATGATCGTGTTCCCAGGTATATTTCCACGAGAAGCCGAAATAGTCTAGCTCGTAACTCCGAACTACATTTTTGAAGTCGGTGCGTAACATAACTCAAAAAGTTATGCACCGATTTCAATGAACTTTGCCGGACATCTTTAATATGATAAATACTCGCGGATGAACGATCGTTTTTTTTTCAAAAAAACTTTTTACTATTTTTTACAGGCAATCAAAGGCTGATTTTTTATGTGAAAATGGTACCTCCAAATTAAAAACCGCACCAAAAATCGGAAATCGCATATTTTTCAATATAGTTTCGTTCATCCGCGAAAAAAACTAATATATTAAGTAAATCACTTCGATTTTTTGATTTCAGATAACACTGTCAGGCCAGGTTTTACGCACCGCACGACGCCTTTTTTTCGAAGCGCCTTTGATCTACTGCCACCACGGGATAACTAATTCATATTTTTTTGTACAATAATTCCTACATACTCTCAAGATATAGTTCTTTAATGTGTTATAAAAAATTAGTAATTATTTTCGCTCAAAGCTGAGAAAAAAAATCGCAAAAATTGGCTTTTCTTCGGCCTCGGAAACCATCTTGCCCCCTTAACAAAACGCGAAGCAGCTACAGTGTAAGCACATGATTGCCAGCACCAGACAATTTCGTTAATATTGCACCAACAGATGCTTCCATTTTTTATTCATAAGCAAAGCATTTACAATAAAATAAGCAACCGATGTTTAAATTTTCCGAGTTTTGGAAATTTTTCGGATGGCAGCCCCAAACATAGCTTAATCGCTGAAACTTTCGATGACATCCTTGGATGAAAACGAAATTTAAAGGAGAGGTTGATTAAGCACGAGCATGTTATGGTAGATTTATTGCTGCTCTGTTGGACAAATATTGCCAGCACTGAACATATTCATAATTTGTTTTATAAGAAATGCTGTCAGAAAATGATATTTGTTCCTTTGAGTAAGAAATGGTTAATGTGATACTACAAAGAATTGTAAAACGCTTTCAGACATTTTTAAGTCCCTCAAAGATAGTTTCCTCGAAAATTAGTTTTCTAGCGGCTCTGATGCGCTAGACTAATTTTCTTCGAAAATTAGTATTAAACTCACTTCGCCGAAAATGCATATATATATATATATATATATATATATATATATATATATATATATACAGGGTGTGATTGAAAAGTATCGAGACTTTTGTCGCGCTACGATTTCAAGGCGTCCAAAAAAATCAGGTGGTGGGGGAAAAAGTGCGTTGAACCTTACTCTTTCAAACGCGACACTTCGCAGTTCGCTGGCAACAGCGGTTGAGTTAATATCGTCCAGTGCGTGAACGCGTGGCGTGGCGCTTGGTTAGGTTCTCCGAGTTACGAAAATGTTACGATCGTTAGAGCAGCGATACGCAATAAAATTTTGCGTCAAACTCGACAAGACTTTCACTGAGACCCAGGATCTTCTTAAGCAAGCTTATGGAGATGAAGGTTTGTCCAGAGCACGAATTCACGCTTGGCACAAGGCGTTCAAAGATGGCCGCGAGGACCTCGAAGACGAACAACGCTCAGGGAGGCCGTCGACGTCGAAAACGGACGAAGACGTCGACAGAGTGCGTGAATTTTTGAACATTGACCGGCGTACAAGCCTCCGTGAGATCAGTGAAGAGTTAAATTTAACGTATTACAACGTGCAACAAATTGTGACGGAAACACTAGCCATGCGCAAAGTGTGCGCGAAAATGGTCCCTAAGGTTTTGACCGACGAGCAAAAGGAATCACGTGTGCGACTGTCTCGTGAAGTGCTGGAAAGTGACGGACAGGAAAACATTTTAGATAAAACTATCACGGTGATGAAACTTGGTGCTTCGAATACGACCCCGAAAGCAAAGCCCAGAGTACGGAATGGTACACAAGCACGTCATCTCGCCCCAAGAAGGCACGCATGTCGAAATCAAAAGTTAAAACAATGCTGATTGTGTTTTTTGACTGTCGAGGAATTGTGCACAAAGAATTTGTACCACCTGGGACGACTGTGAACGCAGCTTTTTACAAAGAAGTGTTGGTTCGGCTCCGCAATCGGGTCTCTCGGTGTCGGCCGCAGCTTGTTGGCGAGTGGGCGCTTCGCCACGACAACGCACCTTCACACACAGCGTTTCTCTGCACCTCTTACCTGGCCAAAAAGAGCATCGCAGTGTATATAAATATATATATATATATATATATATATATATATATATATATATATATATATATATATATATATATATATATATATATATATATATATATAAATATATATATATATATATATATATATATATAAATATATATATATATATATATATATATATATATATATATATATATATATATATATATATATATATATATATATATATATATATATGTATATATATAGCAGCATAATGATTAAGGGAGATAATCTCTGGAGTGGCCAATTCAATTGAGCTGAATGAAATAAATGTAAATGTTTATAGTCGGTTGGTTCAGAACTTTCTTAATTTTAGATATCTTAAACCTTTTGGCAACGGCGAGCGTTTGAGTGAATTCTGAAGTACTCCTATATTTCCAAGCAGTGTAAATTTTTGTTAAAAAAAAAAGTATTGGGAATGAGAAATTATTTTGTTTTAGCTTGTTTATGATAAAGAATTGGAAATTTTGAGCCGTGTGTGGGCGCAGCGTGCCTAAAAAAGCACAAGGATTTTTTTTTAAATTTTGATTTGTCATTTCTTCTGACATAAACATTGGATCATCAAGGAATTTGCAGAGCGTATTGACTTTGACCAAGATTTAACACAAATGGATTTCCAAGGTAGTGCGGGTAACATTGTAACTGCGGCAGTCTCCTGAAAGAAAATCATTCAAATCATTGATCCTCCTGAAAAATTTTTGATTTTTGACAAAAAATTCAAATCATTGATAAACTTTAACCTTTGTGCATCATGTCAAATAGAAATTTTGAAAATTCCGATTTGCACAAGAACGGCAACCCATTACCAAATAACCTCTATTTTCAGCAATTAAAAGTTATGTTCACGAGAACTGACGACCGGATTATCCGATCATAATGAAATTTACAGAACGTTTTTGTATTAGCTAGGACCAGATCTGATAGAAGTGATTTGGAAATGCAGGCAACCCTGTGGCAGTGGTACCATCTTGAAAACCACTGAGCAAAAAAATAAGCTTTTTGACCTATTACTTCCGATTCAGCCATCACAGGCTAACAAAATTCATGCAATATTTGGATCTTACTTTAGATAACATTTGGTGAAAATTTGGCAAAATAATTGGAATAGAGTTGCCAGCTATGGTGATGTTTGTCTCCAAAATCTTGCAAATTTTCGCAGCAAAATAAAGTTTTTTCCCAATAGCTTCCGGTCGAATTATGAAATAAAAATGAAATTCATGCAATAAATATGCTTTAAAGTGAGCCAAATATCGTAGGAATTTCGTACAAAAACCATGAAAGGGCTGCCAGCTATGACCATTTTTGTTATTTTTTGGGATTTCTTGACTGAGCGATTATGTCATTAGACTTGCAACAATGAAAATTAGCAATAAATATTATAATTTAAAAAATTTGACAAGTTTTGAGGGTGGTAACTCTTACATTTTTTCCACCCGTATAATTTCCTTCTGATTGGGTTTAACTTAACGTGAAGCAGACATAGCATATATTTTGCTTTGCTGCTGACACAGGGTAACAAGCTTTAGCCATTTTCGTTAATATTGTACCAACAGATGCTTAAAATGACATACTCATTTGCAAAGCATTTGTAATAAATATCAGAAACCAATTTTTAAATTCTCCGAGTTTTGAAATTTTTTCCGATGGCAGCCTCAAACAACGTTTAACTGCTGAAGCTTTCGATGAAATCCTCCGATGAGAACGAAATTCAAAGGGTTAGTTGATTTAAGTATGAGCTTGTTGATGTAAACTTATTGCTGCTTCGTTGGGAAAGTGTTGCTAGCACTGAACATTTTCATCATTTGTGTTATAGTTATAGTTTTCTTGCTTTCAATAAGGAATGGTTTATATGATTCTACAAAACAGTGTACAACGTCTTTCCACCTTGTCACTATAAGACAATTTTTCAAAAATTAGTTTTCTAGCGGCTATGATGCCGGCATGTCTCTTGCTAAATAGATATGTACGTTTGCTTACAGACGACGACGACGGCATAGTTTATGTATTTCATAGCTTTGTGGGATTAGTTTTTCGTTGTTGATATTTCAGATCGCCTGATAAACATTCTCACAGCGTATACTTGGAATTTAACAGGCATTTTCTATAAAAAGGGGAATATGGTGGCAGTGGCACTGCGGACAGTCCATTCTCTGCCCCATGAACAACCCATCCTTTTAAAATTATAATTTCAAATAGAACGCCCGTACGTCACAAACGCATTTTTCTAAAAGCCGAATATGGCGGCGGCGGCGGCTGCCAATAAAAATCACTAGCCACATGCACAAGCTTTCCGTTTAAATGGAGGTGTCGACATGCTGAACTTACCAAGAGAATAAGTCTCACATCCATCCGAAAAGTCAAGCTTTCCAAGAGAATAAAGGTGGGAAATAGCCACCCATTGGAACAATTGAACCCGACTCAAGGCAATGCAAAGCGAAAAATTCTGATGACGTAGTTTGAAAACACCACACACTCAACTCCTCGCATTCAACGCCCATTCCCTCGCAAAAAGCTTCTTCCCATCTGCTTGTCTCTCTCTTACAGATCATCCAACACACATCGCTCAACTCCTCCTCATCAGCCCTTCCATACCACCTCCAGCCAAGATCGTGGTGGCACCTAAAGTTCTTTTCAACGGCCTCGCCCCCCGAAATATAAAGCTCGTCAGGACTCCACGCCCACACCACCTATACCTTAAAACGTAAGCTCTTCTGGTGGCGACTTAGGGAGGTGGAACTACTCTGGTGTCATCTAAGCATGCTGTCTTTATCGGACCCTATGCTTATAACATGGAGTGGTGTCTTTTTTACTACTAATGCCTGCCGTAGCTGTAGGGTTGGTAGCACGTTCAGAAAAAAGTACACGAGTCAATAACTTAAAAGCTCTAGCGCACCTGAACCGCTTAAAAACTAATTTTTGAAGAAATTGTCTTTGAGTGACAAAAAGATGTGAAAAGACGTAATACACTTTTTTGTAGAATCATATCAACCATTCTTTATCCAAAGCAACAGAAATCAACTATAACACATATGACGAAAATGTTCAGTGCTGGCAACATTTTCCCAACGTAGCAGCAATAAGTTAACCACAACAAGCTCATACTTAAATCAACTTATCCTTTGAATTTCGTTCTCATCGGAGGATTTCGTCGAAAGTTTAAGCAGTTAAACGTTGTTTGAGGTTTCTTTTCTAAAAACTGGTTTCTTTTTTTTATTGCAAATGCTTTGCATATGAGCATGTAATTTGAAGCATCTTTTGATGCAATTGCTACGAATATGGCTAAAGCTGGTTACCCTGTGTCAGCAGCAAAGCAAAATACATACCAAATCTGCTTCACGTTAAGCTAAACCCAACCAGTAAATTTCGTTTCGATTGAATCACTGCGCTGGATGTTATACGGGTGAGAAAAGTTTTGGGGTTACAATCCTCAAAACTTTTCGAATTTTTAAAACACTAATATTTGTTGTTAATTTTGATTGCAGGATCGTTCCCATTTGCAAATCTAATGACATAATCGCGCAGCAAAGAAATTCCAAAAAATTACAAAAATCGTCATAGCTGGCAGCCCTTTCATAATTTTTAAAGAAACTCCTACGACATTTGGTTCACATTTAAGTCTATTTACTGCATAAACTTCGTTTGGATATCATGACTGCACCGGAAGTGATAGGGGAAAAAGCTTTATTTTGCTGAGCAAATTTGCAAGATTTAGGAGACAAAAATCACCATAGCTGGCAACTTTATTCAAATTTTTCACCTTAATTTTCATCAAATGCTATTTTAAGTATGATTCAAATACTATGAGAATTTCGTCAAAATCTGATGGCTGAATCGGAAGTTATAGGCCAAAAAGCTGTTTTTTTTCTCAGTGATTTTTCAAGATGGTACCACTGCCACAGAGTTGCCTGCACTTCAAAATCACTTCTTTCAGACCTGGTCCTAGTTAAAACTAACATGTTCTGTAAATTTCATTATGGTCTGATAATCCGGTCGCCAGTTCTCGTGAGCAGAACTTTCGAGTGCTGAAAATAGAGGTAATTTGGTGATGGGATGCCGTTCTTGTGCAACTCGGAATTGCAAAAATTTCAATTTGATATGATGCACAAACGTTATAGTTTATCAATAATTTGAATTTTTTGTCACAAATCAAAAATTTTTCAGGCGGGTCAATGATTTGAAGAATTTTTTTTCAAAGCCTGCCGCAGCTACAGGGTTACCTGAACTAACTTGGCAATCCATATATGTTAAATTTAAGTCAACATCAATACGTTCTGCAAATTTCACGACGATCAAATGCTTTTGTCAGAACTAATGACAAATCAAAATTAAAAAAAAATCCTTACCTATTTTTAGGCACGCTGCACCCACACACGGCTCAAAATTTCCAAGTTTTTGTCATAGGCAAGCTAAGAACATAACAAGATTTCATTCTCAATACTTTTTTTGAACAAAAATTCACGCTGTTTGGCTATATAGAAGTACTTATAAATTCACTAAAACGCTTGCCGTCGCCAAAAAGTTTAGAATATCTAATGTCTAGCGAATCATGGACCTACTTATTATATACATCTACGTTTTCCGAAAGTTTCAGCTCAATTGGATCAGCCACTCCAGAACTATCTCCCTTAATCATTTTGCTGATATATATATATATATATATATATATATATATATATATATATATATATATATATATATATATATATACATATATATATATATATATATATATATATATATATATATATATATATATATATATATATATATATGTATATATATATATATATATATATATATATATATATATATATATATATATATATATATATATATATATGTATATATATATATATATATATATATATATATATATATATATATATATATATATATATATATATATATATATATATATATATATATAAAGAAATATGAAATTTTTTTCTTGGAAAATTTGTAAAAACAGCAATATGCTCTGTGAGTCTCCTGGTGATTTGATAATCTGGTCAAAAGTTATCGCAGTTAAAAAATTTTCAAATTTTCCAATCTAATTTTAAGCGCCTAGCGCACACATATTGTTAAATTTTTTAAAAAAAATCATATTTACATTTAAAACACGTACAGAATTCATTTCATAAACTTTATTTTTGCGAAAGTTATTTGTTGACAGAAAAATGGGTATATTTAAAATGTCACTAAAATGGCCGCAGGCACCAAAGGGTTGAAGACTATTAACTTTTTGTGAAACCTGACACTATTCTGAAAATTTCAGTTCCATCGGATGGCGCGAGTTAAGGGCACACGCACTCAGACTCCCATATGAAATATTCAAGTCGCACCACATTCCTTAAGACTGCAAATTAGAAAGTCTCAAGTAATTACCATATTAGATAACATAAATGGTAATTTAAGTGAATTTGTAACTAACCAATCAGAGGGCGACCGCACCCATTGCAAAATTATATAAATAACCGAGACCTCTTCAGCTCGACCTTCTCTAGTACTAAGATATCAATTAGACTAGTCGCACATTGTAAGACTACAAATTTATTATAAATTTTATATTTTTTTATCAACAGACGTCTTATAATTGTTAATAGGGGGCTCAACTGGGATATCTCCAAGGAAGTTTCAGGGATAAATCAGCCAAGCAGCGCCGAGAAGATCAACCGAAAAAGACAAGGTTACGGATCAAGGAGACTGTCTTGCGTACCCAGCCAACAAGTCTACATAAGGATCAACCGAAACTAAGGATAGCAGATTAAAGGGACTTAACCTCTACCATTTTCACCCGAACACAAGGGGCAAATCGACAGAGGACAACTAGGAGATATTCCAGCCATATAATCTCACCGAGTATGCAGTAGTGATAAAATTCAAAGCCAAGGATCCACCAAACGCAACAGGGAGACGTCAATAAACATAGCAAGACGATAAACAGCTACAACAAACCTAACACTTGTAAGTAATATTTTATAATAACCATATTTTACTAAGTGAAAAGTGTAAAACCGTGCTAGTGCTAGATAAATTAAGAAAGTGCAGTCAAGGAAAAAGATAATAATAAAAAATCATAAAAATGACAGAAGAAATCGGAAATCTAAAGGCATTTTGCGCAGAATTGGCAAATAAACTAACGAAATTAGGAAGAACATTTGATGAACTCAGAAATCCTTCAGTTCAAGCTCTGGTGGAGCAAAGATGTAGGTACGCAAACGAAAAAAAAGTGAATCTGAATATATTCAAGAATCTAGGAACATTCTCAGGTCAGATGAGTGACTATCGACCATGGAGAAATATGGTGATGCTCTTCCATAAAACAATAGAGAAGTTTATGGATAAAAACTCTAGCGCACCTGAACCGCTAGAAACACTAATGTTCGAAGAACAGTAGAAGAATCGTGCAGGTTTTGAGTGCATTTTCCACCACATGTGCTGCTTATTACGGCCAAACTGTTTCAAATGCCACGTTTTACTTTCGTCTTAAGAATGCATTATAGCTCATATGGTGGAAGGTTTCAGATATTACCACTGGCATGAATTTAAACGTTTATGAGAGCAAAACACGGGTTAATTATATTCGTTATCAGTTGCTTATTTCACATAATTTTGAAAGCAGCATCTCATATAACATCAATGAAGAAAATGCTCAGTGCCTGCAGCACTGTAACTGAAGTTGGTGTTTGGGGTTGCGATCCGAAAAATTTGCAGAACTTTGGGAATTGAAACATTGGTTATTTATTTTCATTGTATGTTTCCGGTATGAATACTAACTGTAAGCATTTATTGATACACAAGTAGCACAACCGACTCGTGCTGGCAACCTTTCGCCAGTATCAAAGCCAATAATATATTACATCTGCTTCACGTTGTTATATTACATTCGAAGTTTTAGGAGTATAAAGAAATTTAGGGTTACCTGCAGCGAGTTTTTTCAAATGATCGAAAGCTTAATATTTGCTGTGAAAATTCTACGATAAAACCGCTTAATAAAGATATTGCAATTAAACACAAAATCAACAATAGCTGGCAACCCTATCTTGGCTTTTCAACCAAATTTGGCCTGAATAATGTTTATGACAGGTTTCATTAATTGTATGAAATTCGTATTGATTTCATGACTGCACTGGAAGTTATAGTGCAAAAAGTTTTATTTTCCTGAGCGAATTTTCAAAACCAAAGACACAAAAATTACCAAAGCTGGCAGCACCAATCAAATTTTTCAACCAAATTTCCACCAAACAGAGATTAGAGTTAGGTTTAGCTACTGTGTCAATTTCATGAAAATCTGGTAACTTATTCACATTTCATAGGGCAAAAAGCAGTTTTATTTCTTTGTAATTTTTCAAGATGGCACCACTGGCACAGACTTGCCCACAATTCAAAATCGCTTCTATCAAATCTGGTCTTACTTAAGTCCAATGCATTCTGTAAATTTTAGCTGTATCTGATTATTGGTTCGTGAGTTTCCGTGAACAGAAGTTTTTGATGCTAAAAATATAGGTTAACTGGGAGAGGGTTACCGTTCTTGTCCGACATGAAATTTCCAAAGTTTTATTTTGAACGTGTAGATTAAACATAAGATTTATATACAGATTGGTTTTATTGTAAGAAACGGACATTTTTTTGAGTATTCGATTGTTTGAATGTTTTCACTTCAAAATTTTTTTTTTCAAAATGAAGACACCAAAATTATCATAGCTGGCAACTCCAACCGAATTTTTCGACCAAATTTCTACCAAACGTGGCTTAAAATAAGGCCCAGCAATTGTGTGAGTTTCGTCAAAATCGAACGATTCAATCAGAATTTATAGGGCTAAAAACAGTTATCTTTTTTAGTGGTTTTTCAAGATGGCACCACTGGCACAGAATCGCCCGCATTTCAAAATCACTTCTATCAGACCTGGTCCTATTTAAGGCCAATACATTCTGTGAATTTCAAATAATTCTGCTCATCGGATCGTGAGTTTCCGTGAACAGAAGTTTTTGATGCTAAAAATATAGGTAAATTGGGCTAGGGTTACCAGGCGTGCCCGTTATACCATATCTTTTTTTTTTTTTTGGTTATGTAAACAAAGCACAAAATTTACATAGGAATGGCTTTTTTTTGAAGAAACGGCATTTTTTCAAGAGAGACGATGATTTGGAGGTTTTCACTTTCAGTGCCTGCCCTAGCTACAGGGTTGCCAGCACGCTCATTAAAAGCTACACAGATCTACAACTAAATAATATCAATATGTCCTGAAAATTTCGTAATGATTGAATAGCTCTGTCAAAAGTTATCGAAATTTAAAAATTTTCAAATTTCTCCGTCCTCTTTTTAGGCACCCAGCGCACACATAGGGTTAAAAAATTCCAAAGCATTATCCGATTCATATGTAAAACACGTTAGAAATTTATTTCGTCAACTTTATTTTTGCGAAAATCATTTGTGCACGAAATAATAGGTATATTAAAAAAATCACTTAAATAACCGCCGGCGCAAAAAGGTTAACAATAACTGACATTTAAAGAGACCTATTCTGCATATACACCAATGTATCCTGAAAGTTTCAGCTCAATCGGATGGCGCGTTCCCGAGATTATCTCACTGAAATTTTTTGATGATATATATATATATATATATATATATATATATATATATATATATATATATATATATATATATATATATATATATATATATATATATATATAGAAATATGAATTTTTGGCCGAATCGATTTTAATACTAATGTTCTTCGAACATTAGTAAAAACTCTAGCGCACCTGAACCGCTAGAAAAACTAATGTTCGAAGAACAGTAGAAGAATCGTGCAGGTTTTGAGTGCATATTCCACCACATGAGCTGCTTATTACGGCCAAACTGTTTCAAACGCCACGTTCTACTTTGGTCTCAAGAATGCATTATAACTCATATGGTGGAAGGTTTCAGATATTACTACAGGCATGAATTTCAACGTTTATGAGAGCAAAACACGGCTTAATTATATTCGTTATCAGTTGCTTATTTCACAAAATTTCGAAAGCAGCATCTCATATAACATCAATGAAGAAAATGCTCAGTGCTTGCAGCACTGTAACTGAAGGTGGTGTTTGGGGCTCCGATCCGAAAAACTTGCAGAATATTGGGAATTGAAACATCGGTTATTTATTTTCATTGTAAATGTTTCCGGTATGAATACTAACTGTAAGCATTTATTGCTACAAAAGTAGCATAACCGACTCGTGCTGGCAACCTTTCGCCAGTATCAAAGCCAAAAATATATCACATCTGCTTCACGTTGTTATATTACATTCGAAGTTATAGGAGTATAAAGAAATTTAGGATTACCTGCAGCGAGTTTTTTGAAATAATGGAAAGCTTAATATTTGCTGTTTATTGTCACTACAATATCATTACCAATTGAAAATTCAACGATAAAACCGCTTAATAAAGATAGTGCAAACAAACACAAAACCAACAATAGCTGGCAACCCTATCGTGGCTTTTCAACCAAATTTGGCCTGAATAATTTTTATAGTAGGTTCCATTAATTGTATGAAATTCGTATTGATTTCATGACTGCACTGGAAGTTATAGGGCAAAAAGTTTTATTTTCCTGAGTGAATTTTCAAATCCAAAGACATAAAAATTACCATAGGTGGCAGCACCAATCGAATTTTTCAACCAAATTTCTATCAAACAGAGATTAGAGTAAGGTTCAGCTACTGTGTTAATTTCATGAAAATCTAGTAACTTATTCAAATTTCATAGGGCAAAAAGCAGTTTTTTTTCTTTGTAATTTTTCAAGATGGCACCACTGGCACAGAGTTGCCCACAATTCAAAATCGCTTCTATCAGACCTGGTCCTATTTAAGTCCAATGCATTCTGTAAATTTCAATGGTATCTGATTATTGATTCGTGAGTTCCCGTGAACAGAAGTTTTTGATGCTAAAAATATAGGTTGACTGGGAGAGGGTTACCGTTCTTGTCCGACATGAAATTTCCAAAGTTTTACTTTGAACGTGTAGATAAAGTATAAGATTTGTATACAGATTGGTTTTATTGTGAGAAACGGACAGTTTTTGGAAATTCGATGGTTTAATGTTTTCACTTCCAAGTTTTTATTTTTTCAAATTTAAGACACCAAAATTATCATACCTGGCAGCTCCAACCGAATTTTTCGACCAAATTTCTACCAAACGTGGTATTAAATAAGGTTCAGCTACTGTGTAAATTTCGTCAAAATCGCACGATTCAGTCAAAATTTATAGGGCTAAAAGCAGTTATCTTTTTTAGTGATTTTTCAAGATGGCACCACTGGCACAGAACGAGCCACATTTCAAAATCACTTCTATCAGACCTGGTCCTATATAGGACCAATACGTTTTGCAAATTTCAATTCATTCTGCTCATTGGATCGTGAGTTTCCGTGAACAGAAGTTTTTGATGCTAAAAATATAAGTAAATTGGGCAAGGGTTACCAGGCGTGCCCGTTATACCATATCAAATTTTTTTTTTGTTTATGTAAACAAAGCACAAGTTTTACATATGAGTGGCTTTTTTTTGAAGAAACGGCAGTTTTTCAAGAGAGACGATGATTTGAAGGTTTTCACTTTCAGTGTCTGCATTAGCTACAGGGTTGCCAGCACGCTCATCAAAAGCAACACAAATCTACAACTAAATAATACCAATATGTTCTGAAAATTTCGTAATGATTGAATAGCTCTGTCAAAAGTTATCGCAATTTAAAAATTTTCAAGTTTTCCCGTTCTGTTTTTAGGCACCCAGCGCACACATGGGGTTAAAAAATTTCAAAACATTATCCGATTCACATGTAAAACACGTTCAAAATTTATTTCGTCAACTTTATTTTTGCAAAACTTATTTGTGTACGGAATAATAGGTATATTAAAAATATCACTCAAATGGCCGCCGGCGCCAAAGTGTTAAAGATTATTAACTTTTTGTGAGACCTGGCACTATTCTGCATATACACCAATGTGTCCTGAAAATTTCAGCTCAATCGGATGGCGCGTTCCTGAGATTTTTTCACTGAAATTTTTTGATGATATATATATATATATTTATATATATATATATATATATATATATATATATATATATATATATATATATATATATATATATATATATATATATATATATATATAGAAATATGAATTTTTGGCCAAAGTGATTTTAATACTAATGTTCTTCTTCGAACATTAGTAAAAATATATATGCCAAAGCGCTTCTAATAATTAGAAGCAAGATAATTGGTTCAGCTGCGGAAATATTAATAAATATTATAGTAATACGGTGCATAATTTTTATGCAATAATCCGAACATTGGACGGTACATACGCCGATAAACGACCACTACACGTACTACAAGAGGAAATGGAAAGACTACGACAAGGAAAAGATAGTTTGGAGGAATTTTATAATAAATTAAATAAATATTTAAATCTAGTGTTGGCTAAAATTGAGATAATCGGATCGTGCCACAATTGAGAATATGAGTGTAATGATGGAAGCTAGTAGTGTGAGAACGTTTATATACGGTTGCAATAGCATCTCAATAGTGAACATGCTATGCGGGAAACAAATCTCTACACTAGCAGACGCCTATGCAGCAGCACAAACAATGCAACACGATACGATGTATCTAAATTTAGATCACAGATTTAATGAGCACCGATTGCCTTACCATCAAAGAGCACCAAATCCACGTCCACAATTCAACAGGCACATCACCAACTGAATCTACCTTACAGGTTCACACAGCCACAGAATAGAATTGAACCAATGGAAGTCGAAAGCAGTGGAAAATACCGAAGAACACAAGCATATAATCCGAACAGACAATTTGACAGACAATTTAACCGACAATCTGAGCATAAACCAGCGAATCAAGTGCAACAACCTGTGAAACATGAAATAAATTCTTCACAAAGATACAGACAGCCTACGAAGGCACAGAGAATGAACAACGTCAATGACTCGGATGATAAGTCCATAACAAGTAATCAAAGAAACGTTCAATGCGAAATGGAAGCTGATATTTTTTTAGAATAATCAAGGGTTTACCTTCTATGCAGCTAAATCGATATTGTAAATCGGATAGTAAACCCATAGGAAAAAACCATAGCACTTTTAGATTCCGGAAGTACCAATAATTATATACGACAATCTAGTACTCTCGGTAAAGACAAAAAATTAGACAACCCATTTCATGTAACCACTATGCACGGGAAAGATCTAATAGAATTAAGAAGAGATATTGTAATATTTAAACAAAAAGTAACTTTTTATGTGATCAAAGATTTTGAATACGAATTATTAATAAGTGTTAAAGGATTTATAACATTGGGCATAGAACTGAACATTTCAAGGGAGAGATTAAAACTATTCACGAATCAAAAACCAGTTCATAAAATTAATTACACATTAGATGACAAAAGGTTTGAAAATGAAATAAAATCTCTGATGAAAAATCATTCAGCCGACAGAACTCTACCCTATACAACTACAATACAAGCAACAATACGAACTAAGGGCAAAGAACCAATCTGGACAAAACAATATCCCTATCCATATAAAGACAACGAATTCGTAAATAAAGAAATTCAGAAACTATTGGATCAACATGGAATACAACACAGTCGTTCTCCTTATAATTCACCAGTATGGGTAGTACCTAAGAGAGGACTCGATGGTGAGGGAAAATCCAAAAAACGTTTAGCTATCGGCTTTCAGAAACTAAATGCGCAAACGATCACGGATAGATACCCTATCCCAGATGTAAATTTGACCATCCAAAATCTAGGAAAAGCTCAAATCTTTTCATCAGTTGATTTGGAATCAGGTTTCCATCAAATAAGAATAAAAAAGGAAGACGTCGAATAGACAGCTTTCAGCATAAACGGTGCAAAGTTTGAATTTTTGAGGATGCCATTTGGTCTCAAAAACGCACCTAGCATATTTCAAAGATGTATAGATGACATTCTACGACCCTATATCGGTAAATTTGCGTATGTTTATATCGATGATGTGCTCATCTTCTCACCAAATGAAGAAGAACATCTCGAGCATTTGGGAATCATATTTGAAGTTTTATAAAAAGCCAATATGAAGATTTCAGAGGAAAAATCTCACTTTTTTAAGAAGGAAATTGAGTATTTAGGACACATAATTCGAAACGGAAGGATTACTGTGGACCCAGTAAAGATAGAAACGATAAACAAATATCCCGAACCAGAAAACTTAAAAGAACTGCGTTCTTTTCTAGGATTAGCTTCCTATTATCCAAAATTTATTAGGGACTATGCTAAAATAGCAAAGCCACTTACAAATATTTTAAAAGGCGAAAATTCAAATATAAGTAAGAGCAAAAGTAAAAATACGAAAGTAACACTTGATAATAGTGCGAAACAAGCAATGCAGAAATTGAAGGAAAAGCTTCAAGAGCAGATAGAGTTATTTCAACCGGAATACAAAAAGCCCTTTGAATTAACCACCGACGCTAGCAACTTTGCTATAGGTGCATCTCTCAGTCAAGAAGGTAAACCGATACTGCTAATATCCCGTACTTTAAACGAAACGGAACAAAACTATTCGACTAATGAGAAGGAATTATTAGCAATAGTCTGGTCCCTTCAAAAACTTAGAAATCATCTTTATGGTACAGCTGACTTGACGATCTATACGGATCACCAGTCATTAATATTTTCAATATCGGAAAGAAATCCAAATAATAAACTTAAAAGACGGAAGAATTTAATTGAAGAATATGGAGCTAAATTAGTCTACAAACCAGACAAAGAAAATGTAGTAGCCGATGCATTAAGCAGACAGAAATTAAATCATAACGATGCAGATGATCATAGCGACCATAGTGGAGCAAGTTCACCACATGAAGAGTTTAAAACTATATCACAGCCTATAAACAATTTTAAGACAAGAAAAACTCTAGCGCACCTGAACCGCTAGAAAACTAATTTTCGAAGAAATTGTCTTTGAGTGACAAAAAAGTGTGGAAAGACGTAATACACTGTTTTGTAGAATCATATCAACCATTCCTTATCCAAAGCAACAAAACTCAACTATAACACAAATGATGAAAATGTTCAGTGCTGGTAACACTTTCCGAACGAAGCAGCAATAAGTTTACCATAACAAGCTCATACTTAAATCAACTTATCCTTTGAATTTCGTTTTCATCGTAGTATTTCATCGAAAGTTTCAGCGGTTAAACGTTGTTTGAGGCTGCCATCCGAAAAATGTTCAAAACTCGCAAAAATTTTTCGCGCAATTCTTTAAGCACTTCTTTGACTCGGCTTCTGGGAAGAACAATTTGCATTTTACATGATGTTCTGTCTGGCGTTTCCCTTCTTCGCTTCAGAACTGCGCCTTCGACCTGCAGAGAGTTCTACTGGGCCCAATAGCTTTTCAAGACTGTGTTACGCTTTGATATTTCTTTCCATCCAGGGCGTTCCGTGGACTCCTTCCAGATCAGTAATGATCCGACGTCATCATCGGCCAGCTGAGCATCTCGAATAGCATCCAGTGACCATCCATCGGTGGTTTGAGCCTTCATCAAACGCACATCAGTGCTTGGCTCCTTTTCCTCCAGACGGTGGCAATGCTTGCAGTTAGTTGGACAGGGGCGACGAGACAGAGCATCGGCATTTCCCTGTATTCCTTCTTTTCGACGCACTATTTCGTAGTCATACGACTGTAGCCTTTTGATCCACCTAGCGACTTGGCCTTCAGGGTTTCTGCTAGGTCCGTTTGGGTCCAAGGTTCGCTCAATGGAGATTGGGCGTGGGCGCCACTCACTCACCCCAAAAAAGGACTTCGAGCCGTCGAGTGAGCTTACGGCTCACCGGTGTCAATGCAGCTCGATTTGGGAGCCGCCTCTATGTTGCGCGACCCCTCAACTGTGGGCGAGACGACGGGCGTCTTGCTTCAATTGCAGCCGATCTAAATGCGTCGAAGCACAGAGGGATGCTTATCTAATCGAACTCCGCGAACGCGCAGTTCACACGCGAGTGTGACCCAGACAGTCTAACTATCTCACACTACGGTTCTTTCCACTACCTTACTCCTCCGACCGTAAGCAAAACGACAAACTTCCTTACTCAATGGCGCATTATTTAATCATTTCCAATATAAACAGATATTGATTCCATTGAATGTCGCGGCCAAGAATTTCACACGTTAATCGGAGCAAAAACTTCAACTGTCTTACACTACGATATTTTCAATTTTCTTAGCCTATCGCCGAGTTCCACCACTTCACTATTACACTAGTTATACAAGTACAGCCGCATGCTTGGTAAATACCAATTATGTCTAATTATATTTTCCTGATTATCTTACTGATTTACTTAAGACTACTGTCTTCTTGCTTACAACTAATTACTTTCACCGCCGCACAAAGAAATTTGCACCTGATGTCTGATGTCTTGTTACTGTCACCGTTGCACCCAGAATTCTCGAGTTTGTACCTGGTGTCTGATGTCCTATTACTGACGCCGTCGCACCCAGAATTCTCGAGTTTTTACATAATGTCTGATGTCTTTTTACTGACTTATCAACTGATCGTTTGTCACCGCTTTTGAAAATAGGCGTAAGATAAGAAGACTTCCAGGAGGATGGAAAGACGCCTAATGACAGTGACTTGTTGAAAATTATGAATAAAGGAGTAATTAGCTGGTTGATGCACTGGACTACAAAATAAGGTGGGATTTGATCGGGACCAGGACCTTTGTTGATATTTAGCTCGTTGATTGCATTGGCGATTGCTTCTCTAGTTAAAACGATTCTGTTGATGAGAGACGTTGGCTCAGTTGAAGCAGAGGAAACTGCCAAATTTGTTGTCGGGGCTAAAGGATCGTAATATGAACTCTGAAAATGATCCGCAAATAAATTAGAAATTTCTTGTGGAGCAGAAGAAACTGATTTTTCTCTGAACATGGAACCGGGGTAGCCAGTCGTTTTTCGTTTGGTATTTACGAAATCAAAGAACTTTTTCGGGTCGTTAATAATTTTTTCTCCCATTAAATTCACATAAAAATTATACGCTTCGCCAGATTTGACCGAAAATTCATTTGACAATAGATCGTAACTTCTTTTTAAATCTGATATTGATATCTTGTTTTATTGCCTTGTATAGCTTATTCCTTTGGTTCCTTAATTGCCTCAAGTTACTATCGAGCCATGGCTCAGAGAGCTTATTACGCTTTTTTATCTTGGGTACATAATTATTAATAGCGTGAAAAACTATTCTGTAGAAGGAAGAAACAGGGTCATCTAAGTCACACGCTGACATGGAACTTGTCCAGTCTATAGAATCAAGATAATGTATAATGCTTTCATAGTCAGCATTACGGAAATCATATACAACTTCGTTATTGTATAACTGGTTGAAAGCGAGATCGATGGTTGATTGCTCAACTGTAAGAGCAGTGATGAAGAGTATTAGAGAAAAGATTCTCAGCGTCAATAGTTGGACTAACCACCACTTCGTCATAGAAATTTGTGAAAATCAAATCTAACCAACTACCGTTCTGGTTAGAAGTCGGGTTGACCTGCTGCAAATCATTGCTAAAAAACGAGCTGACAAGGTTGAAATCAATGGTGTCGATAAGGTTGACCGCGAGGAGATGGTTACCACTCTCGTCGATGGTAAAGCTGTTATTGGGGCGATTGAAGTCCCCAAATACGATTATTTTGTCTTCTTCATTCATGGAAGCAATACCCGAAGATATCATGTCGATTATATAATTGTTAGTGCTGTCGTCAGAGCGGGGTGGCACATAGACAATACTAATTTAAAGATAGTGCTTGTTGAATAAAACTTTAGCAAATTTGTGCTCAAATAGCTTACAGTGGTTAGTTAAGACAGGCACACTAGAAAAAGAATTATGAATAGCTATTAGAACACCACCGCCCCTTGAACCACCAGTCTGAGCGTAATCGCGATCAGCCCTATATATGGTCCAATTAGAGTCAAATATTTCCTCGTTTCGGTATGAATCATTCAACCACGTCTCAGTGATGGCCAGAATATTAAAATGGCAAGATTTGGCGTCAAGAAATAGTTTGTCTAGTTTGCCTCTCATGCCGCTGCAGTTGTGATAGAGAAATCTAGGAGAATTGAAAGGAATTTTATTGTTAGAAATAATATTTCTTATGGTTTTCGCGAGACTTTTGTAATAGTGAGATATATTTGGAGCTTGCATAAGAGCGATAAGCTTCAAGGTCGAGTTCTCCGGGGTCATTCCAAGTTCACCATGATAGCGGATGAAAAAGTTACGAAGGGAGTCAATATCAGTGGGAAGGCCTTCTTGTTGAATCATTAGTTTTAGGTGCGTCTTCGTTTTTCCCTCGAAACAGGTGGAATCGTTCACGTTATGCATATATGCAAGGTAACGGTGGACAATATCATAGATCTTATGGTCTCTGAAACGAGATAACAGGTATCTACTATCTGAATCATTAATTGAATTTTTCGTTAGTTTCACTGTAGGAGGTACTAACGGGTCAGGGTTGAATAGTTGCCGGGTTTGGTATCGTTATTGAACCGGAATTTAATGGTATTTGATCCTCACCACGTATAAAATTATTGTATTTAGGAGCTGAAATAGTGTCAGCACCACACAGCTGTTTAGATGGTATTAATGCCTCACTACTTTTGGAATTAGTGTTTGAAGAATGAGTAGTTGCCGGCACAAGAGAGTTAGGTAATTTTTGGGGTGTTATTAGTGAAATTGATGAGTGGGAATCAGTAAGGAGCTCTGACTGGATTTTAATTTTATTAGATTGTGGATATCTAGGATAAAGAGGAGTATTCTTAGAGTTAGATTCTAAGGAACTGCCTAAATACCTGCTAATGTTTTTTTTAATATGCACTGGTTGAAGTTGATTAGTTGCACGTTGACTGGGATTGTTGTTTGCTCGTTTGGTGTGTTTGTTTCGCCAAGAACTAAATATCAAACCGTTCCAGGTGTAGGTGTCCCCAATCTGCAAGTGATTCGAAAAAAGCCATGCGTATTTAGCTGGGACAGACAGCTTAAAACACGTGTGGGATTAACGCTTCTGTCTGCGAAGCCGAGCTGGAAATATTTCGCAACTGCAATCAGCGATTCCTAAGTCATCCTTCAGTAATTTGCATAGCCAGGAGTTGTCTGCGTAGCTTGGAGCTCTTTTTACAAAGAATGACTTATTCAGAGACTTAACACCAACAGTCCTTTCTGTTGGTTTACCCGATACATTGTTGGAAAGCTTAATTTTTCTGATCCTGGAGACCCATTCATCACGAGACCAATAAGTACCAAACTTCAAAATAGGTCGTTCCGGCGGTACGACTAAGGCTTTTGAAGTATTTTTTTTTTTTTTGACGTAGGTACACTTAGCTTCATTGGAGATGTTGTCTTATCTACCGTGGCTGGGATTTCAGCTTTGTTGGAAAAGTGCTCGAGAACTTCAACTCTGGATGATGTGGAGCTGATATGGCTAATTTTGTCCGAAAGAATTCGAAGGTTGTTATCAACACTCATTACTTTGCTCAGCAATGTATCGAGAAGGTCAGTCCCAATGTTGTTTTCTTTAGGAAAGCGTGTTTCAGACTGATCGCAAATTTTGCTCTCAACGAGCACAGATAGCTTCTTATCGAAAGTGGAGATAGCTTTTTCGATATTGTGCTTGTTGTTGTTGGTGCTAGATGTCGCCCTAATTAGTCCATCAAAGCATCTGGCCATTTCTGTAAAGCTGTCGGCGTTTGCTTTTGCCTGAGCGATCTGTTTTGCGAGGAGGTCATGTTTGTCCACAATCAAATTGTCAATATGCTGTATGATATTGTCGTACATGTATCTGAGACGGCTTTCAGTATCTTGGCAATCTGAGCAAAGAAAGTGTTCAACAAGATATGAAGAATACCAGTCTCTTGGGGCATCCATGCATGCTGCATGTAGTCTGCGCTGACAATAGCCTTTACACGTAACAAATTTAGATTAACTGTCATAGGCAGAACAATTCAATAAGCAGCACTTATGACTCATAGTTATTAGCTTTGTTCCAATCACAAAACGAAACACCTTGCAAGAACACGAAAAAAAATGACAAAGTTTGCAAAACTTGATTTAGGTGATTGTAAACAGCACGACAGTAACTGCCAGGTCAGGGAAACCACAGACGCGGAACACTTATAATAACAACACAGTACGTTACGACTTGTAAACAATTTTATGACTCATAGTTATAAGCTTTGTTCCAATCACAAAACGAAACACCTTGCAAGAACACGAAACAAACAAAAATGACAAAGTTTGCAAAAATTTTGCAATATATATATATATATATATATATATATATATATATATATATATATATATATATATATATATATATATATATATATATATATATATATATATATATATATATATATATATATATATATATATATATATATATATATATATATATATATATATATATATATATATATATAAATATATATATATATATATATATATATATATATATATATATGTATATATATATATATATATATATATATATATATATATATAGATATATATATAAATATATACATATATATATATATATATATATATATATATATATATATATATATATATCAGCAAAATGATTTTCCGACATAATCTCTGGAGTGGTCGATTCGATTAAACTGAAATTTTCGGAGAACGTAGACATATATAGTAGGTAGGTTCACGACTTTCTTAAATTTAGATATTCTAAACCTTTTGGCGGCGGCGAGCGTTTGTGTAATTTTGTGGAATTTCTTTACTGAGCGATAATGTCATTAGATTCGCAAATGGGAATAATCCTGCAATGAAAATTGACAACAAATATAAACTCTTTAAAAATTTGAAAAGTTTTGAGGGTGGCAATCTAAAATTCTGTTCACCCGTATAGCTTCCAGCGCAGTGATTCAATCGAAACGAAATTTACTGGTTGGGTTTAACTTAACGTGAAGCAGATTTGGTATTTATTCTGCTCTGCTGCTGACACAGGGTAACCAGCATTAGCAATTTTCGTAAATATTGCACCAACAGATGCTTGAAATTACATACTCATATGCAAAGCATTTGCGATAAAAATAAGAAACCAATTCTGAAATTTTCCGAGTTTTGAACATTTTTCGGATGGTAGCCTCAAACAACGTTTAACCACTGAAACTTTAACGAAATTCAAAGGATAAGTTGTTTTAAGTATGAGCTTGTTATGGTAAACTTATTGCTGCTTCGTTGCGAAAGTGTTGCCAGCACTGAACATTTTCATCATTTGTGTTGTAGTTGAGTTTTGTTGCTTGAGATAAGGAATGGTTGATATGATTCTACAAAAAAGTTTATCACGTCTTTCCACATTTTTTTGTCACTCAAAGACAATTTCTTGGAAATTTTTTTTTTCTCTTAGAGCTTTCTAATTTTGCTAATTCCCATCTAGCTCTCCCTAATTCTATTTGGTTGTGTGTCTCCCGCCTATTGCTAATTCAGAAGTTCTCATACTAAATCGCACTTTCACGGTTTCTTTTAGGTTCCTTGTCGCAACGACATTATCGGGCGCCTAGATCCAACGATCTGATGGCAGAGGAACGATAGCGATCTCGAAATGCCGGTGCTTCAGAAGAAGAAGATTTTTTGGGCGGTATTACCGACATGCAGCGAGAAAAACGAGTCAGCAGCGATTTATGGTTAAACGCTTAAAAGTTTATTACGTCTTTCCACATTTTTTTGTCACTCAAAGACAATTTCTTGGAAATTTTTTTTTTCTCTTAGAGCTTTCTAATTCTGCTAATTCCCATCTAGCTCTCCCTAATTCTATTTGGTTGTGTGTCTCCCGCCTATTGCTAATTCAGAAGTTCTCATACTAAATCGCACTTTCACGGTTTCTTTTAGGTTCCTTGTCGCGACGACATTATCGGGCGCCTAGATCCAACGATCTGATGGCAGAGGAACGATAGCGATCTCGAAATGCCGGCGCTTCAGAAGAAGAAGAATTTTTGGGCGGTATTACCGACATGCAGCGAGAAAAACGAGTCAGCAGCGATTTATGGTTAAACGCTTAGAGGATTAAGTTTAAATTTTAAAGAATAAGTTTTTAAGTTGAGATTTCCAAGCTAAGTTGGATCTAATTTAAATCTAGATCTTATGAGTTAGATTGTAAGTTTAGAACTTAAAGATTATGTATATTTGAACATCTAAATCTTGAGTGGTCCTTCCTCGAATCCCTCTAGTTAACGTACTTTTTTAAATCCTTGACGTGCCATGTTCCTGCACTCGGGCCTTTCCATCTACCAGTAGGTAGATCCATCCTGATACCCGTTTCTTGACCCGGAAGGGTCCCACATACTCAGGCGCTAGCTTTGCCGAATAGAATTTGGCTGCGTCCGAGAGGGTATAATTTTTCCGCCAAACGGCCTCTCCTTCCACAAACATTACGTCACGCTTACACAGGTAATATCTTTGTGCACTCTGCGCAGCTGCGTGTTTCATGCGCTCCAACACATCCGTGCGTACTTTGGCGAGCTCTTCGGCCCTAGCTTCGGGCTCTACTGCTTCCTGCCCCTCTCCTGGCCGTTCCTGGCAGTCATGTTACGTTACCATCTCCCTGCCAAAGTTATAAAAGTATGGGGTGACTTAAGTTACCTCGTGTTTGCAAGTACGTAGCGCACAGGCAATCTTCGCCAGGTGTTGATTCCAAGTACGGTGATTGTTAGCGACGTAGGAACGCAACATTCTCTTAATGCCCTGGTTTCGTCGTTCTGCCGGGTTGGCTTGTGGGTGGTATAGTGCGGTGTACTTAATTTTTGTCCCGTACTCCCCCACTAGTTGCTGCATCAGTTTTCCTCGAAACTGGACTCCATTGTCGCACACAAGCCATTTTGGTGCTCCGAACACCAGGAATACTTGCTCCTCCAGTAAGCGACAAACAGAGGCGGCAGTCGCCGTTCGCACCGGGAACAACAATGTGAATTTACTTACGTAGTCCACCACCGTGAGGATATGAGTTTATCCCCGGGTCGATCTAAGTAAGGGGCCCACCAAGTTGACACACACCATCTCCCAAGGCTGTTGTGGTTCGCCACTTCGGGAGACCAGAAACCCAGCTGGAGCTTGTCGCTCCACTTTATTTGCCTGGCACACCTTACATTTTCGTACGTAGCAGCCCACATCCAGACATCTTGGGCCAGTAATATTTCGTGGCCAGTCGAGACTGCGTGCGACTGACCCCCATATATCCCACCGTTGGATCGTCGTGGCATTGACGAAGAATTTTCTTTCGTTCCGCCTTGGGCAACACTTTTTTCCAGGCGCCCTCCCCTTCCAGCTCAGAGTATCAACCTGGCACATGCTTCCAGAGTGAGCCTCCCACCACCCGCCAATCTGTGTAACGTCCTGGTGCCTTCGAAACCTTCTGTTTCATTTCTTCAAGCCACTTTTCCTCCGTGGTCACCAGCGTTGCTACCTCTTTTTGCGGTACCATCCGAGATAGTGAATCTGGCACGATATGTTCCTTCCCCTTTCTATGGATTATCTCGAAGGGATATTGTTGAAGCCGGATCGCCCACCTAGCCAACCGCCCTGACGGGTCCTTCAGATTGTTAAGCCACACGAGAGAGTAATGATCGGTAACCACTGTAAACTTGGCCCCCTCCACATACGGCCTGAGCTTTTCCACAGCCCACAAAACCGCAAGACACTCCTTCTCTGTGGTAGTATACTTCTTTTCGGCCCTCGACAGTGATCGGCTAAGGTAACAGATTACCTTCTCTCCTTCAGCGTGCTGTTGTGATAGAACGGCCCCCAAACCCAGATTTGGTCTGTATCGAAAAAGGTAGATTGTAGTCCGGGCAGGTAAGGATTGGGGCAGTAGAAAGTTTCACCTTCGCCTGGGTGAAATCAGCTTGACAGTCCTGAGTTCACTCGAACTTTTGGTGCTTCTTAAGAAGATTCGTGAGTGGCGCTGTCAGCGTGGCAAAGTCGGGTGTGAATCTCCTGTACCAAGAGACCATTCCCAGGAAATGCCGTACTCCCTTCACGTTTTAGGCGAGGGAATCTCCATCAGACTCCTTACCTTGTCCGAATACACGTTTAAACCCCTCTCTTCTACGACGTAACCCAGGTATTTCAATTGGGGACGACAAAACTCGCACTTGTCTTGAGACACTTTCAGACCCACCTGCCTCAACCATCGGAAGACTTCCCTCAAGATCTCCAAATACTTCGCGAAATCCTGCGTCACCACAATGATATCATCAAGATAGGTGAACACACAAGGTTCAAGATCCGGTCCAAACACTTGGTCAATCAGCCGCTGCCATGTCGCTGGGGCATTTCGCAAGCCAAATGGCATCCTGCGAAACTGAAAGAGATCTCGATGGGGCACGGTAAAAGCCGTGTACTTCCGCGATTGTTCTGGCACTGGCACCTGCCAAGACGCTGACTTAATATCGTGCGACGATAAATATTTTGCGTCGCGCCATTTATCTAACGTGGCTGATACGTACGGGATTGGGTATGAATCGTGTTCAGTGACCCTATTCAGTTTTTGGTATTCGACGCAAAACCGATAGTTGCCGTCCTTTTTCTTCACCAAGAGGATGGGTGAGGCCCATGGGCTCGCGGAAGGCTCCACTATCCCTTGATCTAACATCTGGTTGAGCTCCGCATCCACATGCTTTTGTACGGCCGGCGAGATAGGATAGTAGCGTTGCTTAATGGGGGGTGAGTTGGTCTTGATGACATGTTCTACCCTGTTAGTGCAGCCAACACCATCCCCCATTAATTGGAACTCTTCCTGGAGCAATTGGCTCAGGGCACCCTCCTCCAATCCTGAGAGGCGACTCCATGGCTTCAACTGTTCGCCAGAGTCTCCTTGCAATGCGCTGATGAAGCTCCAACTCTCTTCATTCAAGGCCATTACCAGGCCAAAACGTCTGACGAAGTCCACCCCCCATATGATCATCTGTGGTAGCGACGGAACCACAAGCATTCGAAGCCACTCCTGCTTCTCCCTTAGCTGGATTGGGACCATTACCGTCCCCGCCATTGCACATCCCTGACTATTGGCCATTCGGATCACCTTTTGGTTGGAGTCCAGAAGCCCTACACCCAGCTCGTCCAACAACCTCCAACCTTCTTCCCCTGCCACTGTGTTAGTGGCGCCAGAATCCAAGAGACCCAAGAAATTGCGACCGTATATCTCCACCTCCAGGTGTGGTCGGTTATTTCCCTGTCTCTTCGCCAACAAATAGTTTAATTGCGCTTCCGTTGCGGCCCCTCTTATATTGCTCCCTGTGTCCAGGCTGCCGCCTACTGGACACAACGTCCGTTTCCCTGAGTCGATCTTTTTCGTCCTTCGGCTTCGAAGTTTCTGGCTATCGGCCTCCCATTCGTTTTCGAATCTTGTGGGGCTCTGGCGTTACGAGGATGGTTCGGTTGGCTCTGGAAATTTGGGCATGTCGCTCTTCTGACACCTTGCCGTCCGCAACCAAAGCATCTCTGGGGCTCTCGACAGTCCCTGGACGTGAGTAACATACGGTAATGTTCATTCACCCAACAATGCAACTGGGTCAGAACCGAACATTGCACCATATGCTAAAAATGCTGTTAGCAGTCAATTTCTCTTTCACAATATTAATTACAACTCCACTGGGTCAGGTAAGAATGCTGACACTAGAAACAATATCGAATCGATATAAGAGAAATTGGCTGATGAAAGTTCAGTTGTTGTAACGCTAACGTAGAAGTCACTTAAAAAAATAAAGATTTAACCGTGGAACGAAACTGTTGTATTTTTTTTAACGTAGTACACCACAAACTACATCATTGGCGCAGTCGGTTTTCCTCCATAAGTATATGGCTTGAAGAAAGTGATCGAATCAAGATCGGAAGTAATGAAATTTGTGTTAAAAATTAAAAACGTAATGTCGTGAAGTAAACTTTAGTACGATACGAAGAAACGAGCTAAACGCAAACATTGTTAAATCTATTAGAAGTGAATATAGCACAGCAACAACTCGGACAATGTCTGGTCGTTCTAACGGCAATCTTAGCCAGACAGAATCCAGGAAACAACTGGAGGACTTCAGTGGAGAAACGAATAAAATACATGCAACCATTTAAGGGGGATCCAGGAACGTTACCATCGTTCATCGCAACAGTGGAGCAGGTGTTAGACGAATACGACGATCGAGCACCACAGGTATTCCAGATCATATATAACGAGAATATCATTGGAGAAGCGAAAAACTATTTGGCAGTGGACATACCTCAATCATGGACACAATGCAAGGAGAAACTGAAGATTCATTTTCGTCCAGTGAAAGATCAGCTGCAAATCACCAGGGAAATAAATGATTTAAAGGTATTTACAATTTATCAACTTCTTTTAAAAATTCAAGAGATTGTAGATTCTATTACCGAATATTCGGAATTTTGTGAAAATATGGACCAAATTTTAACATGTTTAACCAGTGCATTAATTTTAAAAACTAAAGAATTAACGGCTGGTGCAGTGGCAGCAGAAATTTATAATGAATTTTCTTTAGCTAATATACGTACGATTCTGTATAAATACATTGGTCATGACAGATATAATTTAAATATTGAAAAATTCAATTCCCACAAGAACAATAAATTTAGTAGAATTCCGCAAAATAGCAGTTCTTGTGGCAGTGATAAAAGTGAGTCGTACCGTACAAAGGAGGATCAGTTCAGTTCACAGAAACATAGTGTTAATAGAAGTAAACAAAGTTCAGGTCAATCTAGGCAGTACAATCCCAATCAATCTTGGAATAAAAAAAATTATAATAAAATTTTTATACAAAATAAATCAAGTCAACAAAGATTGGAGCCCATGGAGGTTGATAATATTAGTAGGGAAAATGTGGATTATTTAGATGCAAACGAGTTTTGTACCAATTAGCCTCGGAAGAAAAGAAAATTTATATTAAGGTTACTTTTAAAGGAAAAAGTTACGTAGCTATGATTGATACAGGTTCCACAATCAGTCTTCATATATTCATCAAATTAAAACGACGACGGATCAACAGATAAATGCAAAGCTGTACAGATACCCACCACAGCATGAGGCTGAGGTTCGTAAACAGATGGAAGAGATGGAAAAACAAGGAATAATTAGAAAAAGTAACAGTCGGTATAGTTCACCTATAATTGTAATCCCGAAAAAGATGGATAATTTAGGGAAGCAAAAATACAGAATTGTTGTGGACTATAGAAAGTTAAATCAAGTGACAGTAGATGATAAATATCCATTGCCTAATATTGATGGTATTTTGGATAAGTTGGGAAAGGCCCAATATTTTAGTACATTGGATTTAGCAAAGGGATATCATCTGATACTGGTAGCCGAAAATGATATTGAAAAAACTGCTTTTGTAACACCATCAGGCCTATATGAATATGTTCGAATGCCGTTTGGGTTGAAAAACGCTCCGGCAACATTTCAAAGGCTAATGAATAATATCTTACGAGAGTATATCAACCAAATATGTGTAGTATATTTGGATGACATACTGATATTTTCAACATCTTTGGAAGAACATATTGTATCATTAGACAAAATATTTAATACTTTGCAGAGACACAATCTTAAAATACAAGTGGATAAGTGTAGTTTTATGAAAAGAGACACTGAGTTTTTAGGTCATATATTAACAAAGGACGGAATCAGACCGAATCCTAATAAAATTAAAGACATTGAAAACCTTAGTTTACCAAAATCCGAAAGACAACTTAAAGGATTCCTAGGTATGACGGGTTTTTACAGAACATTTGTTAAGGATTACGCTAAATTAGCGTATCCAATGATAAAATATTTGAAAAATGACAAAAAAATAAATGTAAATGATCCACAATATATTTCGGCATTTGAAAACTTAAAAGCCTTAATTACTGCACACCCCATATTAAAATTTCCAGAGTATGACAAACCATTTACCTTAACTACAGATGCTAGTAATTTTGCGATTGGAGCCGTACTATCTCAAGACGGACATCCAGTTTGTTTTGTATCAAGAACTCTAAATAACCATGAAAAGAATTATAGCGTTACGGATAAAGAGTTTTTAGCAATCGTTTACTCTGTAAATTATTTTCGTCCATACTTATATGGAAGAAAGTTTAAAATCATTACTGACCATGCACCCATAAAATACTTAAATAGTAAATACAAAGGAAAGGAATTTTCACAACGTAACCAGAGGTGGATACTAAAACTACAAGAGTTTAATTTTGAAATAGAGTACCTTCAAGGGAAGGAACACCTAAGATTTCAGAAAATAATGATATTGAATCAAATATGGACTTAACAGATACAATACATTCTGTAGATGAGCAGCTGTTGGACCATATTGGAATAAAAGATGAAATAGTAAATAAATTTAGAACACAGTTAATTTTAACCTACAATGTAACTAAGGAGATGAAAAATTTACACGGACGCAGAATTATATATTTAAACCCTGTAGAAGAAGTAAGTAAAATTAAAGATGTACTAACTAGATTCATAAAGAAAGGAAAGACAGGGATACTTTCAGAAGTGGAGGATCACGACTATAATCGAGTTCAACAAACGATAATAGAACTATTTCCGAATGATGGAAAAGTAAAGTTTATTAGATGTTCAACAAGAGCTATCGAGATTCAGACTGAAGAGGAGTTACATAAACAAATTTCTATGTATCATACGAAGGAATCAATGCATAGCGGAATAAATGGGACCTATTAGCAATTGAAATCAAAAGTTTATTTTCCTAAACTTCAGGAACACATACAACTGGTAATAAATAATTGTACAAAATGTCAGGAAATAAAATACGACCGTAATCCAATTAAACCAAAAATTTCAAATAACTGAGACCCCAACACAAAAAAATGAAATTTTACATTTGGACATTTTCTATTTGTCAAAACGAGCATTTGCAACTATCATTGATAAGTTAACTAAATTTGCAGTAGCTTATACTATAAATGATAAAAATTGGAGGGCGAAGAAAGCGATTTTAGTTGAGCATTTTGCTAAATTTGGTACACCAAAAAAGATGATGCTAGACAATGAATTCGTAGCTGAGCAACTGAAAGAATATTTTAGGGAAAGTAATGTAGAAGTACACTGGACAGAACCTAATAGTCATACTGGGAATGCGGATGTTGAAAGATTACATTCAACAATCTTAGAAAAAGTGACAGTGATAGAAGATAAGAGTTTGTCAGTCGAAGCTAAAATTCAGTTAGTAATAGGAAATTATAATGATAGATATTACTCAACCATAAAAACTACACCGAGAAAAGCTAAGGAAGAAGTCGATGCAAATAGTTTATATAAGATTGTAAAGGAAAGCAAGGAGAGAAAAATGAGCAAACTGAATAAAGAGCGAGAAAATTATATAGAAAATAGGCAACAAGGACCAATTAAGAACTATAAACATGTTAGACATAAAGATGAAACTAGATATAAAATCAAGAAACGTGATAATGTGCATTTAACAAATATCAAAAGACCATATAAATTTACAGGCAATTCTTTTCGTAATAATTTTAACGATATCAGCGACACAGGGATCACTACAAACAGTACAAATTGATGATTAGTCTGGTTATACAAAAATTAAGTTGCGAACAATACAAATTGTGAATCAGACAGATACTATTTTACATTTAGTTAATCCAAAAATATGTTAGATGCTATTTTAAATATAAGAGTTAGTATAAAGCATTTGGTATTGAGAACGGAGAAATGATTTTCAGAGAAATAGATACTGTTACAGCGAAAATAAAGTCTATTATTCCTAGTTCCGTGAAAAGACAGAGAAGAGGTTTATTGAACATTGTAGGCAATGCACAAAAATGGCTCTTTGGGACAATGGATAGCAATGATAGGGAGGAAATTGTAAACCATTTGCAAGTCATAGAAGAAAATAATCATAATGCTATTAACAACCTCAATGGGCAAATCAAAATTAATAATCACTTTAACGAATCCATAAGCTCATGGCAAGTCATAATAAATAACGATAGAAGAAAAATTTTAGAAGCTTTTAAAGGATTGGAAGGTACAACAAAGCAAAGCGTACACCAGCAACTATTCTTAGAACAAATAATAAAGTTAAGATTTCTGGAAAATAAAGTTAACCAAATTCAGAATAATATTGTATCGGCAAAACATAATTTGTTACATCCAAGTATATTAACTATGGAAGAAATTGAGGAATATGAGATCAATTTTTATAAACTTAAACTGTCACAAATGGGAATATTAGAATATAAGAACAAATACATTGTTATAGCTATCAAAGTTCCAAGAAATTATATTGTAACCGATTTAAAACTTATCACTCCAGTACCAAACAAGGAGAATTTTGAAATAGACAGCGAAGATGAGTATATTGTTGAAAGAAATAATTATCCATATACATATAGATCTAATGTAATATTAAAAGATTTAAAATTAAGTACACATTGCACATTGGAAAGAAATTGTAAACTAATACACAATAATAAAACACAAGTAGAAATATTAGGTGAAGAAAGCATCGTTATTAAAAATGCCAGAGAATTAGAAATAATACATAACTGTGACGAGAGAAAAATTGTTTTAAATAGAAATTATCTGGTTAATTTCTTCAATTGTCAAGCAACTATACTGGAAGAGACCTTCTCCAATAAAGAAATTGTAGAACATGATAAATACTTTTATCCATATTCAAGATCGAACTTTAATTTTTTCAAATCAATTACATTTGACAATTTAGTTACAAGCAATTTCGAAAACAATAAGGAAATAAAAGAGTTGAAAAGGCATAAAATTGTATCATATGGCATTAATATTACTGTTACAATCTTCGCAACGATAATTATTATTCTCATGTGTCTGGGAAAAAAAAATCTTGTATAATCATTTCAATGTAAAGATTCAGGAGAATCTTCAGTTAAACCGAGGAAGAGTAACATACGGTAATGTTCATTCACCCAACAATGCAACTGGGTCAGAACCGAACATTGCACCATATGCTAAAAATGCTGTTATCAGTCAATTTCTCTTTCACAATATTAATTGCAACTCCACTGGGTCAGGTAAGAATGCTGACACTAGAAATAATATCGAATCGATAAAAGAGAAATTGGCTGATGAAAGTTTAGTTGTTGTAGCGCTAACGTAGAAGTCATTTAAAAAAATTAAGATTTAACCGTGGAACGAAACTGTTGTATTTTTTTAACGTAGTACACCACAAACTACATTATTCGTGTGACCACTGCCCTTGCAGTTCCAGCAGCGCACCAGATTTCCCTGCAGAGGCGCTAGATTCATTCCGTCCGTGCAACCAACGTAGGCCAGATCCGGCTCCAGAAGGAGTTTTGTTTCCGAGTCGGTGGGGGTAAATAGGCTTCTACTGATACCCGTGTCGCCTCCAAAGAGCGGCCTACCCTGATCAGATCCGTGATACTATGTACCGGAGTCAAGGCCAGTTGTGTTTGATAGAATGGGGCTATATTTTTCCGTAAGATTCGAAGTTTCTCCTCCTCGGAACACGGGACGGTACGACGCCTAAACAGCCCCTCCCTTGCGGATACATATATGCCCATCGATTCCTCCGGGCCCTATGTGCGTCTTCTAATTTTGCTGAGCAGGCGGTCGTCATGATCAGGCGGAAGAAATTCGGCACGCAGATCTGCCACCAACTCCTGCCACGAGTTGACTCGAGTCCGATTGGCACGGTACCAAACTAGTGCCTTTCCTTCGAACATTTCTACCGCTGACTGAAATAGCGTCTAAAGTGACACCCCTCTGGCCTCCCGCAGCTCTTCCACCCGCTTTAGAAATGCGCTCAGGGACCCGGAGTCCCCATTATAGCGGAATCTCCACTTGGACACCTCCTGACCTTTTACCACCATCGGCGTTGCCCTGGGTGTCGAAAATTAAGGACCAGCGTTGTGATCCAGACCCTGGTTTGGTTCACGGAAGCCCACGGTTACTCCCGCGGCCTCATCCCCATTTACGGGTGCCTCCCCTCGCTCGTTCCTTTCATCGCCGTCCCCTACTGCCTCTGCTCCCTCGTTTCTCTCCTCACCCTCCACCTTCACCATCAGCTCTCCTATAGCCATAATCAAACGGACTCTCAGCTTGTTGGCTTCTTCTCCCATCTCCTCGTCTTTGTGATGTGCATTCTGCAACCGCCGCAGCCCAAATTCAACTTTCGTCTTGATCTTAAGAAATTCCGACGATTGTGGGGTGCCCGTAAAGGTTGCAGTCAGGGTTTGGAGTTCATCCAGCTTCTCTCTGACGGCCTCCAAGTCCTCTTCCAATGTATAAAGATAGTCTCGGGTGGTAATCAGTGACGTATCCATCGAAGTGTCAGCTCGGAGCGCCACCCGAAGCGTATTTCTCATGGCCTCCACAGTCCCGTTAGAATGCCTTTGGATTTTTCATTCGTAGGCCAGCTCTTTCTGGCTGAGTCTGTCGATCAGAATCCTGGTTTTCGAAGCCATCCTGGATTTTCCACACTGCTAAGTCCTTATGTTCAAAATGGGAAACTACTTACTTAAGAGTAGAATGAAACACAGATTTTATTTCAAACTGAATCTTGATTAAATTTACAAGTCAAAGGAATTTCAACCGCTCCTGGTCTGTCTCGCGATCCTCGCAATCTAGCTGTCGCTCCTTGCACACTCTGCCTGGAATCTGTTATTTGGTTTAAGGTCCCAGGTCTTCAACTGGTCAACTGCTTCTCCTATTTCAACTGCCTACCTCCGTGATGCTGTGATCTACTTCTGCTTGGATTTGACACTAATTTTCGATTTTCACACTATCAAATTTCGAAGAAATTACCCCGCGGTAATCTCCTTTTAGGCTCCAAGTTGGGCGCCAATTTGTTACCGACCCCGATTAATTGGGGGGGGGGGGGTAGTGACTACCGGCTAGGTCCGTTTGGATCCCGGGTTCGCTTAATGGAGATTGGGCGTGGGCGCCACTCACTCATCCCAAAAAAAGGACCTCGAGCCGTCGAGTGAGCTGACGGCTCACCGGTGTCAATGCAGCTCGATTTGGGAGCCGCCTCTATGTTGCGCGACCCCTCAACCATGGGCGAAACGACGGGCGTCTTGCTTCAATTACAGCCGATCTAAATGCGTCGAAGCACAGAGGGATGCTTATCTAATCGAACTCCTCGAACGCGCAGTTCACACGCGAGTGTGACCCAGACAGTCTAACTATCTTACACTACGGTTCTTTCACTACCTTACTCCTCCAACCTTAAGCAAAACGACAAACTTCCTTACTCAATGGCGCATTATTTAATCATTTCCAATATAAACAGATATTGATTCCATTGAATGTCGCGGCCAAGAATTTCACACGTTAATCGGAGCAAAAACTTCAACTGTCTTACACTACGATATTTTCAATTTTCTTAGCCTATCGCCGAGTTCCACCACTTCACTATTACACTAGTTATACAAGTACAGGCGCATGCACGGTAAATACCATATATGTCTAATTAAATTTTCCTGATTATCTTACTGATTTATTTACTTACTGTCTTCTTACTTATAACTTATTACTTTCAACGCCACACAAAGAAATTCTCGAATTTGCACCTGATGTCTGATGTATTGTTACTGTCACCGTCGCACCCAGAATTCTCGAATTTGTACCTGATGTCTGATGTCCTATTACTGACGCCGTCGCACCCAGAATTCTCGAGTTTGTACCTAATGTCTGATGTCTTATTACAGTCGCCGTTGCACAAAGTAAATTCACGTGTGCACTGATTTCACAGTTACCGAACATCCAACTGATTAGCTTCGCTGTCGCACCAAGAACTTCCACGTGTGTACCAAAGCATCCAACAAAAATCCAACTGATTAGCTTCGCTGTCGCACCAAGAATCTCTACGTGTGTACCTGACTGATTTCACATTTACTGATTTCACATTCACCGAAAATCCAACTGATTAGCTTCGCTGTCGCACCAAGATTCGAAAATCCAACTGATTAGCTTCGCTGTCGTACCAAGACTCTCGAAAACCCCACTGATTAGTTTCGCTGTCGCACCAAGAATCTCCACGTGTGTACCAAAGAATCCAACAAAAATCCAACTGATTAGCTTTGGGGAAATTCAACTGATCAGCTTCGCGAAAATCCAACTGATTAGCTTCGCTGTCGCACCAAGAATCGAAAATCCAACTGATTAGCTTCGCTGTCGTACCAAGACTTTCGAAAACCCAACTGATTAGTTTCGCTGTCGCACCAAGAATCTCCACGTGTG
The DNA here is from genome assembly GCA_963978885.1 of Nemotelus pantherinus. Classification (NCBI taxonomy): domain Eukaryota; kingdom Metazoa; phylum Arthropoda; class Insecta; order Diptera; family Stratiomyidae; genus Nemotelus; species Nemotelus pantherinus. Next base: position 116,241,465 of record OZ022264.1, read on the forward strand.
TACCAAAGAATCCAACCAAAATCCAACTGATTAGCTTCGTGATTTCACAGTTACGGAAAATCCAACTGATCAGGTTCGCTGCGGCACCAAGAAAGAGGCCCGCTTCGTTCATCATCCTTCGCTCGTTCAGACTCCGTCCTCCGGTACTTTTCAATTCCAGTTATTTCCCTTTTTCCGGCATGTCAGCTGAATTTCCTTTGCACGCGCCGCGAGAGTGCGTTCAATGTTATGCTCACATTTACCACCCGAGGCACTCACCGGCTGTCAGTGCACGAACCAGGTCAAAGTGTATAGAAAGCGAAGTAGGTGCACCTTTTCCATTTACATATTCCCGTGTGCTTTTAATAAATCAATTCCTCCGACGTGAACGTCGCTATCGTTATTGATTTAACGCTATGAGGCGGAGTGAGACTGCGCAGACCTTCGGAGCAGCGGGTGTACACGAGTTCGCCTACTGTTATGTGGACGTATGTGCCCCTTTGTCGTCTTATTCCTTACGTACTAGCGTCATATTAACCTTAGAAACAAACTTAATCGCCTAGTTGCGTATGCTACCACATCGGCACCCGGTAAGTATATTACACAAACCGGGTGTGACGATGCACTATCGTCCTATGAGTGGTGGTTACAGATTCTCTATATAGTGGAGTGGTGGAACGCTCGCGAGTGTTCAGCCTTCCCCGGGGAAGGCTGAATTTTTTTTTTCAATGTTTAAACGTATTGGATCGGGCAATCGCTGCCCCATTATGTTACAACGTAACATACCTTACTTCAGCTGCAAAAAGGGTGCACTTTTTGGGACTCGGTTTTAAATTTGCTGCTGTCAATCTCGAAAATACTTCGTCCAAGTTTCGGACTTGCTCTTCCAATGTTTTTCCTATCACGATGATGTCGTCCAGGTATACTTAGCATGTCTTCCAGCTTAACCCTTGCAGGATACATTCCATCAGACGTTCGAAAGTTGCTGGAGCGTTGCAGAGTCCAAATGGCATCACCACAAATTGCCATAATCCAGTACCGACGGAAAATGCTTGTTAAAAGCCACATTAATCATACATTTGTATGAATATCATTTTACTCCATCGTTACAATGGCGTCATCCTACGACGATCTTACTCACTGAGGTCGTTTGTTGCCAACATCCCTCTCCACGACCATTACAACGCCTAGCATCTTAGCTAGTATAAACCATCGCAATTCATTCAAAACACTTCTACACATACTAAGTTTTGTAAGACGAGTCGCTAGTTGGCGTTTACCAAAAGAACAACGCTTCCGAGGCGACGTTCAAAGTCCCGCTGAAATCCAAGAAGCACTATTCTTCTTACTAAAGATTATCCAAAGAAAGCACTTTTCAGATGAGATAAAGGACTTAGCGAAGCAACGTCCTGTATCTTCTAAGAGCAAACTAGCGTCATTAGGGGCATTCCTGGATGACCGAGGTTTAATTCGTGTTGGCGGTAGACTAAACGAAGCAAACCTTTCCTACGATGCGAAGCATCAATTCGTTCTTCCCGAAAAGGATGAATACGTATTGTTGTTGATGACTGAATTACACTTAACAAACCTCCATGCTGGTTCTCAAGCTCTTCTTGCCGCCGCACGGCAACGTTTTTGGCCACTAAACGGGAGAAAGCTGGCAAGGTCGATTGTCCACAAATGTGTTCGATGTGCACGCTTTCGGCCTAGAATAATGAACCAAATGATGGGGAATCTGCCATCATCACGAATACAGCCTGCACGTCCTTTTATGAATGTGGGTATCGATTATTGTGGACCTATACACATTCATTACAAAATAAGAGGAAAAAGGCCCACGAAGTCATATATATGCGTATTTGTCTGTTTCACAACCAAGGCAGTTCACTTAGAATTAGCCTCTGACCTGACCAAAGACGCTTTTATCGGGGCCCTAAAACGCTTCATTGCCAGGCGTGGAAAACCATTAAAAATCCATTGTGACAATGCTACAAACTTTGTAGGAGCTAAGAATGAGTTGGAAGAGATTCATAATCTGCTATTCACAACAGACTTCCAAAATGAGGTAATGCAGCACTGTGCGGATCAGCTTATAGAATGGTGTTTCATTCCTCCCAAAACCCCCCACTTTGGTGGTCTTTGGGAGGCTGCGGTCAAATCAGCCAAACACCATCTGAAGCGCACCATTGGCAGCACTTCCCTCACTTTCGAAGAGTTGAATACGCTCATCGCCGAAATTGAGGCAATTTTGAATTCCCGTCCGCTTACAGCTCTCTCCAGTGATCCGAACGATTTCCAGGCTCTAACCCCAGCTCATTTTCTGATTGGCGAACCCTTAACAGCTCTACCAAACCCTTTTGCAAAGAAATCAATTAAACTCAGCCTTGCTCAACGATGGGAAATGGTAGCACAAAAGCAAGTTGAGTTTTGGAAACGATGGAGTATGGAGTTTCTGCATGAGTTGCAGCAAAGAAACAAATGGAAAAAACCTACTGTTGCATTAACACCTGGTCATCTTGTACTCTTAAAAGATGACTCAATTTCACCCTTGAAATGGCGTCTAGATAGGATTATCAGCACACAAATGGGTCGAGACGGAATGATAAGGGTATTGAAGGTAAAAACTGAAAGGGGTATTTCTGACCAAGCAATCCATAATCTGGCTCCATTACCTATTCACTCAGAGACCTCAACTGCCACAGATCTCATCACCAAGCCAAATGAGCCTGAAAGGAACCAAAGCGCCCTTTCACTGGCCAATCACACATCCCTCATTTGCAGTCTACCGTTCACTAGCCTCAATACAGAAACTTTAAATACAATTAAAGGACCGTCAAAGGTCCCTAATGTATCCACTCTTCCAAAGCTCAGCATACCAAGGACATTTGGTGAAGGAAATTTATCGGCTCCAAACCCAAAGAAACGAAAGAGAAGTCGTTTCCTTCCAATAAGTCCAATATGGAATACTATTCCATTTAAGCCGTGCACGGAAGCGCAAGAGTATAGCCGAGGGCTTGAAGAGAGATTAAAAAATATAGAAAGACTACAAAATATAGAGCAAACACGTCCAAAACGCCCTCGAAGCGTTTGTGCGGGGAATATTATGCTCCATACCTTATTAGTCATATGCATTACTTTCTGCCCTCCTACCGCTGCCATCAACCAAAGCAATAATATTGAAATAATTCCCTGGAACACTCGGCCTTTGCTCTACTTCGAAGAAATAGGGCAGATGTCAGTTGCTGCTGACAAATGGACCATGATGGTATATTACAATCTCTCCAATTACTGGAATGAAATGAATATATTTTCATCTCAATTGGATGAAATAAAAGAACTATGTAACAGGAGTATACCAACTTACAAAATCAATCTCTGTAATCCAATTCTTCAGCAGTTTAAAAAACGGTTGACATCAATACGTATTAACAACGAAATTTTATGCGACAGAAATGGGTACACCAGACGACACCGCCGTTCCCCATTTGACTTCATTGGCACGATCTACAACAAACTATTTGGGATACTTGATCAAAATTATGCTGATCATATGACCGCAACCATAAATCAAGTGAGGGAAAACGAAAACCACTTACTTCAACTACTCAAGAGTCAAACGTCTCTGATAGATTCAACGTTAAATATTATTAAACATGATCGTATCCGCTCTGAGAGCCAATTCTCCCTTGTAAATAGCAGCTTGACTTCATTTAGAGAGGCAATCAAAGCCACGAACAAAATTGTGAGCAAGCAGGAAATAACCCAATTATTCAACATGATGTCTTTACACTTTGCTCTCATGCTAACAAACTATCAAGAAGTTCAATCAGACATCACGCACGTGCTCACCGACTGCCATAATAAGAGAATAAGCCCTTTGGTACTTTCACCCTCTCAGCTACGTTCAGAACTAGCCATCATAAGAGAAAACGTTGACTCGACGCTGGTAATCCCTGGTGGAAGTCACCACGCGGATCTCCTACAATTGTATAACCTCATGACAGTCAACGCACGAGTAACTTCGGAACACGTGCTATTTAACATTCATCTACCACTCTTAAGTAAGGAAAAACTCCAAATCTTCAACATAGTGCCCATGTCAATCCCCATCAAACACACAATCGTAAAGATAAGTGTTACTTCGGCCTTGCTTTCCGTTGACCTTCATCGGGACTATTATTTTCCATTTACTGAAACCGAGCTACAAGCCTGCATAAAAACTCACAGCAGTAATTATATATGTGACAAAAAACACAAAATGTATCACAGAACAATTGGACCTTCAACGTGTGAGCTTGTTATCATTAATCAGCCAGGAATTTTACCTCCTTCTTGCACTCTTGAACCAGTAAAGTCACCAACACCGTGGCTATCGCTACATAATCCTAGCACATGGCTGTACCAGTTTGATAGCGACACTACTATAATTGTTGTATGTAATTCTCAAACACATCAGCACATTTTAAGGGGAGCAGGCCTAATAAGATTCACCTCGAACTGCATCATTAAACAAAATTCCATGCTTATTTCAGGATATACTCACCAGTCAAGTTTGTCAAACATTTCTTTTGCCGCCTCAGCCAAAATAGACATAAACAGTGCAGAACAAAGACTTCGTAGTAGTCAATTTATTCAAGCAAAGCAGAACTTAGTAACTAGGCAAAATCTGGATGATATAAATATGCTTAATAAATCGCTACACGAGCTAAAAGCACAAGAAAGGTTTCCCCCTGACAGAAACCAAAACATTCAGCATTCTATAATAAGTTCTGTTGCTCTAGTTCTGGCAATAATCATCATATTAGCTTATCTAGCAAGGTCATTAATAAAACGAAGGAACAAACCACCACAGCCCGCTCCGAGACGATCCAATTTTAAGCTCAAGGGAGCACCTGACATTGAATCTCTATGAGAGTTCAAGGCGCGGGAGTGTTAAAAGCCACATGAATCATACATTTGTATGAATATCATTTTACTCCATCGTTACAATGCATGCCTAGACATATTACACTCAAGCATATTCATAGAACATTTTCCATGCACTTTCGAACATGACACCATGAGTGCCTGTATTATGCTATTCTAATTCATCTGTATTATGCTATTCTAATTCATCATGTTATCAAAAGTCACACGCTCATGCTCACACATCTGCTGTGATATTACACACTATCGTCTCATGGTCAACCATGTGCGTTTCACGGTCAACCATGCAAGTCTCATGGTCAATCTCGTGTCATACTGACACCATTAGACATAAGATAGGTTGTACAGACACTGCGATGTCTTTTCCCACAGAAATGTAAATTATGCATTTTTCGTGGGAATTAGAATAAGTGAGTAAATTTAAGTAAATAGAATTTAAGTGACAATGTAAGCAAAATTTTGCTATAAATTAAGGAACGCAACAATAAACATTTCAATTCATTTTCGGACAACAAACCAGTTGTTTTAATCAATGCTGTTTTCTCCCGATCATTATTGTCGATTTCTACTTGCCAGTAGCCACTTTTAAGATCCAGCGTTGAAAACCACTTTGCATCAGCCAGAGTGTCCATTATATCGTCGATCCGTGGAATCGGTTAGCTGTCTTGGTGACATCATTTGAGTTGTCTATAGTCGACGCAGAAGCGAGTGCTCCCATCCTTTTTCTTCACAAGGACTACCGGTGACGCCCACGGGCTAGCAGAGGGCTCAATGACTCCCTGTTTCTCCATATCTCGAATCATTTCGCTAACTTCCCCTTGTTTTGCCAAAGGCAGGCGTCTTGGTGCTTGTCGGATGAGTTTGGCGTCCTGGGTATCTATGAGGTGAGTCACCATGTTCGTTCTTCTTTGGTCATTTTCCCTTGTTGAAAAGATGTCGTTGAACTTAATGACCAAGTTGGAGGCTCGCTGAAATAGCTCTGGTGGTAGCTGTGATAGTCCCAGTATGGCTGACACTAATTCCTGAGTTTTGGCCGTCCCTTGCTTTTTGTCTAAATGTTGCTGATTTTCCACTTCCAAGGATGTTACAGTGGAAACAAAATGGCAGCTCCCAATGACATCTCCTGTTTTGATGCTAGTGACAGAGTCTGATGTGCTGAGGACCCTGACTGGCACATATCCATCCTTGTTCGGTCTCACTAAACTTCGCGCCAAAATCAGATTGCACAGCGCCGGCGTTTTCGTTGGCTCGGTCAGGAAAGATCGGTGGTCCCCAGAATCATCATCAATTCTGGCCCATATTACGCTTTCGGAAGACATTGGCACGTCTGTGTCAGCACTTACTACTACCTTCAACCTAGTAGTCTGGTCGCTGAGATCCTCCATCAGAATCTCGACACTTCACCACTTTAAGATTCGCCGGCTCAAGTTACACCATGCGGTCGCAAGAAGTCCATTCCTAAAATGCAGTCGTCCATTATATTCGAGACCAGAAATCGATGGTTGAAGAGTAAATCCCCTAATTGTACTTGTCGATCAATCTCACCGTAGACGGTTGCAGTTTCTCCCGTAGCTGTTCGTAACGAGAACATCCTGTCCTTGCATAATGGGTGGTTTTTCACTAGGTCCGGTCTTAGTATCGATCTTGTTGCACCAGTATCAATAGTTATGATGCACTTTTCTCCGTTGACTTGTCCAGTCAGACATAAGTCTGATTCTCCACGATGTAGTCTGAAGATGGTGATGGTGGTGCTAGGGGCGTCGATCCTCCTAGCCAACTTCTGCCCCATGAAGTTGGCTCTTACATGTTTCCCGCCTCCTCAGCTTGAGGAGGAGGATTCCTTACTGGTGCTGGATTTTGTCTCGGTTCTCTTCTCGCTGCACATGCAGGGCAATAACGCGGCCTTTTTTCTATATAACTATAATAAGTTTCTTTATAACTATAATAAGTTTCTCTATAACTATAATAAGTTTCAATAATTGTATGAAATTCGTATTGATTTCATGACTGCACTGGGAGTTATAGGGCAGAAAACTTTATTTTCCTGAGCGAATTTTCAAAACCAAAGACACAAAAATTACCATAGCTGGTAGCACAATTCGAATTTCTGAACTAAATTTCTACCAAACACGGCTTAATTTAAGGTTCATCTACTGTGGCAATTTCATGAAAATCTGGTGACTGAATCAGAGTTCATAGGGCAAAAAGCAGTTTTTTTTTCTTTGTAATTTTTCAAGATGGCAACACTGGCTCAGGGTTGGCCACAATTCAAAATCATTTCTATCAGACCTGGTTCTACTTAATTTCATTGCATTCTGTAAATTTCAGTTGCATCTGATTATTGGTTCGTAAGTTCCCGTGAACAGAAGTTTTTGATGCTAAAAAATATAGGTAAATTGGGAAAGGGCTACCGTTCTTGTCCGTCATGAACATTCCAGAGTTTTCCCTTAACTGTCTAGACAAAACATACTATTTGTATACAAGTTGGTTTTTATTCTAAGAAACGGACATATTTAAGGAGATTCAATGGTTTGAATGTTTTCACTTACAGTGTGTTTTCACTACACAATTGCCACCACGTTCATGAAAAACTACGCAAGTATGCAACTCAAAAACATTTATATGTCCTGTAAGTTTCAAAATGATTTGATAATTAAGTAAAAAGTTATCACAATTCAAAAATTTTCAAATTTTCCCAATCTCATTTAAGGCGCCTAGCGCACACAAAGGTTTAAAAATTTCAAAAAACATTATCAAATTCACATTTAAAACACGTTTAGAATTCATTACAAAAACTTTATTTTTGCAAAAATTATTTTTTGACAGAAAAATAGGTATATTTAAAATATCAATAAAATGGCCGCCGGCACCAAAGGTTTGAAGATTATTAACTTTTTGTGAGACCTGGCACTATTCTGCATATACACCAATGTATCCTGCAAATTTCAGTTCAATCGGATGGCGCGTTCCTGAGATTTATATAGATATAGATATATGAATTTTTGGGCAAAGTGATTTTAATACTAATGTTCTTCTTCGAACATGAGTAAAAATTCTAGCGCATCAGAATCACTAGAAAACTAATTTTTGAAGAAATTGTCTTCGAGTGACAAAAAAATGTGGAAATTCTCTGTTTTGACATGTTTTAGAGACGATATACGTTGTCTATGCTGATTTATAGACAAGAAGGGAACCGTGATCACAAATCAATAACCTTTATGAGTCAATTATTTCCATGGATATAAGTCGGAGATGTTAAAATTTGTCACAACCAGCGTAAATAACAATTACTGATTTCCAACTGCAAGTGGTCACACCAGTCAAGTATGCACTGTGTGCTGGTGTCTGATGAGAATCAGTGCATGCTTTCGAAACCACTTTGTCAAATAAAATTTTCAAGATAAATAAAAATTTTTCAATTTTAATCATCCCGCAAAAACAATTCCAATTTGATTCTGCTTTCGGAAGCTTATTCCGCAAAACGATCGAGTTTCCCGTATCAATTATTCTCTGCTTTGACAAGCTTTAGAGACGATATACGTTGTCTATGCTGATTGAAAGACAAGAAGGGAACCGTGATCACAAATCGATAAGCTTTAACGAAGCTTATTAGAAATTTGATTTTCATTTATCTACATTATCACTTAAACGAATTCTGTATAAGAATAATTAATTTTCGTTGTATGTGTATAGTCTGCATTAGACGAATTTAATAAATGAATGAATGAATGAATGAATTTGGTGATGAATTGCCGCTCTTGTGCAAATCGAAATTTTGAAAATTTCAACTTTACATGAAAGACAAAGGATAAAATGTATCAAAGATCTGAAATTTTTGTCATAAATCAGAAATTTTTTAGGAAGGTATATGATTTGAAGGATTTTTTTTCAGCAGCCTGCCGCAGCTACAGGGTTACCCGCTTTATCCTGAAAATCCATATGTGTTAAATTTTGGTCAGCATCAATACGCTCTGTGATTTTCACGATGATCCATTGTTTTTCTTACAAGTAATGACAAATCAAAATTTGAAAAAAATTCCTTGCCTACTTTTAGGCACGCTGCACCCAAACACGGCTGAAAATTTCCAATGTTTTATCACTAACAAGCTTAAAATACAATAACTTTTCATTCCCAAACATAATTTTTAACAAAAATTTACACTGCTTGGAAATACATGAGTACCTGAAAATTCACTAAAACGCTCGCCACCGCCAAAAGTTTTAGGATATCTGAACTCTTGCAAGTCATGGAGCTATACATTATTACAGGTCTAAATTGCCGCGTTAAAAACCCTTAAGATTCCCTATTGGAAGTAAAAGGGGTTAGCCTCGGGGGCCGTCACTCGTCGGAGATGGGGTGGGTAGGCGCCACTTGCTTCCACCCCGAAGCACCGGAAGCGAGAAGAAAAGGACGGTTTGGCTCTCTACTCTTACCCTTCGTCACGATTTACCACAATACACTGTGAGCTAGCAAAAGAAATTATACCGCCACGATTTCAATAAGCAATTCAGTTTATTAAGCTTTGATTCTACACATTAACACTTTGCTCGGCCGGGATATACTCTAACTATCGCTTACAGATTATTTAGTACAAGATTACAACAACTTACGTGTCTAATGTCGACTTTACTCACGATGCGGCCCTTCTCGAAATTCGCCGCTGCTCGACCGACGTGTAGCTGCTCCCCGACGTCTAAGTTTTCCTGCCCCAAGCGTTCCGCTTCTTGTAGAGTTACACCGGCCAATTCGAGCTCCGTGTACACCATAAATTAACTATCACTCTTCAATGTCGTCTTCGTACACCTAATGGCCAGACTCCAATCGCCCCAGTCAGTCAGATTCAAAAAGAGAAGAAAAAGATACTCAGTAGGACTCCAGTCACCACCAACCGTCTCCTTACCACTCAGATTCAAAAAGACCCTCTGGTCGCCGCGCCAACTCGCTTCAGCCTTGTTTTTCCATTCGATCAGCGGGACTCCGCCACGCGAACCGTTGGTTGTACTTGGCTGTGCATTGCTCGGCCGTTGCACTTTTCCAGTGCACGCACGTCAGTGCTGGCCATGCCTTTCGCTTCCGTCGTTTCGGCTTCCCCTGTTCCATGGCCGATCATTCCTATCGAGAAATGTCAGCCATGACAGGGCGAGATCGAACTGTCAAATAGGTACGTTGTTTATTTTGTTTATGTTTGTTTTGTTGTTGCTAACGTATCTAATTTGCTCCATGGTTTTATTGTCATCCAACGATCACTGTCTTTCCATTAACGAAATTTATCACAATTGGCAGATGGTTGATCCCACGGAAGCTCTCCTGCTAGCATCGTGACTAGAATAGCACCACACGACCAAATATCTGCAGGCGTTGCATGATATGGACAACATAAAACTTTTGGCGCCACATATGGTAGCGTTCCGCGTCGTTTGTCCAGCAATCGTTCCTTACCGCGCATCCTAAGCATTTTAGCCATTCCAAAGTCGGATATTTTCGAATTATCGTGTTCGTCGAGTAGGAGATTTTCAGGTTTCAAATCACGATGTGCTACGCCTCGTGTGTGCAGGTACTGAACACCGGATAATAATTGATTGAAATGTCGCTGGCTAGATATTGCGGCCTACCGATATCGGGCTCGATCCCATCAAATAGTTCTCCGCCCGCTGCGTATTCGAGGAAAATATACTCGATATCGCCTTGGGACCGTTTATCAAAATACCGAAGGATATGATGATGCTGAAGGGGCTTTTGAATACAGACTTCTTCGCGTACCGACATCATTGCATTCGGATGTTTCTTCAAATCGACCATTTTCATAGCAACAGCTTCGCCCGTCTGCCGATTAAACAACAATTTCACTTCGCCATATGAACCTTCGCCGAGTGTTTGCGCAAGCGCCCAAACATCACGAATTCCAAACTGCTGCCCTTTTGCGAGGACCTTTTCCTGCACATATGTATATACGTTTGTGCTTTTGCTGGTGCCACTACCTCTGCTTTTCTTCTCAATCAGGCAGGGCTCGCCAACTATAGACGGCAAACAGACGAGTAGTCTGCACAAGGCTCTTGTCGGCAGGTTCTCACAAACAGTATCTGTACAATGCGTCTAGTGCTGCAAACAAGTGTGACTAGAAGTTTTCGCCGGCGATGAGAAAGACGATGGTCGTGCAGGAGAGGCTAAGGAGTTCCTTCAACGGAACACACGTCTCGCTCGGTATTACTCTTTTATATTTATATCTATATTTATATATCATATTTATATGCCGCTGACGATGATGGTGCTTAACTGGCTCGTTCGCTCTCGGATCCCGGGGATTGTGGGCCGCGGCATCTTAGTTGGCCCTCATCTTCGAGGCTTGATGGCGCACAGCTATTCCAACTTATTATTATCACTCGGTACATTAATTTTTATATGCTTCTAATGAAAATACAACTAATATTTCAATTACTTATTTCAAATCTGTGCTTCACTTAATATCTAATTTCAATAACTTATTTCAAATCTGTGCTTCACTATTTCAATAACCTATTTCAAATCTGTGCTTCACTTAATATCTAATTAAAATAAAACTAATATTTCAATTACTTAATTTCAAATTTATACATTAATTTCCACATAAACTACTAATTTTCTTGTCAAGCCGTAACAACATCTACGTCCTGAGATTATCTCTATTAACCATTTATTAACGATTACTAATTTTCTTGCCAAGCCGTAACAACATCTACCTCCTGAGATTATCTCTATTAACCATTTTGGTGATGTATATATATATATATATATATATATATATATATATATATATATATATATATATATATATATATATATATATATACATATATATATATAAAGAGATATATATATATATATATATATATATATATATATATATATATATATATATATATATATATATATGTATATATATATATATATATATATATATATATATATATATATATATATATATATATATATATATATATATATATATATATATATATGTATATGTATATCATCATCAACGTGGCACAACAGCCCGACGTCGTGCCTTGACCGCCTTCTTTATATATAGGTTAGGTTAGTAAAGAGGGCTGCCGGGAAACGCGGCATCCTCATCTGACTTTTTAGAGCTGCCAAGCGACCGCTTCGCCAAACTGGATCAGCTGACTCAGCGTGATGGTACTGGCTACCTCTGCTAACCCTTGAAAGTGGTGAGAACCAACAATCTTGAGGCGTTTATTATTTAGGGCCGGACAATTGCAGAGAGTATGCTCGATGGTGTCCTCCTCCATTTCGCACCTCTTGCATAAATTGCTGGATGTCAGTCCCATTCTCTTCGCATGAGATGCGGTAAGACAGTGCCCTGTGAGCATGCCGACCGTGGCTCTCAAGCAGTTTCTGCTGAGCTTGAGCAGTTTCCTGCTTTGCTTAGATCAGGTGATGGCCATAATGTCCTAGCCACCCTGCAGTCCAGCCTGTTTTCCCATTCGTACTTTAGTTTGGCCCATATGGTGGCATCAAGTTTGCTTATGGCGTCAGCGATTGACCATGTCACAGTGATGCAGCGGCTATTGCTAGCTCCTGAACCTTTCCTCGCCAATTCATCAGCTTTTTCGTTGCCTATGACCACACTATGCCCTGGTACCCACATAATCCCGATAGGAATATGCCTTGCCTTTTCATTGAGAGCCACTCTGCAAGCGTTAACAGTAAACACGCCCGAGCCAACTCCTGTGTCCGTCTTTGACCCGTCCGTGTAAATCCAGGCGTCCCCATCGGTGGTAGCTTCCTTTTCTTCCAGTCTGTTCTTGTGGGTATCTTGACCTGGAAATTCCTGCCAAGATGTATCATTTTGCTCATGTGGTCCGTGTCTTCTACAACGAGTCCAAATCTTTTGCGGCATTCTGTAAGAATACCGTTGTGGCCCCACTGATCTGAATCGTTCCACATGCCAGAACTTTTAGCGCGTATCGCTGCTAAGCTTGCGCTTCGAAAGATGAATCGATCTAGAGGCATGAGTCCCAAAATCATTTCCAACCCAGCCGTTGGGGCGGTTCTTAAAGCTCCCGTAATACATATGCAAACTAATCTTTGCAGTCTTGTTAGCTCCTTGGTATTAGTTTTACTCTCCGCTGCTTTCCACCACACGACCGCTCCATACACCAAAATCGGCCTGACTACACATGTGAATATGTAATAGGCCGCCCTAGGTTTAAGACCACAGGTATTGGAGTAGGCGGTCCGGCAAGCGAAAAGTGCTGCGTGAGCCTTACCAATTCTGTGCTTCACGTAAACCCCCCAGTTCAGTTTCCTCCCTAGTATAAGGCCCATATATTAAACACTATCAGCAAGTTCCAATGTTATTCCTTTGAGGTTAGGCGTGGCAATAGCCGGTACTCTGTGTCTCCTTGTGAAGAGTACAAGTTCAGTTTTTGCCGGGTTTGCCCTAACACCGACTTTTCCGGCCCAGATTTGGATATGGTCCAGCGCCGATTGAATAAGGTCCGACAAAGTTTGTGGGAACGCATCCCTCACAAGTACCACAATGCCATCGGCATACGCCACCACCTCAAAGCCACTGGCTCTTAACTTCTCCAGTATTTCGTTGACTGTCAGGATCCGGAAAAGGGGAGATATAATCCCTCCTTGTGGTGTTCCGGTTCCGACTATTCTTTCCGCTTTGGCCTCCAAAAAGGTAGCCTCAACCCGCCTGCTCTTGAGCAAATCAGACGCCCAGGTCGCCAGAGTTTTAGCCACTCCATATCAAACCAAGGCATCGATGATACTCGCGACAGTGACATTATTGAAGGCCTCCTAAATGTCTAAGAAGGCTGCCAACGTGAATTCCTTCTGCCGTAAGGATTTTTCTACTGTGCCGGAAACTTTGTGTAATGCCGTATCTACTGATCTGCCCGATAGATACGCGTGTTTATCAACACAGAGTCTCGCGGCATCAATCGAGCTTTTGATGTGCAGATCAACAAACCTCTCTAGTGTTTTGAGCAGAAACGATGTTAAGCTGATTGGTCTAAAGTCTTTCACGTAATGATGATTCAACATACCAGGTTTCGGAATGAAGACCACCCTAGCTTTTGTCCATTGCTCGGGCACTACCCCGAGGCGGAGGCATGCGGTAAAAATACGCTGCAGAATGGGAACGATGGCCTCGTCTGCTTTTTGAAGCATGATGGGTGATATCTCATCAATCCTTGTAGCTTTGTAAGGTCGGAATGTGCCAATAGCCCATTCGATCTTGACCTCGTCTACTACTTCCTTGATCAGCCGCTCAGAAGCCCAAAGGGTTCCTAAAATAAAATAGTTCAAGTCTATGCTGCTGGATTGCCTCAACTGCTCGCTCTTTACCGACCACGATCTTCGCCGTTCCACGTCGCCGTCGTCGCCGCCGTTTCTTACGCAAATCACCCGTTCGAAACAATCTCCTTACGTTTTCCCCCACTCGTTGCGTATCGCAACTGCGCCTTGAACTCCAATCGTCGTTCACCTTGTACTGATTCCGTGATCTTCTTCCACCTACCGGTAGCGCCTCAGTCGTTGATATCCAGAATCCCAGAAAATGAAAAATAAATGTAAATAGTTACTTCGCCGATCAATCTCCAATACGTTCGATCCTTACCGCTATCGGTTCAAAAAGAGCCTCTGGGGCTTGCTCGCCCCCGGCCATGAAGACTCGTATCTACACGCTTCAGCGGTACTTGTACCGCTTAATGCACTTGTTGCATATCTTGCGTGCAGTGTTACTGCTGAAACACAATGTGCAGCCGTGGGCTGCTGCCAATGTGCTCAACAATGCTGCCATCAGTGATGTAGCCAGACATTGCAGCATTGACCAAATATAATGATGTAGCCAGCGGCAGCTGTCAAAATTGTTTTTTCTGTGTGGATATTAGTTCCATATTATATATTCTTTCTGTCGCTGAGTTGGATTTGGCAAGATTTTTTTTATTGAAGTTTTTTTTATTGATTTTATGTAACCAGTGTTTACAAGCTGTTTATGTTTAGATCAACTGAAGGCATTGTTTTAGGATAAGCGTTGAAAAATGGAATACATCGGTGGAGCTTTTGCAAAGCGTGGAAAAACTTTTGTACGGAATCATTGCGGGTAAACTCGCCCAAATGTCCTCCATACTGCAGTGTGTTACCGTAGACCGTTACAATGACTCGCAAACAATCCCCTGGATACCAACTTTATCCACCGGGGCCGATTTCGGGAGGTTCGCTCACCGGAGGTGGGGTGGTTCGGGCGCCACTCGCTTCAAAACCCCGAAATCACCTCGTCATCGACGGTCTGAAGCGAGAAGTCGACGTTGTCGTTTCTCTTACCCTCGCGACCGGTTATTCAAGCAATCTTACGCTTCTCACACAAACGTCTTTTCACTACCATTGAGCACTCTAGACTCTAAACAAAATCAACCGTTTCCGATGTTTTGCACTAAAAACTCTCAAAACTCAACTTTTCTACGTCCCATTTCGGATTTCATATAAAGATTTTCACATTAGCTTCCTAATCTACTTAAAACTAGTGTGCACACTACCTTGACTTTTTCTTTCACCGTGATCACCTCAATGACTTGGCCGCTAAACCGCCTTCGATTCTGCTTGATGATCGGGTCGCTCATCGCACAAATATCTCACTGCGAACCGCCGGGTCAGAATCGCCAACTCAATTTTAGTTCGAAAACTTCTTGCTGATCGGGTCAAAAACTGCTTCCATCCGTCGACTGCTTATGAAACCACATTTCTTCGATTCGTTACTTTCGACACTCCTGCCAATTCCCGCCTTCGACTCCTTCGCCGCCGGTTCACATACAAAACAAAAGAACTTTGTTACAGGGTCTAAGCCTCCACCACTCGAACTTCCGAACTCTCACCCGTCTGTCGCCAAAAAGAGACCCTTTTCCCATTATCTCGCCCGCAGGAAAACTTTCTGGCGGCAGCCGAATTTTCAAAATCCGTTGGGCGTACTCACCCTGGACAGTTACACGCGCCAGGGTGTTGAGTTGACTATTCAACACACGGGCCACATTTGGGACAACTCAACTCACCACTGTCTCATCTGGTCGATGACAACTCTTTGACGTTTCTAATGTAAATGTCACGTTAAATGCGAACGATGTTTGTGAATACTTAATACTTTCACCGGCTGGTGTCAAGGCTCGCTGTGATGCATACACTTTCGGAAGTGTCCGTTGTACCTTATAGGTAAGTTTCCTCAAATTCAATTCAATGACTTGATCATTCAACTCTACGCTTTATTCGAAAACAAAATCGCCTATTCGGTCAGTTCTGGCCGCTAATACTCGAAGCTTTCATCATAACGCCTGGCGTCATGCAAATCTGTTGGATCACAAACGATTCGAGTTTTACCTGGGTGACGATGGCTACGGAATCAGCGCTGATAATACTCGATTTCATTTGTCGGGTGCCGACGTCTCTCCTGGCATAATGTGAATTCAATAGTGCGGTGTGCGTCATTTGCGACAAATTCGCGTTTCGCGCGGTAAGTGACGTCTTCAATTTGATTTTGTCTATGTTGGAGATGGATTTTTCGCTGCTGTTGGCCACATTCCACTTCAGCCGTGTAGACTTAGTTTTGGTGTTTCTTTTTTCCTGTTTTCCTTGACTAAAACCGATTTGAACAAATACGGTTCTCATCACTTCTGCCGCGGCTGCTGCCATACTAATAAAACTAGGTCAACTATTGACACAGGTCAGTGATGTTGCTTACTGATGTCAAAAGCACGCGTCGCTCCGCCGTGCGTTCGGGTGGGATGCAGGTCCTGATCTCTGCCTTCGTTTGACGCATCCATACCGAGCACCTGTCGGATAAATATCTTTTCGCGACTCTGATGGTCGTTCCGATCAAATAGTTGTGTTCTATTTTATACTGTTGATGACATCATGGACGGTTGTTATGGTTTTTTTCCCTCTCCCGTTGCGGCGGACGCCTGTACTTCTTTCGTGATCCCGTCGCGCTCCAACTTAAAAACTAAATCAACTTATCGCTACGCTACTCAAGGCAAATTACATATTATAGATTAATTACAAATTACAAATTATAGTTTAATTATTTCCTTATCACATTGTTTTGGTCTATTTATCTTCAGGTTAAACTCTGAGAGCTGTTATTCGCGACCCATCTCCATCGTGCTCCCTTTTGGAGGACGGTGGAGAATTTTTTACTAATGTTCGAAGAAGAACATTAGTATTAAAATCACTTTGGCCAAAAATTCATATTTCTATATATATATATATATATATATATATATATATATATATATATATATATTATATATATATATATATATATATATATATATATATATATATATATATATATATATATGGAATTCCCCAACCCTTTTGTGATGCAGTAAAGTTATTTACTAAAGAGCATATATATATATATATATATATATATAATATATATATATGGAATTCCCCAACCCTTTTGTGATGCAGTAAAGTTATTTACTAAAGAGCATATATATATATATATATATATATATATATATATATATATATATATATATATATATATATATATATATATATATATATATATATATATATATATATATATATATATATATATATATATATATATATATATATATATATATATATATATATATATATATATATATATATATATCATCAAAAAATTTCAGTGAAAAAATCTCAGGAACCCGCCATCCGATTGAGCTGAAATTTTCAGGACACATTGTTACCGAAACTCTTTCGACAAGTTTTCCACGGATCTAAGTCGCTTGTCTAGACCACGAAGACAAATTCCGGGCGGCCTTCGCTCGCAGAGAGATGGGGTGGGTAGGCGCCACTCACTTCTTGGCCGGAATTTAACACTCGTCTGTCGTCCCGAAGCGAGAAGGTGACGACGGTATGCTCGGTCTCGCGGGTAAAAGTAAGATCCCGCCGAAAGAATACCTCGCGATTACGCTGCCAAGAAAATTACGGATACGAGTTGGTACCAAGGTTTTTCCTCCTGAATTTACACTTTTATTTAATTCACTTATCTGATTACGAACAAACGGTTGATTAGCTCTACCACTGCTGGTAGCATGACTTATCACTAACACATTATCTATTTTCCAGAACTTTTCCGCGTTATTTGAATTTACACATTTTTCATTATGATGATGGATAATTCGGTTTAACGATTGGAACGAACTTAAAGAATAACTTAAACTATCTAACCTGCGAAAATTTGCCTTGTAGTTACTGGATCTCGCGTTGAACTGGTAAAAATCCCACGCTGGGGCCCTTTCCGTTTGATGAAGACTAACATACGTCGATTAATTCGCTCAACTCGGTATCAATTACTCTTCCGTCGCTGAGAAAAACAGAAATCCGTCTAGTAACAGGTTCCTTTCGAATTCTTTTTCTTTCCGCTCCCGCTTCCGTCTTGAATGAACTGACACTCCTTGACGATATTTCTTGTTCCGTCGCAGTACACCACAGTCGCCAGTACGAGCCAAAAAGAAAAATATATAAATCCCAATATTATTTCCTGGACACTTCCACACCAATCTGCTCCTTACCGTGTCCAAAATCAAAAAGAACTCCCTCTTCCATTTTTCGATTCAGTTGTCGATTCAATTTTCGTTTCCCGCTAAAGCGGCTTTTCGCAACCCGTTGTGGGTATTTGAACTCCAGGTGACTTTGGAAATTATTCCAGTCTTGGACTTTGGTACTACTTTTGTACCGCCTTTTAGTCCAAATATTGACCGAACCGTCATTTCCTACACTGTTGTTGTCGTAAGTCATGGCCGCTGACATTTGTGACAAGTGTAGCTTGAGTGGTGTACGTTTGATAATTTCGTTAATTTCTTGTTGTGCGTTTGATAATTTCTAATATTCCTGATGCTGTAGCAATCGCCATGCTGAAAAAGAGCGCTCGTCCAACTCGTCTGATAGTCGACGAGGCCGTCAATGATGATAACTCGTGTTTCCATATATCCGCCGTCGTTGTTATACAATCGTGCTCAGATGTCGTGTATGGCAAATGTGTTTAGCCGTTTTGTATTGTTGCTCCGGTGTATTTTTCTTCTCTGATGCCTTCTTCTTTTAGATAAACGGATCTGAAGTCATGTCGAAATTAGCCAGCGAATCAGAATCTAATTGGCGTAAGGCTTTCGAAGAAGCTGAAAAGAACGCCCCGGCGATCATATTCATTGACAACATCGATGTTATTGCTCCCAAGCGAGAGAAGACTCATGGTGAAGCCGAACTACGTATTGTATCGGAACTGCTTACTCTCATGGGTAGTATAAAAACAAAACTCGTACTTGATCGTTATGGCGGTCATGAATCGACCAAACCCCATTGATCCTGCTCTCCGTCGCTTCGGACGTTTTGGATCGTGAAATCGAAGTTGGTCTCCCAGATGCGACAGGTCGTCTCGAGGTATTAAGGATTCACTCGTAGAAATCCACAGTAAGTATGTGCTAAGTGTCGTCTATGTATCTGCTTCACGCGGTAGAATCGATGTCGGCACCACTTAAGTCGTCCCCGTCCGCCTGCCCCCTACTGTCCGCGATTCCCTTTGCTGATTCTCGCGGTCGTTGGTCACGTTTCCGTGGTTGTTGGCCTGCTCCGATCTCGTTACATACGTAGCTGTTGTATCGAGGAATCATTCTTCTATTGTTTTGCCCTACGACTATGGCCCTAACAGTTACGCTAGTTTTTAAAATGCAATGAATTACACCTTGGTACCGAGCTACCCTCTACCATCCTTTCCTTCGAAGATTGGTAGAGGGTATATTTTTTTTTTTTTTTTTTGTTATTAAAAGAAAACCTCGGCTCGCGCGCGATACTTGTCGGTTCCGACCGTGACACTCCCCTCGCCGCAGAGAATTACGCGGGAATTCTCGGCAATCCACATCATCGAATAGATGTGATACGCAACGTCCCTTCCCCTGGCAACCGTAAACTCGTTCGCTTGCGCGCATTGAACGCTTACCCCTAACTTGAATTTTACAACTTTCTATTTCACCTGTTCATTCGCACTTACAAAATCCTTCATACACTAACTCATATAATCGAGGTACCAACAAAATAGTGAATTGATACCACTCACCCCCTTACACATGCGACTTGGGACCTATGCGATACTATTTAACTCCCCCCAATAATGCTGTATCATAGTATCCTTGATCCTCCCCGCCCTACTTGAATCTATATTCAATGATGGGCCTTTTGAAACTAAAATATTGTTGATATTGAATGACCGGTCTTGATTACTCCGCCGACGACTCACAGTCCTATTAGCAATAGCCTCAACTATCGAGTTACAGACGATAATATTCTATTCTAAATGCAAAATTTCCCTGTGAGTCCTTGTCCATGCCTGCTTGTATTTATGGATGTGCTGTTTAATGTCGTAGCTAGAATTTGGTGATGGGTGTTACCCCCCTCCACATCACGACACTAATCCTGTTTGTACTCGGTTTTAGGACACCACACACACAGCCACTACCATGGATTGATGACACCCAAATCGGCCAAAAAAAGACAACCTTGCAACCTAAAACAAGAATACCACAAAGCTCGTGGAATAACGACGATCACCACCCACTCCCCGCCGAGAAACAAAATGGTAATTTTTTTTCCAATCAACATATCCTAAAATTTTACATTGTAATGCATGCATTATTCCGAACTTTTTGCAAACCTAAATTCTTTCGCGAATCCCACTCTCATCTCCGACATAAAGTTTTTTTTTTTTTAAAATCGATGCCACCACCCCCACTAACCTATCGCGCTTATACTAATATATAACTATTACCACCACCTCTATCTACTAAGATGCTTACACTAGAGCTCCATCACCACTACCCTATCCTATTTACGAACTAGTCCCACCACCATAAAAAAACGCACAACTTAGTTTCCCTAACTCAACTTCTATCCATATTATTGGAAATCTACAGACTGTGACCAAACCTAAATTCTACAGCTACATCATCTATACCGCCCCCTGGGTTTCACTATCGTTCGCAATGTATGGCTTGAGATCTTTCGAATGCCAGTTACCCGCAGACTTCCCCATCAAATCAACCAGATCGAAAGTCCATGCCGACGTTTTCTTCCTGATAATATAAGGACCGACGAACGCGGGAGCCAATTTTGCCGCGAAATTTTTAGTGGCGTCGTAATTTTTCTTCCAGACCTTATCCCCGATCTGAAACGCCACCTCCCTACGACGCAAGTCATACCGCCCTTTACTAGACTTGGCCGCTTTGGCCATCCTTCTCACCACTTCCTTCCGGATCGCTTCTAGAGTCTCTGCGTTTGATGTTGGCGAAAAATCTTTCTGCCCACCATCTGGAGGCTCGCCTTCCTCCCAGTACGTAACCATCTCCCTTCCGAAGTTAAGGAAGTACGGGGAGAACCCTGTAACTTCATGCTGGTATGTACGAAGCGCACACGCGATTTTCGCCAAGTACACATCCCAGGAGCGATGGTTGTCGGACACATAACATCGTAACATGCACTTGATGTCCTGATTCCGACGCTCCGCCGGATTGGCCTGAGGGTGATATAGGGCGGTGTAGCTCACCCGCGTTCCATACCTCTCTATCGCCTGCCGAAACTGCTTGCCTGCAAATTGCACTCCATTGTCACATACTAGGATTTTCGGTACCCCGTAGACTAACAGAACATTTTCCTCCAGCAGACGGAAAACCGCCGCTGCCGACGCTGTTCTTACCGGTAGTAAAACGGAGAATTTCGTGACGTAGTCCAGTACCGTCAGAATATAGGTGTATCCACGCGTTGACCTAGGCAGTGGCCCTATTAGATCCACGCACACCATCTCCCAGGGAGATTTAGCCTCTCCAGCCCTGGTAGAAATCAATCCAACTGGAGCTTTTCGCTCAATTTTGCACGCCTGGCACACTTTACACCTTCGCACATAACTCCGGATATCCGACCGCATGCGAGGCCAATAAAAATTTTGCGCTACACGCGCTACCGTTCGTGCAATCCCCATGTGCCCTGCCTTCGGGTCATCGTGGCACCGATGAAGTATGGTTCCCCTCTCTGCTTTTGGCACAACTCTCTTCCACCCATGATCAACTCCCGCCACTCCTCGCCTGCTCGGACATTGTTTCCATAACCCGTTCCCCACGACCTTCCAATTTGAGAACTTGTCAGGATTCGCGCTTACTTCCGCCCTCATCTTTACATACCAAGGCTCCGCTTCTTGAGAGGACAAAACACAGTCTACTTGGGCGATCGCTCGAGATAGTGCGTCCGGTACTAGGTGCTCTTTTCCCTTTCGATGTATAACCTCAAAATCGAATTGCTGAAGCCTTACTGCCCATCTGGCTAATCTCCCCGTTGGATCTTTTAGGTTATTCAACCATACCAAAGAATGATGATCGGTTATGACCACGAAACGTGTCCCCTCGATATATGGTCGAAGCTTTTCAACAGCCCATAGCACCCCCAAGCACTCTTTCTCAGTCGTGGAGTACTTCCTCTCCATCTTCGACAGCGCCCTGCTCAGGTAGCATACAACTTTTTCTCCCATTGGGTGCGCCTGACTCAACACCGCTCCGATGCCTACGTCTGATGCGTCCGTCTGCACCTTGAACGGCAAGTCAAAATCTGGACATGCTAAGACTGGCGCTGTTGATAGTTTCACTTTGCAGGACGCGAAAGCTTGCTCGCACTCTTCCGACCAGACAAACTTCCGGCCCTTCTTCAATAGGTCACTGAGAGGAGCCACCATGGTCGCGTGACCCGGGATGAATTTTCGGTACCACGACACCATCCCAAGAAGTCGTCTAACCTGCTTCACCGTCGTGGGCCGCGGAAACTCTCTGATAGCCTGAACTTTCTCGGGATCTACGCTAAGCCCCTCCCTGTCCACCAGGTACCCTAAATATTTGAGCTGCGCTCGGCAAAACTGGCATTTTTCTCGTGACACACGTAAACCCGCTTCTCTTAATCTAACAAAAACCTCCTGAAGAACCTCCATGTGCCTACTAAACGTTTCCGTCACTATAATTATATCGTCCAGATATGTAAATACAAATGG
Source organism: Nemotelus pantherinus (assembly GCA_963978885.1). NCBI lineage: Eukaryota > Metazoa > Arthropoda > Insecta > Diptera > Stratiomyidae > Nemotelus > Nemotelus pantherinus. Next base: position 116,264,447 of record OZ022264.1, read on the forward strand.
TTCCAGTTGCGGACCCAAAACGGTGTCAATAAGGCGTTGCCACGTCGCACCAGAATTATGGAGGCCGAATGGCATTCTCAGGAAATGAAATAATCCCCTACCGGGCACGGTGAATGCTGTGTACTGCCGGGATCCTTCAGCCATCGGCACTTGCCAGTACGCTGACTTGACATCCAGCGTCGACAAAAACTTGGCGTTACGCAATTTTTCCAAGGTGGTTGAAATATATGGCAACGGGTATGCATCTTTCTCCGATACAGCATTTAACTTGCGAAAGTCTACGCAGAATCGATACGATCCGTCTTTCTTCCGAACGAGCAGTATGGGAGATGACCAGGGACTCGACGATGCTTCGACCACTCCATTTCTTAGCATTTCGTCCAGCTCTCCATTGATCTGCCTCTGAACTGCCGGAGATACCGGATAGTATCTTTGTTTGATGGGTGATGCCGTGGTCTTAATTACGTGTTCCACCGATTTCGCGCAGCCCAGACCGTCTCCCATTAATCTGAACTGCTCTTCCAACATATCCGTTAAGACCTTGGTTTCCTCATCCGATAATTGCGACCGTCCGCGCAGTGCGCCCCCGCTATTCAGCTCCGCAGTCGCGACGAAACTCCACTGCTGACCCCTCATGTCTAATACCACGCCGAACTTCTGCCAGAAATCTACCCCTAATATCACTTCGTGAGGAATCGATGGCACTATCAATGTCTCCAACCAATACTCACGATTATTCAAAGAAAATTTCAACCGCGCCTCACCAGCCACAGCGCAAGTCATCCCATTCGCCAGTCGAATTTCTCCAACTCCCTCTCGACCCAAAGTCGCCCCAGTTCCTTCTAATTGAATCCAACCCTTCCCACCGACTATTGTCCTACTTGCTCCCGAATCTAGAAGACCATCCATGGTAATACCCTCAATCTCCACTCGTAGATGCGGACGGCTATCCTGAACACTTCTCACCAGCGCGTACTCTACCACTGGTTGGGCTACTTCTTGCTGCGGCCTCTGTTCTGTGCTCGCTCGACCGCCTAGCGAGCACGTCGGTCGTTTCCCGAAGTTTCTCTGCTTGACCTAGCCCTCGATCCTTGGCCTTGGCTCATACTTCGACAATCAGGACAAGCAGAGCGCATGACTCCCGGACGTCCACACCCGAAACAGCGACGAGGTTCCCGACAGTCCCTCGACATATGCCCTTCACGTTTACAATTCCAGCAGAGCATCTGATGTTGTGTTGTTACTGCCGCTACCGTATCCCCGTTCCTTGTGCCCACGTATGCTAAATCCGGCTCCAGACAACGTCTAGATCGTGTGCTCGGAGGCACGAACGCTGCTACTGAAGCCCTCGTCGCGTCCAGCGTTCGGCCCATTTGTACCAGTTCTGCAATCGAGGTCACCGTTTTCAAACTCAACTGCTGCTGGTAAAAAGGCGCTATATTACGACGTAGTATACGTAATTTCTCCACCTCTGAACAGTCCGTCTTCAAACGACTAAACAGGCGCCCCATTATAGCGACGTATACCCCAATCGATTCACTCTCTCCCTGCGTGCGTTTTCGAATTTCGTTTTCTTCCCACAGCCTGTCTTCATAATCGGAGGGTAGGAATTCTGCCTTGAGTTCGACCACTAGTTCATCCCAAGACGCTACTAAGTTTCGGTTAGCCCGAAACCATGTCAATGCACGGGAGTCGAATAAGTCAACAGCCGCTCTGAATAATTGGGGTTTTGTGAGTCCCCTCGCTAGTCGTAGTTCCTCGACTCGTTCCAAGAAAGCGTTCACGGACCCTGACGCATCTCCGCTGAACTTCAGCCCCCATTTCGCAACCTCCGCAAGACTAGTTGTTCTTGTTTCCTGACGCACCACCGTGATTGGCATGTCCTCCTCAACATCTTGTTCGTCATCGCTCTCTTCCTCCGTCTTAGAAACAAAAGTCCCCATTGCGAGGATGAACCGTTTCCTGAGTTCCTTGACTCCCTCTATCTGTTCTGGCGTCGTGGCCCGCATACGTCCCAAACGACGAAAAGCAAACTCTACCTTGACACGAATCTTCAGATATTCAGACGCGATCCTGTCTCCCGATACCTTCGCCACCAACTCTTCAATCTCCGCCGCTTTCGCTACAAGCTCCGCATGATCCGTCTCATACTCGAACGGGTAAGCTGCCTCCACGTATGAGGTATCCAGCGCTGATTCTGACTTGAGAGTTGCTCTTAGCGTCTTTCACATGCCCTCCACATTATCCGCTGGGAATCCACGGATGGCGAGCTCATATATGAGCTCATCTTTGCTCAGCCGATCGACTAGAATCTTCATCACGCTTTCCTATAATACAAATCTACTCTACATCACCTAGCGTTCAATATATTTATGCTATTTCCTATAATAGGCTCCCGATTGTAACTGCCAAACTAAATATCTCCTCTACGAAAGGCCTTCGTCACGTTCTACCGACCACTTATTAATTTTTCACTATATGGCCACTGCCACTACCTGAAAATGCTCACACACGCTCCTAAATTCAGTTTTACTCTCACTTCACACACTTCTCACACTACCATTCACCCTACACTTTCACTCTGTTGCAAAATTCAAGCCTGAAAACAATAGATACTTCGGTATCTTCGAAATTCAAGAAATATATATAGGTCAATTTTCAAATTCATTCAAATAGAAATAGGCTCGATTAGTAAACTTACAAAGTATATTGATAATGGACTGTTAATAATATATTCAAGCAATCCCCGCGGCGCATATATCCAAACGTTTTTCGGATCTTAGAGACCTTCCCACAATTTGGGACTGTGAAGCTAAAATTTTTCCTAAACCGTTATTTCTCGTTATACCGTTATTTATGGCCCCACGTTGGGCGCCAATTTGTTACCGAAACTCTTTCGACAAGTTTTCCACGGATCTAAGTCGCTTGTCTAGACCACGAAGACAAATTCCGGGCGGCCTTCGCTCGCAGAGAGATGGGGTGGGTAGGCGCCACTCGCTTCTTGGCCGGAATTTAACACTCGTCTGTCGTCCCGAAGCGAGAAGGTGACGACGGTATGCTCGGTCTCGCGGGTAAAAGTAAGATCCCGCCGAAAGAATACCTCGCGATTACGCTGCCAAGAAAATTACGGATACGAGTTGGTACCAAGGTTTTTCCTCCTGAATTTACACTTTTATTTAATTCACTTATCTGATTACGAACAAACGGTTGATTAGCTCTACCACTGCTGGTAGCATGACTTATCACTAACACATTATCTATTTTCCAGAACTTTTCCGCGTTATTTGAATTTACACATTTTTCATTATGATGATGGATAATTCGGTTTAACGATTGGAACGAACTTAAAGAATAACTTAAACTATCTAACCTGCGAAAATTTGCCTTGTAGTTACTGGATCTCGCGTTGAACTGGTAAAAATCCCACGCTGGGGCCCTTTCCGTTTGATGAAGACTAACATACGTCGATTAATTCGCTCAACTCGGTATCAATTACTCTTCCGTCGCTGAGAAAAACAGAAATCCGTCTAGTAACAGGTTCCTTTCGAATTCTTTTTCTTTCCGCTCCCGCTTCCGTCTTGAATGAACTGACACTCCTTGACGATATTTCTTGTTCCGTCGCAGTACACCACAGTCGCCAGTACGAGCCAAAAAGAAAAATATATAAATCCCAATATTATTTCCTGGACACTTCCACACCAATCTGCTCCTTACCGTGTCCAAAATCAAAAAGAACTCCCTCTTCCATTTTTCGATTCAGTTGTCGATTCAATTTTCGTTTCCCGCTAAAGCGGCTTTTCGCAACCCGTTGTGGGTATTTGAACTCCAGGTGACTTTGGAAATTATTCCAGTCTTGGACTTTGGTACTACTTTTGTACCGCCTTTTAGTCCAAATATTGACCGAACCGTCATTTCCTACACTGTTGTTGTCGTAGGTCATGGCCGCTGACATTTGTGACAAGTGTAGCTTGAGTGGTGTACGTTTGATAATTTCGTTAATTTCTTGTTGTGCGTTTGATAATTTCTAATATTCCTGATGCTGTAGCAATCGCCATGCTGAAAAAGAGCGCTCGTCCAACTCGTCTGATAGTCGACGAGGCCGTCAATGATGATAACTCGTGTTTCCATATATCCGCCGTCGTTGTTATACAATCGTGCTCAGATGTCGTGTATGGCAAATGTGTTTAGCCGTTTTGTATTGTTGCTCCGGTGTATTTTTCTTCTCTGATGCCTTCTTCTTTTAGATAAACGGATCTGAAGTCATGTCGAAATTAGCCAGCGAATCAGAATCTAATTGGCGTAAGGCTTTCGAAGAAGCTGAAAAGAACGCCCCGGCGATCATATTCATTGACAACATCGATGTTATTGCTCCCAAGCGAGAGAAGACTCATGGTGAAGCCGAACTACGTATTGTATCGGAACTGCTTACTCTCATGGGTAGTATAAAAACAAAACTCGTACTTGATCGTTATGGCGGTCATGAATCGACCAAACCCCATTGATCCTGCTCTCCGTCGCTTCGGACGTTTTGGATCGTGAAATCGAAGTTGGTCTCCCAGATGCGACAGGTCGTCTCGAGGTATTAAGGATTCACTCGTAGAAATCCACAGTAAGTATGTGCTAAGTGTCGTCTATGTATCTGCTTCACGCGGTAGAATCGATGTCGGCACCACTTAAGTCGTCCCCGTCCGCCTGCCCCCTACTGTCCGCGATTCCCTTTGCTGATTCTCGCGGTCGTTGGTCACGTTTCCGTGGTTGTCGGCCTGCTCCGATCTCGTTACATACGTAGCTGTTGTATCGAAGAATCATTCTTCTATTGTTTTGCCCTACGACTATGGCCCTAACAGTTACGCTAGTTTTTAAAATGCAATGAATTACACCTTGGTACCGAGCTACCCTCTACCATCCTTTCCTTCGAAGATTGGTAGAGGGTATATTTTTTTTTTTTTGTTATTAAAAGAAAACCTCGGCTCGCGCGCGATACTTGTCGGTTCCGACCGTGACAACATTGGTGTATATGCAGAATAGTGCCAGGTCTCACAAAAAGTTAATAATCTTTAACCCTTTGGCGCCGGCGGCAATTTTAGTGATATTTTTAATACACCTATTATTCCGTACACAAATAAGTTTTGCAAAAATAAAGTTGACGAAATAAATTTTGAACGTGTTTTACATGTGAATCGGGTAATGTTTTGGAATTTTTTAACCCCATGTGTGCGCTGGGTGCCTAAAAACAGAACGGGAAAACTTGAAAATTTTTAAATTGCGATAACTTTTGACAGAGCTATTCAATCATTACAAAATTTTTAGGACATATTAGTATAATTTAGTTGTAGATTTGTGTAGCTTTTGATGAGCGTGCTGGCAACCCTGTAGCTAGGGCAGGCACTGAAAGTGAAAACCTTCAAATCATCGTCTCTCTTGAAAAACTGCCGCTTATTCAAAAATAAGCCACTCATAAGTAAATCTTGTGCTTTGTTTACATAAACAAACAAAAAATTTGATATGGTATAACGGGTACGCCTGGTAACCCTTGCGCAATTTACCTATATTTTTAGCATTAAAAACTTCTGTTCACGGAAACTCACGATCCAATGAGCAGAATTAATTGAAATTTGCAAAATGTATTGGTCGTATATTGGACCAGGTCTGATAGAAGTGATTTTGAAATGCGGGTGATTCTGTGCCAGTGGTGCCATCTTGAAAAATCACTAAAAAAGATAACTGCTGTTAGCCCTATAAATTTTGAGTGAATCGTTCAATTTTGATGAAATTCACACAGTAGCTGAACCTTATTTAATACCACGTTTGGTAGCAATTTGGTTGAAAAATTCGGTTGGAGCTGCCAGCTATGATAATTTTGGTGTCTTAAATTAGAAAATATAAAAATTTGGAAGTGAAAACATTCAAATCATCGAATTTCCGAAAACTGTCCGTTTCTTACAATAACACCAATCTGTATACAAATCTTATGCTTGATCTACACGTTCAAAGTAAAACTTTGGAAATTTCATGTCGGACAAGAACGGTAACCCTTTCCCAGTCAACCTATATTTTTAGCATCAAAAACTTCTGTTCACGGGAACTCACGAATCAATAATCAGATACAGCTGAAATTTACAGAATGCATTGGACTTAAGTAAGACCAGGTCTGATAGAAGCGATTTTGAATTGTGGGCAACTCTGTGCCAGTGGTGTCATCTTGAAAAATTACAAAGAAAAAAACTGCTTTTTGCCCTATGAAATGTGAATAAGTTACCAGATTTTCATGAAATTGACACAGTAGCTGCACCCTACTCTAAACTCTGTTTGATAGAAATTTGGTTGAAGAATTCGATTGGTGCTGCCAGCTATGGTAATTTTTGTGTCTTTGGATTTGAAAATTCGCTCAGGAAAATAAAACTTTTTGCCCTATAACTTCCAGCGCAGTCATGAAATCAATACGAATTTCATACAATTAATGGAACCTACTATAAACATTATTCAGGCCAAATTTGGTTGAAAAGCCATGATAGGGTTGCCAGCTATTGTTGGTTTTGTGTTTGTTTGCAATATCTTTATTAAGCGGTTTTATCGTAGAATTTTCAATTGGTAATGATATTGTAGTGACAATAAACAGCAAATATTAAGCTTTCGATTATTTGCAAAAACTCGCTGCAGGTAATCCTAAATTTTTTTATACTCCTATAACTTCGAATGTAATATAACAACGTGAAGCAGATGTGATATATTTTTGGCTTTGATTCTGGCGAAAGGTTGCCAGCACGAGTCGGTTGTGCTACTTTTGTATCAATAAATGCTTACAGTTAGTATTCATACCGGAAACATTTACAATGAAAATAAATAACCGATGTTTCAATTCCCAAAGTTCTGCAAATTTTTCGGATCGCAGCCCCAAACACCAACTTCAGTTACAGTGCTGCAGGCACTGAGCATTTTCTTCATTGATGTTATATGAGATGCTGCTTTCGAAATTTTGTGAAATAAGCAACTGATAACGAATATAATTAACCCGTGTTTTGCTCTCATAAACGTTGAAATTCATGCCAGTGGTAATATCTGAAACCTTCCACCATTTGAGTTATAATGCATTCTTGAGACCAAAGTAGAGCGTGGCGTTTTAAACAGTTTGGCCGTAATAAGCAGCTCATGTGGTGGAATATGCACTCAAAACCTGCACGATTCTTGTACTGTTCTTCGAACATTAGTGTTTCTAGCGGTTCAGGTGCGCTAGTTTTAACTTACATTGAATCATCTATTCCTGGTCCATAAAGGAGCTCTTTTGCCAATATTGCAGATTCCAAAATATCAATTGGTTGTTGTATTTTCTTCAGTCTTCCCTCACGGGTGTTCTCGGCTGCACGCTTCTCTACCTCCAAAATCCGGGTTCTGACCGTTTTTTTACGTATGCGTGCGCATTATGGCCATGATTTAGTCCGATGGAGTAGAGAAGAAATAATATCTGCAATGTAAGCCGATAAGTTCACAGCAATTGCTCCGCTTGACACGATCTTTGGGCTGATTTTCCAAATTGATAAATTGAAAGGCACCGGCACATCGTTCAAGTAAAGTTTGTTTACTGAGATCTATATATATGAGTTTTATGGCGTCTAAAACATTTTTTGGTAGTGTATTATCGTGCTTGTTTTTAATTTAAAACCTTAAAGAAAAACTGTGAACCGTAACATCCCCCTCGCTTCAGAGAATTTCGTCGAAATTCTCGACAATTATCTTTTCCGATCTGTCGTGATTACCACAAAAGTTTGGAACACGGTATCCGAAATTCGATTCACACGTCTGTTTTTCTAGCTCAGTCCCGTTCGTACATAAAAGCATAAATATCCCACGGATACTTGAATTCCGATTTTATATTCACGTAATCACACCATACTCATTCTCGTGCCGACATTCAAACCTACTCACATGCACAGCATCCCCTTTTTCCCCTACCAAACCTTTCCCTGCTTGGCTACATGTTGCCTGTTTTAGTGTTTGTACTGGTGTTGGCACCCGATCATTTGTTATCCAAGATTCTAATGCAAATCGATTTCGATTTTAGGAACCTGCAAGACTCATCATCGGACCGTAATATGAACAAAAAAAAACAAAAGATACCGAGTTGAAAAGGGAACGCTAAAGGAGGTGACGCGATACGGAATTTACTTCTGACTACGGTATTTTACTCTTTTTTTTATATCGCTCTAATACAAGTAGGACTCAAACCTCGAAATCGAACTGTGACCTTATACATGACTTACTTTTAACTACCCTTCACCCTATGTTTCCCCTAATATTTTAACCACCACCAAATTCCTCTAACATCCGACTTTTTTTCCCCGAATCTATCCGCGCTATCCCTATCCCTGTATTACTAACCCAGGCTAACTCTAATCTAACCCTACTGATTAAAATTATCGACTAACACTCGTACCTTATACATAATGGTTGAGCTAATTCCTTAAGGTTAAGCCGTTTACCGTTCCATATACTAGTACCATTCCATATACTATACTTCCAGTTCTATCATCCTATCATTGCTAATCCTATTCATTATTTTAGCTTACCCTACCAACCACCACCGACAACACAAACCACCACCAACAGATCTGCGTTTAAATACTAAACAAAGAAAAGAAAACCTAAAGGGGTTAAAAAGGAAAGGAAAACCCAAAACAACTCAGAAATCGAAAACCACGGTGACCACTCGGTAAGCCTCCTAATCTTACTCCTATTTGTTCGTTTCGTAACGTATCTTATACTAACTTCTTACTATTAACTTCCTCACCAGATACACTCTATCTCTGTAGATTTCATCTTTTATCTTCTTATCCAACACCAATTTACCCCACCCTATACACTAATCCTGACTAACCCTCCTCTATTTATACATATTTCTATATATATTTTTTCCTATTTATTATTTCTTACATCACGAATGTGCGTTGAATGACATCAAGCTCATTTCTATCTCCGCTAGATATCCCCGGCGTCGCACTCGCTCTCGATATACGGCTTGAGGTCCTTCGCGTGCCATATCTCCGCAGGCTTCCCCTTTATATCCACCAATTCGAAAGTCCATGCAGACGTTTTCTTGTTAATCTTGAAAGGACCGATAAATGCGGGAGCCAACTTTGCTGCAAAATCTTTAGTCGCATCTGACAGAACGTAGTTCTTCCTCCACACAGTATCCCCGACTTGAAAAGTCTCCCCTTTTCGCCGCAAGTCGTAACGCCCTTTGCTAGACTTTGCTGCATTTATCATTCTCAGTACAACTTCCTTGCGAATCGCCTCCAAAGTCTCCGCGTTCTTCGTTGGATAGAAAACCGACTGCCTACCCCCTGGGGGCTCCACCTCTTCTCTGAAGGTTACCATCTCCCTCCCGAAATTCAGAAAGTAAGAGGAGTAACCCGTTACTTCGTGTCGATAAGTGCGCAAGGCGCACCCAATTTTTGCCAAATATAGGTCCCATGAGCGGTGATTGTCGGCAACGTAGCATCGTAACATACATTTTATGTCCGGGTTACGTCGCTCGGCCGGATTAGCCTGAGGGTGATAGAGAGCAGTATAGCTCACCCGCGCTCCATATTCTTCCAACGCTTTCCGAAATTATTTGCCCGCGAACTGTACTCCATTATCGCATACTATAACCTTTGGTACTCCATAGACCAGAAAGACATTCTCCTCTAGTAAACGGAAAACAGCCGACGCAGTAGCAGTTCACATCGGTAGTATGACTGAGTACTTCGTCACGTAATCCAAAATTGTAAGAATATATGAGTGGCCGCGCGTTGACCTGGGTAGCAGCCCAATCAGGTCCATGCAAATCATTTCCCATGGTGACCTCGCCTCACCAGCCCTACTGGACATCAAACCCCTCGGTGCTTTCCATTCCACCTTGCACGACTGACACACCTTGCGGGATCTCACATACTTGCGGATATCCACCCGCATTTGTGGCCAATAAAAACTCTGCATAACTCGACCAGGGCAAACCCCATGTGTCCCGCCTTCGGATCATCATGACACCGTTTGAGGATATCTCCCCGCTTTGATTTTGGCACAACCTTCTTCCAACCATTCGTATTTTCCCCATTTTGCTTGCGACCAGGCAGCGTGTCTCCTACGACCTTCCAGCCCTCGTACTTGTCGGGATCCTCCCTTACCTTCCCTATCATACCCGAATACCAACGCTCCGAAACTTGAGGGGTATCTACGCTATCAACATTGACTACGGCTCGTGAAAATGCAACCGGCACTAAATGCTTTTTTCCTTTCCGATGGATCACCTCGAAGTCAAACTGTTGTAACCTCACTGCCCATCTAGCCAATCTACCCGTAGGGTCCTTGAGATTATTCAGCCATACCAGGGAATGGTGGTCAGTAATTACATCAAAGTGTGTCCCCTCTATGTAGGGCCGAAATTTCTCGACAGCCCACAGCACTACCAAGCATTCTCGTTCCGTCATGGAATATTTTCTTTCCTGATTCGACAGTGCCCTGCTCAGATAACATATGACCTTTTCACCCACCGCGTGTGCTTGGCTCAGCACTGCTCCGATACCCACGTCTGAAGCATCCGTTTGCACTTTGAACGGCAGATCAAAGTCCGGGCACGCCAAAACCGGCGCTGACGTAAGCTTGCGCTTGCACCTTTCGAAAGCCTCCTCACACTCCTTGGACCACACAAACTTGCGACCCTTCTCTAACAAGTCGCTTAATGGAGCCACCATTGTCGTGTGACCAGGGATGAAACGACGGTACCAGGATACCATCCCAAGGAGTTGGCGAACCTGTTTTACGGAATTTGGACGCGGAAATACGTTCACCGCTAACACCTTCTCGGGATCTACCCTGAGGCCCTCTACGTCGACAAGGTAGCCCAAATACTTTAATTGTGCCCTGCAGAACTGGCACTTTTCTTTCGAGAGTCGTAAACCCTCCTCCCTCAGTCGCGAGAAAACTTCCTGGAGGATCTCTATATGTTTTTAAAAAGTCTCTGTCACAACGATTATGTCGTCGAGGTAGGTGAACACGAAAGGTTCTAACGTGGGACCAAGAACGGTATCGATGAGACGCTGCCATGTTGCTCCAGAGTTGTGCAGCCCAAACGGCATTCGCAGAAAATGAAACGGTCCTCTACCGGGCACGGTGAACGCCGTAAATTGCCGCGAATCCTCTGCCATCGGAACTTGCCAATATGCCGACTTGTCATCTAGAGTCGACAAGTACTTGACATTTCTCGATTTGTCCAATGTGTTCGAAATATATGGAAGAGGATACGCATCCTTTTCCGATACAGCGTTGACCTTCCTAAAATCTACGCAAAAGCTATACGTACCGTCCTTTTTGCGCACTAGTAAGATAGGAGATAACCACGGACTGGACGAGGGCTCAACCACCCCCATCTGTAACATGTCATCCAGCTCCTTATTAATCTGCCGCTGTACCGCAGATGAGACCAGGTAGTATCGTTGTTTGATCGGGACCGCCGTCATTTTGATAACGTGTTCGACGGTTTTAGCACGCCCCGGGCCTTCTCCCATCAAACCGAATTGCTCCTCCAACAATTTTGACAAGGTCTCGGCCTCCTCAGTAGACAAAAGATCTTGACCCCGTAGTGCCCTTTCATCAACCAACTCCGCACACGCAATGGACGTCCATTGCCTACCCTTCATATCGAGCACCACCCCAAAACACTTCCAGAATTCTATCTCTAAGACCACTTCTTGGGGAATCGATGGTACCACCAATGATTCCAGATTATGCTCCCGACCGTTCAATGAAAACTTCACTTGCACAGCCCCCAATACCGAGCACATCATGCCATTCGCCAGCCGAACTTCACCAATTCCATTTTCGTTCAACTTTACACCTTTCGCTTTCAACCACGACCATCCCCTTCCTCCAATAATAGTCCTACTCGCTCCGGAATCTAACAGTCCCTCCATGTCGCAATCCTCTATCTCCACCTGCAGGTGCGGACGGCTGTCTTGACTGGTACTGAAGAGAGCATAATCCACCTTCGGCTGATGATCTTCCTGGCGCGGCCTTCTTATGCTGCTCGCTCGACCACTTAGCGAATACGACATCCGTTACCCGCAACCGGAGAATTCGGCTGTGACCGATTTTCCCGACTAGTAGCTCTCGACTGGCAGTTCGGGCATGCCGACCGCATTACCCCTTGCCGACCGCACCCGAAACATCGTCCCGGCTCCGGGCATTCTCTTGATATCTGTCCGTCTCGCTTGCAGTTCCAGCATTGGATTCGCGTTCCACTCGACATAGAGGCGACTCGCTCAACGTCCTCCGCTCCCACGTACGCCAAATCCGGCTCCAAACAGCGCCTAGTCCACGTGGTGGGTGGTACGAATGCTGCCACTGACGCTCTGGTAGCATCTAGGGTACGACCCATCCTCACCAAATCCGAAATATATGTCACCTGCGTAAGAGACAATTGCTGCTGGTAAAACGGAGCTATATTTTTTCGCAACGTGCGCAGTTTTTCCTCCTCTGAGCAACTCGTCCTCAGTCGGCTGAACAGGCGCTCCATAACTGCTACATAGACTCCGACAGACTCGTTTTCGCCTCGTCCCATAGACGATCCTCATAATCTGAGGGCAAAAATTCCGCCTTGAGCTCAGTAACCAGCTCATCCCAAGACGACAACAAGTTGCGATTTGCACGAAACCATATTACCCGTGAGTCGAACAAATCGACATTTGGTCTAAACAATTGTGGCTTGGTGAGTCCCCTCGCTTGCCGCAGCTACTTGACACGCTCAAAGAACGCGTTTACCGAGCCAGAAGAGTCTACACTAAATTCTAAACCTCATTTTGCTACCTCTGCCAGACCCGGAGCTCTAACCTCCACTGGAATGACCGATGTACGACCGCCATCAACCAGTTCCTCTTCGCCCTCGCTCGCCTCTTCAGTTTTGGACACAATCCCCATCGCCAAAATGAAACAGTTCCGCAGTCCCCTCGCGCCGTCTTTTTGTTTATTGGTGACTGCCTGCATATTCCCCAGTCGACGGAACGCAAACTCGATCTTCACCTTTGTCTTTAGAAAATCAGAAGCGGCACTCTCTCCCGACACTCTCGCGACCAACTCCTCGACCTCCAATGCCTTGGCCTACAATTCCGCATAATCCGTCTCGTAGCTGTAAGGATACTCGGCCTGCACGTACGAGGTATCTAACGCGGCCTCCGCTTTCAGGGTCGCCCCCAGCGTTTTCCGCATGTTTTCCACCGTGTCTGACGGAAAACCACGAATGGCAAGCTCGTCCTTATTCAACCAGTCTACCAAAATCTTCATTAACCTGCCCAACTTAGTAAGTGCCCGTATATATAAAAAGAAAAAGTTCTTGCGAAAATGGCCTAGAGGCTAGACGATATATGAGAGTATTAATATTCAGGTAACCGAATCACTGTGTGACCTATTTCGAGCCAAAATCCAATAAAACTCGATCAAACATTCAATAAAGTTCACCAACTAAAATAGAACCCAGGAATGAAATCCCCCTGAAACTTTCTAATATCGAAAATACTTTATTTGAACAAAAAAAAACCTGCCGTTCCCTCGCTCCCGCTATACTGTTGGGCTCAATAGCTTCACAAACCGCTCCCTCACCAAAATTCGCACCTTTATCTTTTATCTGGAAACAGACACACGCTACGCACCCGTATCACACAAAACACACTCACTCTCACTCATTCATTTATCAGAATTCAAGTATAGATATTTTAATATATTATTAAATGATAAACGTGAAATATTCAATTCAATAGATTCTTTTATAGATGAAAAAACATGCAGTATATCCAATTTCAAGTCTTGCGTAAAATAGATATACTCGTATATAAAAGAAATTATAATCCCACCGTAACTACGACCAATTCAAATTCAAAGAGATACCCGATTAATTCAATTTTTCAAGTCCGGTTTTGAGATTTCGCGCTAAAATAACGGTTTCCAACGGTCCCGACCCTAATGGTACGTTTTTCCTTCGCTACACGCCTTCCCACAATTTGGGACTTGGTAAACTAAAAATTTTCCGAGTACCGTTTTATACAATTTTCCCCGTTATTCACCGTTATATTGCCCCACGTTGGGCGCCAATTTGTTACCGTAGACCGTTACAATGACTCGCAAAAAATCCCCTGGATACCAACTTTATCCACGGGGGGTGATTTCGGGAGGTTCGCTCACCGGAGGTGGGGTGGTTCGGGCGCCACTCGCTTCAAAACCCCGAAATCACCTCGTCAACGACGCTCTGAAGCGAGAAGTCGACGTCCTCGTTTCTCTTACCCTCGCGACCGGTTATTCAAGCAATCTTACGGTTCTCACACAAACGTCTTTTTACTACCCTTGAGCACTCTAAACTCTAAAAAAAATCAACCGTTTCCGATGTTTTGCACTAAAAACTATCAAAATTCAACTTTAACAATTCCGGCTACAATTTTGAATTAACCATATCTACGTCCAATTTCGGATTTCATATAAAGTTTTTCACATTAGCTTCCTAATCTACTTAAAACTAGTGTGCACACTACCTTGACTTTTTCTTTCGCCGTGATCACCTCGATGACTTGGCCGCTAAACCGCCTTCGATTCTGCTTGATGATCGGGTCATTCCGAATCGCCAACTTAGTTTCAGTTCGAAAACTTCTTGCTGATCGGATCTGCTTCCATCCGTCGACTGCTTATGAAACCACCTTTTCTTCGATTCGTTACTTTCGACACTCCTGCCAATTCCCGACTTCGACTCCTTCACCGCCGGTTCACATGCAAAACAAAAGAACTTCGTTACAGAGTCTAAGCCTCCACCACTCGAACTTCCGAACTCTCACCCGTCTATCGCCAAAAAGAGACCCTTTTTCCATCATCTCGCCCGCAGGAAAACTTTTTAGCGGCAGCGGTTGGGCGGCAGTTTGTTGGGCGTATTCACCCTGGACAGTTACACGCGCCAGGGTGTTGAGTTGACTATTCAACACACGGCCCACATTTGGGACAACTCAATTCACCACTGTCTCATCTGGCCGATGACATTTCATTGACATTTCTAATGTAAATGTCACGTTAAATGCGAACGATGTTTGTGAATACTTAATACTTTCACCGGCTGGTGTCGAGGCTCGCTGTGATGCATACACTTTCGGAAGTGTCCGTTGTACCTTACAGGTAAGTTTCCTCAAATTCAATTCAATGACTTGATCATTCAACTCTACGCTTTATTCGAAAACAAATCGCCTATTCGGTCAGTTCTGGGTGCTAATACTCGAAGCTTTCATCATAACGCTCGGCGTCATGCAAATCGGCTGGATCACAAACGATTCGAGTTTTTCCTGGGTGACGATGGCTACGGAATCAGCGCTGATAATATTCGATTTCATCTGTCGGGCGCCGACGTCTCTCCTGGCATAATGTGAATTCGATAGTGCGGTGTGCGTCATTTGCGACAAATTCGCGTTTCGCGCGGTAAGTGGCGTCTTCAATTTGATTTTGTCTATGTTGGAAATGGATTTTTCGCTGCTGTTGGCTACATTCCGCTTCAGCCGTGTAAACTTAGTTTTGGTGTTTCTTTTTTCCTGTTTTCCTTGACTAAAACCGATTTGAACAAATACGGTTCTCATCATTTCTGCCGCGGCTGCTGCCATCCTAATAAAACTAGGTCAACTATTGACACAGGTCAGTGATGTTGCTTACTGATGTCAAAAGCACGCGTCGCTCCGCCGTGCGTTCGGGTGGGATGCAGGCCCTGATCTCTGCCTTCGTTTGACGCATCCATACCGAGCACCTATCGGATAAATATCTTTTCGCGACTTTGATGTTCGTTCCGATCAAATAGTTGTGTTCTATTTTATACTGTTGATGACATCTTGGGTGGTTGTTATGGCTTTTTTTCCCTTTCCCGTTGCGGCGGACGCCTGTACTTCTTTCGTGATCTCGTCGCGCTCCAACTTAAAAACTAAATTAACTTATCGCTACGCTACTCAAGGCAAATTACATATTATAGATTAATTACAAATTACAAATTATAGTTTAATTATTTCCTTATCACATTGTTTTGGTCTATTTATCTTCAGGTTAAACTCTGAGAGCTGTTATTCGCGACCCATCTCCATCGTGCTCTCTTTTGGAGGACGGTGGAGAATTTTTTTTTAATTTAAAACCTTAAAGAAAAACTGTGAACCGTAACAAATGCTTATCATGAACCTTGCATCTGAATTTTTTTCCGATTTTGAGTTAACACCGGATTTGAAAACTGCAAACTCTATTACATCATTATTCAAAATATAAAAATATCTATAGTGGAAATATGCTGGAATCAAAAGTGATATACCTGCATGCTGCAGAAAAACATTAATCATTAAATATCTTCGAAATAACCAGCATGCAGACAGAAAGTTTATACTAAAAAACCATAGCGCATCAGAACCGCTAGAAATACTAATGTTCGAAGAACAGTAGAGGATTTGTGCAGATTTTGAGTGTATTGTTATATATTGTTGTTATACTGTTCTTATTGTCTTATATATTATATATTGTACGTATTGTCATATATATTGTTATATATTGTATATTCGCGATGTGAATACTTAATGCAAACATCTATTGGTACCAAAATAGCAAAAACACCTCGTGCTATCCTATCTGCCTCACGTTGAAGTCAACCTGCTCTGCGAATTTCGTGTTGATCCGATCACTGCATTGGAAGTAATAGGGATACAAAGAAATTTAGGGCTACCATTCGCAAGAGCTTTCAAATTTTCTAGATCTTAGTATTTGGTGTGTATTTTCACTACAAGACCACTACGATTTGAAAATTTTATGATAAAATCGCTTACTAAAGCTATTTAAAAAAATACAAAAACAATCATAGCTTGCAACCCTATCATTGTTTTTCAAAATAGATCTGTACTGAATATTGTCTACAATAATTTAAATTTGTCATATGAATTTCGTTATGATACCATGACTGTACTGGAGGCTATAGGGCAAAGAGCTTTATTCAAATAAAATAACATTATATAAAAAAAACTTGGTGCAGTTGCACCAATTTTTGACGATTCTAAAAGCATATAGATATATAGCTTGGATGCTTTGCTTTTATATGATGTTTTAGTGCTTTTATATAATCGAAGTCGTTTGTCATAAATTATGCTTACCATAGAAGGGGGATGATGCAGATGAATAAACTAATAAACTCGGTTATAGGTTCAAGTAACAAACAATAAAATTTCCAATGCTCGGAATATTTAAATATCGGTTGCTTATTTTATTGTAAATAGTTTGCTTATGAATAGAAAATGGAAGCATCTGTTGGTGCGATATTTACGAAATTGTCCGGTGCTGGCAATCATGTGCTAGCACCATGGCTGCTTCACGTTGTATTAAACCCACCCTATGAATTTCGTTTCGATTGAATGTCTGTGCTGTAAGTTATAGGAGTGAATAAAATTTTAGGGTTACCATCGTCCAAACTTTTTAAATTTTTGAAACGTAAATATTTGATGTTATTTGTCATTGCAGGATCATTTCCACTTGGAAATTTTATGACAACATCGCTCGATAAAGAAATGTTAATAAATTACAAAATTCATCATAGCTGGCAACTCTTTCACGGTTTTTCAACAAAATTTCTACAAAATTAGAAACGCAACAAGATATGCTTTTCACACGAATTTCGTTTTGATTTCATCACTGCATCGGAAGTTATAGGGAAAAACCTTTATTTTCCTGAGCAAATTTACAATATTTAAGAGACAAAAATTGCCGTAGCTAGCGTCCATATAATAATTTTTCAACCAAATTTCTATGAAATCTATCTTAGAGTAAGGTTCACCTACTGCGTGAGTTTTGTTAAAATCTGGTGGCCAAATCGGAAGCTATAGGCCAAAAACCAGTTTTTTTTCTCAGTGATTTTTTCATATGGCACTACTACCACAGTATTGCCCGTATTGAAAAATCGCTTCTATCAGACCTGTTCCTAATCAATACCAACATGTTCTGTAAATTTCATATTGATCGCATAATCCGATTGTCAGTTCTCGTGAACAGAAGTTTTGGGTGCTGAAAATAGAGGTAATTTGATCACGGGTTGCCGTTCTTGTTTACCGCGGAATTTTTGAAATTTTTATTTGACTTGGTGGACAAAAGCCAAAATTTGTCAACAACTTGAATTTATTTTCAAAAATCAAAAATTTTTCAGGAGACTCGATGATTTGAAGGATTTGTTTTCAGGAGCCTGCTGTAGCTACAGAGTTGCCTGCACAGTCTTGAAAGTCAATGTGTGTTAAATTCTAGTTTACATCAATAGGCTCTGCAAATTTCACGATGATCCATTGTTTTTCTTAGAAGTTATGATAAATCGAAATTTGAAAAAAAATCCTTGCCTACTTTTAGGCACTCAGCGCCTACACCTGGCCCAAAATTTTCAATTCTTTAACAAATATAAACTACAAACATAACAACTTTTCATTCCTAGTACTTTTTTTTAACAAAAATTTACACTGCTTGGAAATATAGGTGTACCTGAAAATTCACTTAAATGCCCGCCGCCGCCAAAAGGTTTAAGATATCTGAATTCTAGCAAATCATGGACCTACCTGTTATATACATCTATGTTCTCCGAAAATTTCAACTCAATCGGATTGGCCACTCCAGAGATTATCTCTCTTAATCATTTTGCTGATATATATATATATATATATATATATATATATATATATATATATATATATATATATATATATATATATATATATATATATATATATATATATATATATATATATATATATATATGACGAATTTTCGGCGAAGCGATTTTAATACTAATGTTCTTCGAACATTAGTAAAAACTCTAGCGCACCTGAATTGCTAAAAAACTAATTTTCGAAGAAATTGTTCTTGAGTGACAAAAAGTGTGGAAAGACGTCATACACTGTTTTGTAGAATCATATCAACCATTCCTTATCCAAAGCAACAAAACTCAACTATAACACAAATGATGAAAATGTTCAGGGCTGGTAACACTTTCCAAACGAAGCAGCAATAAGTTTACCATAACAAGCTCATACTTAAATCAACTTATCCTTTGAATTTCTTATCGCAGGATTTCATCGAAAGCTTCAGCGGTTAAACGTTGTTTGAGGCTGCCATCCGAAAAATGTTCAAAACTCGGAAAATTTAAAAATTGATTCCTTATTTTTATTGCAAATGCTTTGCATATGAGAACGTAATTTGAAACATCTGTTGGTGCAATATTAACGGAAATGGCACATTGCTGGTTAGCCTGTATCAGCAGCAAAGCAAAATACGTACCAAATCTGCTTCACGTTAAGTTAAACCCAACCAGTAAATTTCGTTTCGATTGAATCACTGCGCTGGAAGGTGTACGGGTGAACCGAATTTTAGGGTAACCACCCTCAACACTTTTCAAATTTTTAAAACGTTAATATTTGTTGTTAATTTTCATTGCAGGATCATTATCAATTGGAAATCTAATGACATAATCGCTCAGTAAAGAAATTCCACAAAATTATAAAAATGGTCATAGCTGGCAGCCCTTTCATGATTTTTGTACGAAATTCCTACGACATTTACTTCACATTAATGTCCATTCACTACATGAACTTGGTTTTGATTTCTACACTGGACCAGAAGTTATAGGGAAAAAAGCTTTATTTTGCTGAGCAAATTTGCAAGATTTATGAGACAAAAATCACCACAGCTGCCAGCCCTACACTAATTTTTCAACCAAATTTTCACCAAATGTTACATAGAAAATGTAACATCCACGTATTATGTAAATATTGTTAAAATCTAATGGCTGAATCGAAAGTTATAGGCCAAAAAGATGTTTTTTTTCTCAGTAGTTTTTCAAGATGGTACCACTGCCACAGGGTTACCCGCATTTCAAAATCACTTCTATCAGACCTGATCTTAGCTAATACCAACATGTCCTGCAAATTTCATTATTATCAGATCATCTGGTCGTCAGCTCTCGTGAACAGAACTTTCGAGTGCTGAAAATAGAGGTAATTTGGTGATGGGTTGCCGTTCTTATGCAAATCGGAATTTTGAAAATTTTATCTTGAGATGAAGGACAGAGGATAAAATTTATCAAAGATTTGAAATTTTTGTCAAAAATCAAAAATTTTTAAGGAAGGCCAATTATTTGAAGGATTTTTTTTCAGCACCCTGCCACAGCTACAGGGTTACCCGCTTTATGCTGAAAATCTACATGTGCCATATTTTAGTTAACATCAATACGCTCTGTAATTTTCACGATGATCTGTTACCGTTATCGCTAACGCGCACTAAAAACCCTGCTTTCCTAATTAGGGCGCAAGGGCGGCAGTCTTCGGGCGGCTTCTGCTCGCGAAGAAAAGGTCGCGGGTGGGCGCCACTCGCTTCTATTTCGAAGAACTGCCTCGCTACCGTCGCCCTGAAGCGAGAAGAGAGTGACGGGTCCCGTTAAGCAACACCACGTAATGTACGGAAAGAAAGATCAACCGATCAATATATGTAAATTTTCCCGCGAAAATGCAAACACCGAGTTTATCTTTTACAAACACTGCACATTTAATTCACTTTCGGTCGGTTAACAAAATACAATTCGACCAACACCTTAATTCTATTGGCGCCAAATTCAACTATAGACTTGTTTAATTACGACCTATACGCGTATCACTCAACTAATTCTGAACGAGCAACTTAAACTACTCCTAATTCGCCAATATCTATATATTAACAATAATTAAAGTATATTAACCTGATCAATCCCTCGTTGGGGCCCTGCTGGAGTCGAAGCTTGTTGCATGCGTATCCTTGATAATATATCCCCACATCGACACACTCTGCTACGTCGTTTTCGTTGATTTCCTTAGCTTTTCTCGCTAGCCGCACTTCTGTCTTCCGATCCGCCACTATACCAGCTACTCGTATCCGTCTTCAATTTTCCATCGTCTTCAACCCTGCTACCGGCACTTGTCAGCAATCCTCCGACGATCATGTAACAAAAAGATTTTATTAACTCCTGGCCAGATTCGATCGATCCACGTCTAAACGCTTACCGAGTCCAATTCAAAAAGAGGGCGATTTTCGCTTCCCGGTGCCCAGGAAGACTTTTGGTGGCAGCGGGATTTTCAAATTCCGTTGATCGAACTCAACAGAGTTCATTCTCCTCTAACCGGGTGTTGAGTTTCTATTTCACCACGCGATCCAATTCGGAACGGTCCGATTTTGGAACATCTTAACTGACGTTCTCCCCTTCGTGACATACCGACCTGCCAACATTTGTTTATATAAATTGTGTTGTTTGCAATCAAACTGGTGGTGCTCGCAGCCTTTCGCTACATTTTCAGGTGAGTAAGTGTTTTGTATTTACTTTCTCGGCTTCGACAAAAACAGATCCGCAATCCTCCTAGTTTTCTTCCATCTGATCGCTATCAGATGAGAACCCAGTCGCGTTAAAGTGATAATTCGTGCCGATCTTCCATATGTCAATTCGTGCGTGCCGCAAGTTTCGTATGTGCAAGTGCCCCGACCCGTATGTTGATATCCTCCTAATCTCGGTTTCCCTTCACGTATCTCAACTACCCTCCGCATCTCGGGTCCACTATATCATCAACATAGCGTTTGCTTCCATCGCCTTTCGATCTGATGGCTTTGAGTTAGGGAATCGGCAATTCGGCAACCGCTCGGTATCCATCGTATGTAGGTCAAATGTTGGCCTAGGTCTGGTGTCGTCGACATTGACGGCTAGGCCAATACGTTGCTCTGCCGGATGTATGGATTTGTGGCATAATGATCTGACTCGGGATATCTCGTCGATATTCTGGCGTTTTAATTAGCATCGCGATTTGGTCATTGCCGTTGATGGCTATGGTGTTGTTTAGAGATTCAATTTAGTCGTGTCGTTCTACTGTTCAATGTGTCGATGTTCAACTGCGTTGTGCGTCAGTTAAACGTTTGTTTAAATTATGTGTCGTTCATCGAATGCTCCGTCGGCATGATTTGTGTTACTCAACTAACTAAATCATAATTAAGTTACAATCGGGAACTGTGAACTAACTTAATCTAACTTAAATTAAATTCGTGATTGCCATATCTAATCAATTAACCTAATCTTACTAAAACAAACTCGTAGATTGCGGTTATTGCCCAATCTCCATCGTTCTCACTTTAAGACGACGATGGAGATCTTTTATTTTTTCTATTAACCGACCGTGACACCCCCCTCGCCTCAGAGAATTTCGTAGGAATTCTCGGCCTTTACCCCGTCGATTTTCACGAAATTTTTATACTCCGATACGCGGATTCGTTCTCCATCAAACGCGCGCGTCTATAGTTCGTTAGCTTACCATCTGACCGATATAATCGTCTGAAAAACTACTTGAATTCTGGATGATTCTCAACCACTAGATTTTTCAATCTCTACTCCAACTGAACTTTCATTCACACAACTACCACCAATATATGTAACTGTTTTTTTCCCAATATTTCCTTTCTGCATGACTATATGTTTCGTGACGTCTCTTTTGTAAGGTGAAAGCGCCGATAATCTTGTTATTTAAGAAACTAATATCCCTCGAACTCGTTTTTAGGGTGAGCCGCTTCCAGGCTACCAGTCATGCCGAGTATGTAACCAAGATGCGGATTTGGCAAACACCCACTGACTGATAATGGAGCGTACCTTAAGAGAATGCCCAAACCCAAACTATCCCATTGAGGCTCTAAAATTGAGGCTGGACACGGACCATGAACAGGAAACCAGGGAACTTACGGTATTGATTTAACTTATATACTAATATCAGTCTTCCATTAATTCACTTTATCCTAAGTAATATCAGTAATTCAGTCGCACCATCTATGCCACCTCACTAACTCAATCACGCCATATAAATCCCTAGATTCTATCTCATACACCTTCACGAGCTGAACTTAGCCTACCGTACCCATCACCACCAACTATCTACCTACGCCATCGACCCACCACCCACTTAACGTTAATATTAACTCATGCTTCCTCGAACTACTTAGTCTTCATTAATACTTACACTATAGCCCATCGCTCTTACTGTCTATTCCCATCACCGATTCTTAAATTATTATAGTCGCTAATTATACCTATCACTTACTGACTACTCCCACCACCATTTCCTAAATTACTATAGTAGTAAAGTAGTATAGTAAATTACTATACTATAGTAGCTGATCATATGAATTAATCGCCAATTCTTTCTTTTTATATGTGTCATTCCACGTACCGCTTGAGATCCTTAGCGTGCCACGTACCTGATACCTTCCCCTTGTCATCGACTAACTCATATACCCCTGCTGACGTTTGTTTAGCAATTTTTAATGGACCCACAAACGCTGGAGCCAACTTCGCAGAAAAATATTTGCTTGCATCCGATTGCACATAATTCCTCCTCCACACATAGTCGCCTATCTGGAAATCCCCTACTCGTCGACGAAGATCATAGCGTCCTTTACTGCAGGTAGCTGCTTTCTTCATTCTTCGCACCACTTCCTCGTGGATTTCCACTAGAGCTCGAGCTCTACTCAATGGTGACAAGTCTCGTTGTGCGCCGCCCGGACATTCGACCCTTTCCCGGTACGTAATCATTTCCTTCCCAAACACCAAGAAATAAGGAGAGAACCCGGTCACCTCGTGCTTGTACGTCCTTAGTGCGCATACTATCTTGGCCAAGTTTTGATCCCATGAACGATGGTTATCTGTCGCGTAGCATCTCAGCATACATTTGATGTCTTGGTTCCGTCTCTCTGCTGGATTGGCTTGGGGATGATACAAAGCAGTGTAACTTACTTCTACCCCATATTCCTCCACAGCTTGGCTAAACTGTCTTCCCCTAAACTGTACTCCATTATCACAGACCAGCACCTTCGGCACACCATATACTAGGAAAACATTCTCTTCTAGCAATCGGAAGACCGCCGATGCCGTGGCAGTGCAGACTGGTAGTATCACCGAATATTTGGTAAAATAATCTAAAATCGTCAATATATAACTATGACCTCGCGTCGACCTGGGCAATGGTCCAACCAAATCTATGCACACCATTTCCCACGGAGATTTCACCACTCCTGCTCTCGTTGACATCAGCCCCACCGGTGCCTTCCGCTCTACCTTGCACGCCTGGCACACCTTACACTTCCTGACGTATTCACGAATGTCCGTCTGCATCTGTGGCCAGTGATGATTCTGCGCTACCCTTGCCAGTGTCCGAGTGACACCCATGTGCCCTGCCTTTTGGTCGTCGTGACATCGTCTGAGAATGACATCCCTTTCTCCCTTCGGCACGACACACTTCCAGACAGGATCCATCTTCCCTTTTCGCTTGCTACCAGACAATCTTTTCCACAAAGTATCACTCACCGTTTTCCAATCGCGATATCTCTGCGGCTCAGTCTGCACCAGCACTATCATTTCTTCGTACCAACGATCCAACGATTGGGGTATTGTGATACTACTCACCTCCCCGATCACCCGTGAAAGCGCATCAGGGACTAAATGTTCTTTGCCTTTTCGATGGACAACTTCGAACTCGAATTGCTGTAGGCGCACCGCCCATCTCGCCAACCTGCCCGTGGGATCTTTAAGATTATTCAGCCAAATTAGCGAATGATGATCCGTGATCACTATAAATGGGGTGCCCTCGATGTACGGTCGAAATTTCTCCACGGCCCATAGTACCGCCAAGTACTCCCTTTCGGTTGTGGAGTACTTTCTTTCCTGAACCGACAAAGCTCTGCTAAGGTAGAACACTACTTTTTCTCCAGTGGCATGTGCCTGGCTTAATACTGCTCCTATGCCCACGTTCGAAGCGTCGGTTTGCACCTTAAAAGGGATGTCAAAGTCTGGACAAGCCAGGACTGGGGCAGTCGACAGCCTGCGTTTACAATCTTGAAAAGCCCGCTCGCATTCCTCGGACCAATCAAACCTCCGACCTTTTTTTAATAGGTCGCTTAAGGGTGCCACCATGGTAGCATGGTCCGGAATAAACCGTCGGTACCATGATACCATTCCTAACAGCTGTCGCACATGCTTTACCGTTCTCGGTCGAGGATATTCACTAATGGCTTCCACCTTCTCCGGGTCTACATGCAAACCGTCCCCATCTATCACATATCCCAGATATTTCAGCCGCGATCTACAGAACTGACATTTGTCTCTTGAGACACGCAAGCCAGCTTCCCTCAGACGCACGAAGACCTCACGCAACACCTCCACGTGCCGCTCAAATGTATCTGTAACCACTATTATGTCGTCTAGATATGTGAATACAAACGGTTCGAGTGCAGGTCCCAGAACCGTATCTATCAGTCGCTGCCACGTTGCCCCCGAATTGTGGAGCCCAAAAGGCATCCGCGAAAAGTGAAATAGGCCTCTCCCCGGCATTGTGAACGCAGTATACTGTCGAGAGTCTTTTGCCATTGGTACTTGCCAGTACGCCGACTTCACGTCCAGCGTTGACAAGTACTTCGCGTTGCACAGCTTTTCAAGTGTCGTATATATGTACGGCAGGGGATAAGCATCCTTCTCAGATACCGCGTTCAATTTTCGGAAGTCTACACAGAATCTATAGGAGCCATCTTTCTTACGAACCAATAAAATTGGCGAGGACCAAGGGCTCGATGACGGCTCAACCACTCCCAGCCGCAACATTTCGTCCAGTTCCAAATTTATCTGCTTTTGTACGGCAGGAGAGACAAGGTAATATCTCTGTTTAATTGGTACGGCCGTCGTTTTAATCGAGTGCTCCACCAACTTGGCGCAGCCTAGTCCATCCCCCATCAATTGAAACTACTCCGTCAGTAGACTCGTTAAGATCGCTGTTTCCTCTTCGGACAAATGAGACTGGTTCCGCAGCATCTTTCCCGATACGGACTCTACCGCCGCGACGGACGTCCATTGCCGACCCTTCATGTCCAACACGACCCCGAAGCATTTCCAAAAATCCACTCCTAGAATTATTTCCTGGAGTATGGATAAAACAACCAGTGCGACCAAGTGACTCTTGCGCCCGTTCAACGCGAACTCCAACCGTACAGCTCCATTTACCACGCACCTTTCCCCATTAGCCAGTCCAACTTCCTCCACTTTGCCCTGGCTCAACGTTACTCCTCTGTTGACTAACCGAGACCATCCCCTTTTCCCCAGGATTGTATGACTCGCACCAGAGTCTAGCAGGCCCTCCATGACCACCCCCTCTACCTCTACTCGCAAGTGCGGGCGACTATCCTGCCCACTGTTCGCTAGCGCATAGTCCACTCACGAAGACTTCTCTATTCGTCGCGAACTACTTCTAGTGCTCGCTCGGCCGCCTAGTGAGCACGCTGGCCGTTTCCCGGAACCTATGGGTCTGATCGCACTCTCGCTCCTCGTTCGCTCGTCCTGGCTCGACACGTAGGGCAGGCAGCTCGCAGAACTCCTTGTCGACCGCACCCAAAACAACGCCTGGGTTCTGTACATTCTCTCGACATATGACCCTCCCTCCTACAATTCCAGCATTGCAGACGACTCCGTCCGGATAGCACGGCAACTTGATCTGGGGTTTTTGCACTCACATATGCCAAGTCCGGCTCCAAGCAGCGTCTGGGTCGCGTATTGGGTGGTATGAAAGCCGCTACAGACGCTCTCGTTGCTTCCAGCGTCCGTCCCATTCTGACCAGCTCCGCGATCGATGATATCGCGGTCAGACTTAGCTGCTGCTGGTAAAAGGGCGAGATATTCCTGCGTAGTGTTTTCAATTTCTCCTCTTCCGAACAGGGCTACTTCAGACGAGAAAACAGGCGCTCCATTACGGCAACATACACGTCCATCGATTCACCTTCACCCTGAGTCCGCCTGCGGATCTCATCCCGTAGACGGTCCTCATAGTCCGTCGGCAGAAACTCAGCCTTCAGTTCATCTACCAGATCGTCCCAACATGACACTAAACCGCGATTGGCCCTGAACCAGATCAAAGCTCGCAATTCGAATAGATCCACAGCCGCCTTGAATAGTTGTGGCTTAGAAAGTCCTCTTGCCTGTCGCAACTCCTCAACACGCTCAAGAAAGGTGTTCACCGACCCGGAAGCATCCCCACTAAACTTGAGACCCCATTTTGCTACTTCTGCCGGATTTGTCACTTTCGCCTCCCGTGGTGCCATCATATTCGTCATGTCACTAGCAAGATCCGCCTCGTCTTCGCTGACCCCTTCCGTCTTCTCCACCAAAGTGCCCATAGATATAATGAGCCGATTGCGTATCTTCCTCGCACACTCCACCTGCTCGGGAGTAACTGCCTGCATATGTCCGAGTCTACGAAAGCCAAATTCAATCTTGACTCTGGCTTTGATAAAATCTGATGATGTCTTATCACCCGAGATTTTAGCCACCAAATCCTCGATTTCGACTGCCTTCGCCGTCAACTCCGTGAGATCGGTTTCGAACTCAAAAGGGTATGCCGCTTCCACATAGGACGTGTCCCGAGCTGTCTCTGCCTTCAGTGTTGCCCTGAGCGTTTTCCGCATATTCTCTACAGTATCTGACGGGAATCCGCGAATGGCGAGCTCATACGTGAGCTCATCTTTGTTTAATCTATCCACACTAATCTTCATTTTGCCAGTATCCATCCGCGATATCAATAATAATGAAGAAGAATTATATCAGCGTTATCTCCGCTCCAAAAGCTAAAATTTCGGTTAATACCCCTATCCCACGCTCAAACTTATCCTACTTCTAATTCAGAAGAATACTGCCTTCTGCAACACACAAGCGCCCCGAATCTTGAGTCCACTCTGTATAGCGCAATACCAAACAACAGAACTCCGCCGCTCACAAGTCTAACTTGTGATATGCCGGTCCCAAGCCCGGAGAAAGGAGGAGGGTTTGAGGTAACGAGGTAACTCTATCCTCAGTAAAATGCGTATATTTGCAGCCTGATGGCTGTAGTAAGCATGAGGATGAATCCCAAGGATTTTATCTCTGCAGGTGGCAGCCAGACTGAGTCTGGAAATCCACCCGTGCTCAGCACGGCAGGGGCTCGGATTCTGCAGGCCCCAACCTCATGTATGACTGCAATGGAGGACCCTGGTTGCAGTGGAAGCTCACAGGTTACCATCGTGGAAGACTCCATGGCCAGCAAGTTTTCGGACTTACTGATAGCATCCCCCCTGATCACAGGCTCCGGAAAGGCGAGTACAGCACCAGCTGGAAGTCCGACTACGGCCGTACCAGGGGTAAAGATGTTTCTTCCCGAATCCTCACATAAGAGGAGAAGGGATGCACTAGAGGAGGTAACTCCGACTAGTGCAAATGAGACGCCCGCTGGAAGTACAGATAGTAAGAGTGCTCATTCCTCTGAACTCTGGAAACCTGTGGAGGCTCTCAGTCGCAGACAACGTAGGAGACTGCGCAAAAGGGGCAAGCTGCCGCCGAAGGCTGACGGAGAGACAAATGCAGTATTAACTGCAGGTGTTTCCCTGGAGACTGGACGTCAGGCAGCGAAACCTCTGAGCCGACCCGGGGTAGCGAAAGAAAGGTTGGCTGGTGATGCTAAGGTCGCATGTTCGGAGCAGAAATGTTCTGGACCGGCGGCTGGATGCAAAGCTACGCCGACTGGACTTCGTGAACCAGGGAAAGCTCTTAGCCGTCGACAGAAGAGGACTCTGTTCAAGAAATCGATGATTCCTGATGCAAATCGGGATTCAGCGACGACGCTGAAAGGTAAGGAGGGACCGGTCACACCGAAGATCTCCCAGCCGGCCAGCACAGAGGCCAAATCTGCCAGCGGCGGCGCACGAAAGAGACGCAAGGTTGAGGCGAAAGCGGATACCTGCATCTCTGAGCGCAAGGTGCCGAAAGGTGTCAAAATCTGCGAGAGAGATCTTGCAGAGGCTGGCCCTTCTGGCACAAACACACCTTCCACAAGGGTAGGGAGGAGAACGTATGCAGAAGCTGCGTCTTCTTCGCTGGTTGTTGTGATAGGTGTGTCTGGCAAGGGTGGCAAACTGACCGAAGGTCAGTGCGCTATCCTTAAGAACGAACTGTGGCGAGAGATAGCGGAGTCGGGACCAGTTTACAACTTCACGCAAGCGAAGTTTGTGGATGGTCACCTCCAAGTCGCCTGCTCCAATCAAACATCTAAGGAGTGGCTCACACAGATCGTTCTTAAATTGGGTACTGGCAGTCGGCCCAAATTTACCATTTTGGACTCCGACCTGGCCAAACCCTATTATGTCAGTTGTTGGATCCCTGGTCCTCGCAAGAGTGCAGGTGACATCACTGGCATGTTCGGCAAACTGAATCCGGGCATCGATGCGAAACACTGGATCATCAAGTACATGAATCCCAGGAAGAATCCCACCACAGGTGAAGATGGTTTCAACCTGGTGATCGTCCTTGACCAGAGAAGTTTCTCGATGCTAAGAGACAGGTACCGGATGGTGCTGAGCTACTTCTTGTATGCGGTTAAATTTAACCAAATCAGGAAGTGGTGAGGCACGAGCTTTTGTGACTGTCTATGGACAGATCGCCAGAGCAAAACGCAGAGATCCAGTGGAAATTCTCTCCCATAGAGTTTCTTTCACTGGTCACGCGGACATTATCTAAGGGTCCCTGCAAAGGGATCCAAAGATTTAAACTCCGGACGTTTCTGTGCCTGAAGGTATAAGATTTGTCCAGATCAACTTGCGGCGTGCCAAGGCTTCGTCCTATCTTTTGAGCGAAAAATTGACAAAACTGCAAGCCTCCCCCTACATTGCACTTGTACAGGAACCGTGGGTTCGAGGCGGTAGGATCTACGGACTTAGTCCAACCACGGGGGCCAAGATCTTTTATGATGAAAGGTCAATACGGCCGAGGACTTGTGTTCTGGCTTCCAATCTGCTTGATGCCACCATGCTCAGACAGATTTCAAGCCCGGACCTGTCAGCGGTCGTCGTACAACACCGAGAAAATGGTAGGCTTAAGCGCACGATAGTTGCCTCAGCTTACTTTCCCTTTGACTCCTTACTCCCGCCGCCGATACAGGAGTTAAAGGACCTGGTTTTGTACGCTGAATCGGAGAGACTTGAACTTGTGGTGGGCTGCGATGCCAACTCCCAGCATACCAGCTGGGGTAGCAACAAATGTAACGCCAGGGGTAAAAGTCTCTTTGATTTTATAACTTCTGCCGGGCTGATGATTTTAAACACTGGGACTACTCCCACATTTGTCACCCCAAACAGAAGGGCGGTCATTGATGTATCGCTATGTTCAGCTGGAATAGTTGGATCAATGACTGGATGGAATGTATCAGATGAGGATTCACTCTCTGATCATCGCTACTTGGTGTTCTCTTTAGCAACGGAACTAACACCCGTGGTGGAAAGAAGAAACCCAAGAAACACTGATTGGCCTACGTTCAACCGGCTTCTTGCAGACAAAGCGCGTCCTACTGGTAGGATAAGATCGCCAAAGTCAATAGAATCCCGGTTGAGCACTCTGAATAGAGACCTAATGAGTAGCTATGAAGAGGCCTGCCCGATCAGTAAGAGCAGATGTGGCAAGACGGTTCCCTGGTGGAATCGGGAACTACAGAAGCTAAGGAAAAGTACCAGGAAAATTCTCAACAGAGCTTGTAAGAGCAACAATGAAGATGACTGGATCGCCTACAGATCTTCGCAGAGAACGTATAAGAAGCTGGTGAGGACCTCTAAGAGGGAATCATTTAGATCTTACTGTGAAAGACTGGAAGGCGCACGGGAGACGTCTAGGCTTTGCAAAGTCCTAGAGAAGGATCAATCAGCTAAGCTAGACTCTCTAAAACGCTCGGATGGTGATTTTACCAAGTCCAAAAAGGAGTCTTTGCAGACTTTACTTGGGACTCACTTCCCGGGAGCCCCGGTGATTGAGTCGCGGAAGGCAAATGCGCCTGTGACCGAAATCCCTGCTCTTCGCAGCAGTAGGAAGTGCTGGTACACAACTAGATCTGTGGTCACTAGTGAAAAGGTCAGGGATGCAATCATGTCTTTTGAGAATTTCCAATCGCCGGGCCTGGATGGTATCTATCCGGTTATGCTTAGGGAGGGAATTGACCACTTGGGGGCAGACCTGAGAGAAATCTTCTGGGCATGCCTTTCCTTGGGGTGTGTTCCGTCACCTTGGCGAGAGGTTAAGGTAGTTTTTATACCTAAACCGGGGAGAGATGACTATTCCGATCCAAGGAACTTTAGACCGATCAGCTTAACTTCGTTTATGTTGAAATGCCTAGAGAGACTTTTCGAACGACACATACGTACTACGGCGCTTAGGTTTAACCCTTTGAATGATGAGCAACATGCGTACCAGCGAGGAAAATCATGCGAGTCGGCCCTTCATTCTTTGGTGGCCAGAGTTGAGGGAGCGATCTCCAATGGTGAGTATGCGTTGGGGGTGTTTGTGGACATTGAAGGGGCCTTTGATTGCGCGCCCTTCGTGGAACTATGTGATGCTGCGAAAGTGCATGGCGTGGATGATGTCTTAGTTAGGTGGATTCATGCCATGCTGACGCAGAGATGGTTGCTGGCGGAAGCTGGATCCGATTGCTACTTAAGAACAGAGGCGACAAATGGATGCCCTCAAGGGGGCGTCCTATCACCGCTCCTGTGGAGTATGCTAGTCGACTCCCTGCTTAACGAACTGCAACAAGAAAGGCTGCACGCACAAGTTTATGCTGATGACGTGGCCGCACTGGCTGTCGGTAAAGATCTGAATGTGGTATGTAGAAATACACAGCGTGCATTGGATCTGATTGGCAGCTGGTGTTCGAGGCACGGCTTAACAGTGAATCCTGGTAAGACGAAACTTGTTTTGTTTACCAGGAAAAGAAAACTGAGAGGACTAGTGCTTCCAATCATGAAGGGTGTAACACTTCAACTTTCAGATGAAGTCAAATATCTTGGAGTAATCTTGGACAAAAAACTTCTCTGGAAGAAACATGTGGAAGTGAAGCTTACTCGTGCTATAAAAGCTTTCGGGCAGTGCAAGAGAGCTTTTGCTACCACATGGGGTCTAAAGCCTCGTGTAGTGATGTGGATCTACACAGCAATAATTAGGCCGATGTTCACGTACGCATCGGTGGTGTGGTGGACTATCGTGAGGCTATTGTATGCTCGGAAAAAGTTAGCCACGCTGCAAAGGACGGTGTGCCTGGGTATCTGTGGTGCCATGAGCACTACTCCGGGTGCGGCCCTTGATGCGCTTCTCAATCTGCCTCCTCTCGACATTCAAGTTCAGAGTGTGGCGATGAGCTCTGCCCATAGACTAGCTCAGCTTGGCTTATGGGTAGGTGAAGACGATGTGGGGCACTGCTCTATTAGGAGGTCGATGTGTGAGATCTCTCCGATTCTCGCGATGCCTTCGGACGCTCGGGTGCCCTTCCTCGACTTCAGAAGAAGGTACGAAGTAATCCTCTTAAGCAGAAGTAGCTGGGATGATCCCGATCTGTGTACGAGGGGATATTCAGAGATCTTCTTCACGGACGGCTCGAGGTCAGATAGTAGATCTGGAGCTGGTGTCTATCTACATTCATCGAATGGCAGATGGGCTTTCTCTCTTGGAGAGCACGCTTCGGTTTTTCAAGCAGAAATGTTTGCTATCCTGAGAGCTGCCTGTTGGGCAATTGAGGAAAGATGGAGGGGAAAGAGCATTGCTATTTGCAGTGACAGTCAAGCTGCACTGATGGCGCTGCGTAAACCCCTGA
Organism: Nemotelus pantherinus; assembly: GCA_963978885.1. Classification (NCBI taxonomy): domain Eukaryota; kingdom Metazoa; phylum Arthropoda; class Insecta; order Diptera; family Stratiomyidae; genus Nemotelus; species Nemotelus pantherinus. The sequence goes on from OZ022264.1 coordinate 116,297,188, forward strand.
CAAACTCGAAAATTGTCCAAGAGTGCAGAGCACGATTGAACTCTGTCGCCAGATTCAATAGGGTGCATCTGCTCTGGGTACCGGGGCACTGTGGTGTTGAGGGGAATGAAATTGCTGACGTCATTGCGAAGCAAGGTTCGGAACTTCCGCTACGGGGCCCTGAACCCGCCTTGGGTGTGCCGACCGCATCTGCACGTGCCATTATTCGCAAGTGGGTAGATGATGCTCACAAAGATAGATGGACGGCTGCCGGTGTGGCCAGGCACACGAAGGTATTCCTTTCAGAACCCAACCATGTGACTGCGGGATTCTTGCTCAATAAGAGCAGGAAAGTTTGCAGGGCCATGGTAGGTATTCTGACTGGACACAACTGCCTAGGAGGACATATGTACCGAATAGGTGTTGTACAGGATGACCTCTGTTCATCCTGTCTAGAAGAGGCTGACTCTGCGGAGCATTTCCTCTGTGAATGCCCAGCGTTTGCGCGTCTCAGATATCAATGCTTTGGCTGGGATGTTGCACGCATGCAGACGATAGCCTCTTTTCCCCTATCAGTGATCCTAGACTTTATCAAGAGGTCTGGGAAACTATGGTAGGCAGGGGTAATGAGTACAATGGGTCCTTTGGCCTGAGTGCTTAGAGGCGCCAATGCGCCTCTCCCCCAACTCACACACACACACACACACACACACCAAACAACAGGCTGTTTCTTTCTAACCCAGTTCGAAAATTCGCGAAATTAATTACGTATTTCACTAGCTCAATCAAAGTATACTCTACTGTACACAATCACACCAAAATTCCCCAATCAATATGTATATTCTACAGATATTTCATCTATAAAACAATTGAAATCAAAAACGTGGACAAGGTCTGTATATTTATCTCAGTGTACCAACTCCGTCTTCGTCTCAGCCACGGTTGATCTGCGAACCCTACACTTTTATTCCCAATCCGACTGGACTCTCGTTCCTCTAGCTACCTCTACAACCGTTATGTACACCGTCTTCTACACTGCTTTCACTGAAATTCCTATCAATCACGCCTCTCCGCTTTAACACTTTCCTTGCACGCCAATTCAATATTCGTTTCACTCCTATTATCAGTCACATACACTCCAATTCACACAGTCACACTGAGAATCCAGAATTCAAATCTATATATACGTATCTATATGATGATCACGAATATTTCAAATAAATATATGCATCTATATGGCGATCACTTATATTTCAAATAAATATATATGCATCTATATGATGATCACTAATATTCCCAATAAATATATGTATCGTTATGGTGATCACTAATATATATCATTATCAATGAAGGCTATGCAGCAACATATCTATAAATGTATCTAAATTCTAAAAAGAACTAACCGCTATGTAACCCGGAAAACGACCCGAGGGGCTACTAAATAAAATATTCGCACCGCGATCCCCTGCGAAAGATATTACAAATTTTGCCTTAAGGGCTTCTCCCTAACTGAATCTTCGCGACTCTCGGGCCTCCCACAATTTGGGACTTGGCTACAAAATTTTCACCGGTACCGTTATCACCGCTAGGCCCCACGTTGGGCGCCAATTTGTTACCGTTATCGCTAACGCACACTAAAAACCCTGCTTTCCTAATTAGGACGCAAGGGCGGCAGTCTTCGGGCGGCTTCTGCTCGCGAAGAAAAGGTCGCGGGTGGGCGCCACTCGCTTCTATTTCGAAGAACTGCCTCGCTACCGTCGCCCTGAAGCGAGAAGAGAGTGACGGGTCCCGTTAAGCAACACCACGTAATGTACGGAAAGAAAGATCATCCGATCAATATATGTAAATTTTCCCGCGAAAATGCAAACACCGAGTTTATCTTTTACAAACACTGCACATTTAATTCACTTTCGGTCGGTTAACAAAATACAATTCGACCAACACCTTAATTCTATTGGCGCCAAATTCAACTATAGACTTGTTTAATTACGACCTATACGCGTATCACTCAACTAATTCTGAACGAGCAACTTAAACTACTCCTAATTCGCAAATATCTATATATCTATATATTAACAATAATTAAAGTATATTAACCTGATCAATCCCTCGTTGGGGCCCTGCTGGAGTCGAAGCTTGTTGCATGCGTATCCTTGATAATATATCCCCACATCGACACACTCTGCTACGTCGTTTTCGTTGATTTCCTTAGCTTTTCTCGCTAGCCGCACTTCTGTCTTCCGATCCGCCACTATACCAGCTACTCGTATCCGTCTTCAATTTTCCATCGTCTTCAACCCTGCTACCGGCACTTGTCAGCAATCCTCCGACGATCATGTAACAAAAAGATTTTATTAACTCCTGGCCAGATTCGATCGATCCACGTCTAAACGCTTACCGAGTCCAATTCAAAAAGAGGGCGATTTTCGCTTCCCGGTGCCCAGGAAGACTTTTGGTGGCAGCGGGATTTTCAAATTCCGTTGATCGAACTCAACAGAGTTCATTCTCCTCTAACCGGGTGTTGAGTTTCTATTTCACCACGCGATCCAATTCGGAACGGTCCGATTTTGGAACATCTTAACTGACGTTCTCCCCTTCGTGACATACCGACCTGCCAACATTTGTTTATATAAATTGTGTTGTTTGCAATCAAACTGGTGGTGCTCGCAGCCTTTCGCTACATTTTCAGGTGAGTAAGTGTTTTGTATTTACTTTCTCGGCTTCGACAAAAACAGATCCGCAATCCTCCTAGTTTTCTTCCATCTGATCGCTATCAGATGAGAACCCAGTCGCGTTAAAGTGATAATTCGTGCCGATCTTCCATATGTCAATTCGTGCGTGCCGCAAGTTTCGTATGTGCAAGTGCCCCGACCCGTATGTTGATATCCTCCTAATCTCGGTTTCCCTTCACGTATCTCAACTACCCTCCGTATCTCGGGTCCACTATATCATCAACATAGCGTTTGCTTCCATCGCCTTTCGATCTGATGGCTTTGAGTTAGGGAATCGGCAATTCGGCAACCGCTCGGTATCCATCGTATGTAGGTCAAATGTTGGCCTAGGTCTGGTGTCGTCGACATTGACGGCTAGGCCAATACGTTGCTCTGCCGGATGTATGGATTTGTGGCATAATGATCTGACTCGGGATATCTCGTCGATATTCTGGCGTTTTAATTAGCATCGCGATTTGGTCATTGCCGTTGATGGCTATGGTGTTGTTTAGAGATTCAATTTAGTCGTGTCGTTCTACTGTTCAATGTGTCGATGTTCAACTGCGTTGTGCGTCAGTTAAACGTTTGTTTAAATTATGTGTCGTTCATCGAATGCTCCGTCGGCATGATTTGTGTTACTCAACTAACTAAATCATAATTAAGTTACAATCGGGAACTGTGAACTAACTTAATCTAACTTAAATTAAATTCGTGATTGCCATATCTAATCAATTAACCTAATCTTACTAAAACAAACTCGTAGATTGCGGTTATTGCCCAATCTCCATCGTTCTCACTTTTAGAGGACGATGGAGATCTTTTTTTTTTTCTATTAACCGACCGTGACAGATCCATTGTTTTTCTTACAAGTAATGAAAAATCAAAATTTCAAAAAAATTCCTTGCCTACTTTTAGGCACCCTGCACCCACACATGGCTCTTAATTTCCAATTCTTTATCATAGACAAGCTAAGAACATAATTAGTTTTCATTCCAAATACTTTTCTTTAATAAAAATTAACACTGCTTGGAAATATAGGAGTTCCTCAAAATTCACTAAAACGCTCGCCGCCGCCAAAAGGTTTAGGATATCTGAATTTGAGAAAGTCATGGACCTACCTATTATATACATCTACGTTCTCCGAAAATTTCAGCTCAATCAGATCGGCCACTCCAGAGATTATCTCCCTTAATCATTTTGCTGATATATATATATATATATATATATATATATATATATATATATATATATATATATATATATATATATATATATATATATGTATATATATATATATATATATACATATATATATATATATATATATAAATATATATATATATATATATATATATATATATATATATATATATATATATATAGATCTATATATATATTATATATATATATATATATATATATATATATATATATATATATATATATATATATATATATATATAGATCTATATATATATATATATATATATATATATGTATATATATATATATATATATATATATATATATACATATAAATATATATATATATATATATATATATATATATATATATATATATATACATATATAAATATATATATATATATATATATATATATATTTATATATATATATATATATATATATATATATATATAGATATATATATATATATATATATATATATATATATATATATATATGTATATATATATATATATATATATATATATATATATATATATATATATATATATATATATATATATATATATATATATATATATATATATATATATATATATATATATATATATATATAAAGAAATATGAATTTTCGGCGAAACGAGTTTAATACTATTGTTCTTCGAACATTAGTAAAAACACAATCGGTAAAATTGTCTAATGGCCATGCTGTTAGACAATTTTACCGATTGTGTTTTTCTTTGCGTTTTTGTGGATGTTTTTTTGTTTGTTTGCTTATTTAACATAATTGCGTTGTCTTCTGATCTGGTTTATATAAGTTTTTGATGATTATTCTTGAAGTCTTTGCTCCTGCTACCACCAGATGTCGAGCAGGTATTAAAAACTCTAGAATAACTAACAAGAACTTACAAAAAATACACGATAACACAAAACATTGAGCATAAACAAACAAAGAGAAAACATCTCAAAGAACAAAAACACGACCACAGAGATAAAACACAATCGGTAAAGGTGTCTAACGGCTACAGTGGCACGTAGTAGAGTTTTACCAGCATTGCACATGCAAGCTGTCAAACATGTAGCCAGGCAAAAAGTAGAAAGTTGGCAACTTCGGCTATGGCCACGGTGCCATGGGCTACGCATTGTAACTGGTTCAATGCAATCCTGTGCTTTTAACTTTTTGACAGCTCCTGGCTTCACTGAAGGTCACGGCTACGGCTACACATTGTGTTTCAGCAGCTAATGCGCTTTGTCGCTTCGGCCATTCACCTCGGGTATTCACCATCATTTGCCACTGCGAATTCATCATTTCCGAGCGGTCGTCGAGTCTCGAAATATTTCCGGTATTCCCGATGGCCCAGCTGACACTTTGGTGACATTTCGCTCTGTCAGCACACAAAACATATATTGAAATCAGAGTATTTCGCTTATTCGGGAATAATGAAACTCGCGGAACTCTAGTGTTTCGAGTCGTGGAGGCGTCACGTCCCAGAGCATCGAAAGATTTGAGCGGTGAAGTAGACAGATAAAAACGACGACGTTGAGATGGACGCCGTAGTGGTCGCAATTTTGTAGGTGAAAATCAGTTTCGGCCAAATTACCGTCTTCGTACAAGTGCTGATAAGAAGCTATCTAAATTAGATTGTGCTTGCTTTGAGGACAACCGAGGAGACTTGCCAGTCAGAAATGGCTGAATTGCGTTTCGACGGAGGAGTAGCTGTTGTTACGGGCGCCGCATTGCTGTTCGGAGCCAGAGAAGCAAAGGTCGTTGTTAATGATCTGGATGGAAGTAAAGTAGAAGAAGGTAGCTCCAAGCGGGCATCAGAGACTTTTGTCGATGAAATTGATTCAAAAGGTTGGATTGCTTTCTCTGATTACCATTCCGTAGTCGAAGGCAAAATAAAATCATTGTCAAGGCCATGACAAATTTTGGTCGTGTTGTTGTCGTTGTTGATAATGCCGGTATCTTGCACGACAAAAGTATTGTAAACATTTCCCACGATGGCTGGCATCTAGTCCACAACGTTCATCTTAAAAGACTAGATAAAACGGCGATTCTGGGTACGAAGTACACAATCGAGCGCAGACAAAACTCGACGATGAGGATACAGATGATTCGGGTGTTCCTGCACCACGCTGGTTTGTATTGCTTATTTATGTTTTTGTGTCCATCGTGTCATGACGACTCTTGGTTCCACGGAAAGGTTGGTTAGCATCTAAGCCATGGAAAACGTGGGTTGTGCTAATGAGACAGACCGCGGGTCCTATAGTTTAGCTGCGGCCTTAACAAACTCCGATCCTCAAATACGTGACATGACTCAAAATATCTAACATGGCGCGGGCGTATCTTAATCAATTTTGATCCGCAGGTTCAGAACGTGACATGACCCCCCTCCTCAGAGAATTTCCTAGGGAAATTCTCCGCGATATTTCTCCCAAGCCAGCTTCAAGCTAACTACTGACTCAACGTTCGACGTACCGATACGATTTAAACTGTCGTGAAATTTACAATCGCCGACCATTTAACTTATTTGAATTCTGGACTGTCTTACAATGCACTGGATGCCGGGCCCTAAGGTCATTCTACCCACATTTACGCTACCATGCCAATATCCTCCCTACCACGCATGCTTGTATGTCTCGTTTAGTCAGTCTGTATTGGTGTTGGTATCTGTACTTTGGAAATTCGCCACTTTAATGTAAACTGATCTCAATTTTAGGACAAATAACGTATTGTGTGAACGGCTATGACCACCACAGAGGGTAACTACACCAGAAGGACAAAAACAGAAACGAAAGGAAAATAGGAAGGAAGCTATATTAAACCCATACACATCCTCCACATGGTATCTTATTTCATTTTCATCACTACGAACTAAAATCCATTCAAAATAGGAAGGAAGCTATATTAAACCCAGGCACGGGGTTCACATCCACCACATGGTATCTTATTTCATTTTCATCACTACGAACTAACATCCATTCATGCGACTGACCTCTATACAAACTTATTCCACCTTTAATACTAATTATAAAATAAGTTTGAAACTTGCACGCGCTATTGAGGCCATTAACTCTTCGCTCTTCTACTACCTTTATGTTTCCTTAACCTAGCTGCTAGGATTCCCCACCACCAAACTACCCCAGCGATTATTTTTTTTCCAGACGGTCTCCCACCACCATCTAACCTATCCTTACTATCTCACTCTACCTGCGCCCAATCCGTCTTCACTTAATCTGGACTACCCGAACTACCTTCGCCATCCAGATATTGCTTCAAGTCTTTGGCGTGCCAATTTCCGACCGCTTTTCCCCGCTCGCCAACAAGTTCAAAAGTCCATCCCAATGTTTTTGTCTTTATCGTGAAAGGACCGACGTACGCTGGGGCTTATTTGGCGGAACAACTCTAACTGGCGTCCGACAGCACGTATATCTTCCACCAAACTCTCTGCCCTACCTGGAAGTTCTCTGCGCGTCGACGGAGATCATACCGCTTTTGACTAGAAGCCGCTGCTCACTTCATTCTTTGGCCTACCTCTTCCCGTATCTTCTCTAAATTTCTCGCATTTTTGAGCGGTGAAAACGCCTCTTGCGCTCCTGCTGGCAGCTCCATTGCTTCCCTAAATGTGACCATTTCTCTCCCAAAATTTAGAAAGTAAGGAGTGAAACCCGTGACTTCATGTTTATACGTTCTCAAGGCACACGCGATTTTACTCAGGTATTGATCCCACGAGCGATGGTTTTCTGAAGCGTAACACCTCAGCATGCATTTTATGTCCTGTTTACGGCGCTCCGCTTGATTGGCCTGGGGATGATACAGCGCGGTGAAACATATATTAACGCCGCACTCTTCCACCGCCCGCTTGAACTGCTTTCCCCGGAATTGCACTCCATTATCGCATATCAGAATTCTGGGTAGTCCATACACCAAGAAGACGTTCTCTTCCAGCAACCGGAAAACAGCTGATGCCGTCGCTGTCCGTACTGGCAATATTACCGAATATTTGGCAACATAGTCTACAATCGTGAGGACGTAGGTGTACCCTCTCGTTGACCTAAGTAATGGTTCCACTAGATCCACGCTAATCAATTCCCATGGTGATTTGGCCTCGCCAGTCCTAGTGCACATCAAGCCGATCGGTGATTTTCTCTCCACCTTGCGGACCTGGCACACGTTACAGGAACGTACATATTTCTATATGTCCCTCCGCATCCGGGGCCTGAAGAAGTTTTAGCGATGAGGGCCAACGTTCGAGCCGCACCAAGATGTCCCGCCTTCGGGAAGTCGTGGCACTGGTACAGTATGGCACCTCTTTCCGCTTTCGGGACTACCCTTTTTCAACCTGGGTTGACATCCCTCTCGCTGTTATGGCCTGGTAGTTGCTTCCAAAGAGTGTTCTCGGTCACTTTCCAGTTAGCGAATTTATGCGGGTCGTTTCAAACCTTTTCCGCCATTTCCACAAACCATCGCTCTTACACCGAAGAAGTCGCTATGTCTCCCACCTCCACAACCGCTTGAGACAATGCGTCTGGCACCAAATGCTCCTTCCCTTTCCGATGAACAACCTCGAAATCAAATTGCTGGAGGCATACGGCCCATCTCGCAAAAGGAATAGAAAAAAAAGCCTGTTCGCATTTGTCTCACCATATAAACTTACGCCTTTACTTCAAAAGTGCATTCAATGGAGCGACAAGAGTAGCGTGATCCGGGATGAAATGCCTGTACCACGACACCATACCGAGTAGCTGCCGGACTTGTTTGACGGATGTCGGCTGAGGAAACCCCCTAATCACCTCTACCTTCTCCGGGTCTACATGTAGGCCTCTTTCATCCACTAGATAACCTAAATACTGCAATTGAGCCCTGCAAAAGTGGCATTTTTCTTTCGATACTCGTAGCTCTTCTTCCCTCAACCTAGAAAATACCTCTCACAGTACTTCCAAGTGACGGTCGAAGGTTTCCGTGACAATAATGATATCGTCCAAGTAAGTAAAAACGAAAGGTTCGAGAGTAGGCCCCAATGCTGTATCGATCAACCTTTGCCAGCTGGCTCCGGAGTTATGAAGACCGAAAGGCATCCGCCGAAAATGAAACAAACCCCTACCCGGCACAGTCAAGGCTGTGTACTGTTCAGATTCCTTCGCCATTAGCACTTGCCAATACACCGATTTCACGTCTAGTTTCAAAAGATATTTTGCTTTTTGAAGCTTGTCGAGAGTTGCCGAGATGTAAGGTAGTGGATACGCATCTTTTTCGGAAACGGCGTTTTCTTTGCGAAAATCGACACAAAACCTGTGATAACCGTCCTTTTAGCGGACCAACAGGATTGGAGAGGACCAGGCACTTTTCGATGGCTCAACCACTCCCATTCGCAACATCTCATCCAATTCCAGGTTTATCTGTTTCTGGACCGCGGGGGAAACGGGATAATACCGCTGCTTGATCTATTCCGACTTTGTCTTTATGACATGGCTGACGGACTTTGCGCAACCCAGACCATCCCCAATTCAAAGTGTTGCTCTAATAGCTTGGACAGGATTTCCACCTCACTCGATGCAAAGTGCGACCATCCACGTAGAGCTTTCCTGGTTCCTGTCTCTACAGTGGCCACGGAGGTACATTGTTGCCCCTTCATGTCAAGCACGACTAAAAAAAGCTGCCAAAAGTCCACTCCCAAGATTATCTCTTGTGGAATTGCCGCAATCACCAGCACTTCTATCACATGTCTACAACCCCTTAAAGTAAATTCCAACCGTGTCACACCATCCACAGCGCACGTCTCTCCGTTTGCCAGCCGCACCTCCTCTACTCTGTCTCGGACCAACATCAACCCTCTGGCTTCCAACCGTGACCATCCCCTCTCTCCTAGAATCGTTCGGCTCGCGCCCGAATCTAGAAGCCCCTCCACCTCCACGCCTTCTACCTCAACCTGTAAATGCGACCTACTATCCTCGCCGCTTCTTAGCAGGGCGTATTCCACCCTTGGAGAATGTACTACCTGTTGCAGCCCCTTTCTGGTGCTCCCTTGGCCGCAGTGAGCACGACGTTCGTTTCCCGACCCCAGAATATTACTGCGGTTTCGGCCCCCTTGGCCACTACCTTTCGCCTGATAATTCGGGCATGCCGATCGCACCACCCCTTGACGACCACATCTGAATCACCGCCGAGGCTCCCTGCACTTCCTTGACATGTGCCCCTCGCGTTCATAATTCCAACATTGCACTAACCGCGATCCTGCTACCGCTGCCACTTAGTCTGCGCTTCCCACCCCCACATACGCCAGGTCAGGCTCTAAGCAGCGTCTAGATCGCGTGTTCGGAGGTATAAATGCCGCTACTGCAGCCCTCGTGCCACCCAAGGTCTGGCCTATCCTGACTAGCTCCATGACCGTGTCTACCGGGGTCAAACAAAGCTGTTGCTGGTAGAACGGTGCAATATTCCTTTGCAGGATCCGCAACTTTTCTTGTTCCGTGCAGATCGTCTTTAGTCGGCTGAAAAGACGTTCCATGGTCGCCACGTACACCCCCATGGACTCATTCTCTCCCTGCGTTTGCCTCCTGATCTCATCCCACAAGCGGTCCTCATAGTCGGACGGCAGGAACTCAGCTTTCAGCTCCGCCACCAGTTCATCCCAGCACTTCATCAAACTGCGATTAGCACGGAACCATATGAGATCCCCGGCCTCGAAAAGGTCTACCACCGACGTAAAAAACTGTTTCTTTGACAGGCCTCGAGCCTTACGCAGATCCTCCACGCGCTCCAAAAATGCATTGACAGAACCGCTCGCATCTCCGCTAAATCTCAGCCCCCACTTGGCCAACTCCCCCAGATTCACTACCCTCGTCCCCTGTACTGTAGATTCCTCCTGAGTTCTATCGCTTGGTTTGGCCTCCTCCTCGTTGGGATCTTCAACCTTCTCTGCTAATGTCCCCATCGCCAGAATGAGTCTGTTCCGGAGCTTCCTCGCACTCTCCTTCTGTTCTGAGGTAACTGTCCGCACGTTCACCAGCCTGTGGAACCTGAACTCGATCCTCACCTTTGCTTTCAGGAACTCCAAGGATGATTTGCCACCCGTCACTTTCTCCACCAGCTCCTTGGCCTCCGTCACCTTTGCCTCTAGCTCCCGGTAGTCCATTTCGAAGTCAAACAGATAGTCGGTTTCGACGTAGGACGTGTCCAACTCCACTTCAGCCTTCAGCGTCGCCCTCAAAACCTTCCGCATATTATCTACGCTATCAGCGTCAAATCCCCGGATGGCGAGCTCGTACGTGAGCTCATCGTTGGTCAGTCGATCTACCAAAATCTTCATCTTATTACCGCCGGATTTGGTATCGACAATGGAACGAGGACCTACACTAATATCGGATTAGCACCAATAACCCTTCAATCTATTTCCCGAATGGAGAAGTACCCTTGGCCGAGATCAACTCAGCCTCCTAGGAAAAAAAAACGCGACACTCAAATCGATACCCGGAATCTCTTCTCTACCACTGAAAACGAGATATAAATAAATAAATAAATATATATATATATATATATATATATATATATATATATATATATATATATATATATATATATATATACATATATATATATATATATATATTTATATATTTTATATTTTATTTATTTATTTATTTATATATATATATATATATATATATATATATATATATATATATATATATATATATATATATATATATATATATATATATATATTTATATCTCGTTTTCAGTGGTAGAGAAGAGATTCCGGGTATCGATTTGAGTGTCGCGTTTTTTTTCCTAGGAGGCTGAGTTGATCTCGGCCAAGGGTACTTCTCCATTCGGGAAATAGATTGAAGGGTTATAATAGATTGGTGCTTATCCGATATTAGTGTAGGTCCTCGTTCCATTGTCGATACCAAATCCGGCGGTAATAAGATGAAGATTTTGGTAGATCGACTGACCAACGATGAGCTCACGTACGAGCTCGCCATCCGGGGATTTGACGCTGATAGCGTAGATAATATGCGGAAGGTTTTGAGGGCGACGCTGAAGGCTGAAGTGGAGTTGGACACGTCCTACGTCGAAACCGACTATCCGTTTGACTTCGAAATGGACTACCGGGAGCTAGGGGCAAAGGTGACGGAGGCCAAGGAGCTGGTGGAGAAAGTGACGGGTGGCAAATCATCCTTGGAGTTCCTGAAAGCAAAGGTGAGGATCGAGTTCAGGTTCCACAGGCTGGTGAACGTGCGGGCAGTTACCTCAGAATAGAAGGAGAGTGCGAGGAAGCTCCGGAACAGACTCATTCTGGCGATGGGGACATTAGCAGAGAAGGTTAAAGATCCCAACGAGGAGGAGGCCAAACCAAGCGATAGAACTCAGGAGGAATCTACAGTACAGGGGACGAGGGTAGTGAATCTGGGGGAGTTGGCCAAGTGGGGGCTGAGATTTAGCGGAGATGCGAGCGGTTCTGTCAATGCATTTTTGGAGCGCGTGGAGGATCTGCGTAAGGCTCGAGGCCTGTCAAAGAAACAGTTTTTTACGTCGGTGGTAGACCTTTTCGAGGCCGGGGATCTCATATGGTTCCGTGCTAATCGCAGTTTGATGAAGTGCTGGGATGAACTGGTGGCGGAGCTGAAAGCTGAGTTCCTGCCGTCCGACTATGAGGACCGCTTGTGGGATGAGATCAGGAGGCAAACGCAGGGAGAGAATGAGTCCATGGGAGTGTACGTGGCGACCATGGAACGTCTTTTCAGCCGACTAAAGACGATCTGCACGGAACAAGAAAAGTTGCGGATCCTGCAAAGGAATATTGCACCGTTCTACCAGCAACAGCTTTGTTTGACCCCGGTAGACACGCTCATGGAGCTAGTCAGGATGTTGGATGATGGAAATATATAAATAAATATATATATATATATATATATATATATATATATATATATATATATATATATTTATTTATATCTCGTTTTCAGTGGTAGAGAAGAGATTCCGGGTATCGATTTGAGTGTCGCGTTTTTTTTCCTAGGAGGCTGAGTTGATCTCGGCCAAGGGTACTTCTCCATTCGGGAAATAGATTGAAGGGTTATTGGTGCTTATCCGATATTAGTGTAGGTCCTCGTTCCATTGTCGATACCAAATCCGGCGGTAATAAGATGAAGATTTTGGTAGATCGACTGACCAACGATGAGCTCACGTACGAGCTCGCCATCCGGGGATTTGACGCTGATAGCGTAGATAATATGCGGAAGGTTTTGAGGGCGACGCTGAAGGCTGAAGTGGAGTTGGACACGTCCTACGTCGAAACCGACTATCTGTTTGACTTCGAAATGGACTACCGGGAGCTAGAGGCAAAGGTGACGGAGGCCAAGGAGCTGGTGGAGAAAGTGACGGGTGGCAAATCATCCTTGGAGTTCCTGAAAGCAAAGGTGAGGATCGAGTTCAGGTTCCACAGGCTGGTGAACGTGCGGGCAGTTACCTCAGAACAGAAGGAGAGTGCGAGGAAGCTCCGGAACAGACTCATTCTGGCGATGGGGACATTAGCAGAGAAGGTTGAAGATCCCAACGAGGAGGAGGCCAAACCAAGCGATAGAACTCAGGAGGAATCTACAGTACAGGGGACGAGGGTAGTGAATCTGGGGGAGTTGGCCAAGTGGGGGCTGAGATTTAGCGGAGATGCGAGCGGTTCTGTCAATGCATTTTTGGAGCGCGTGGAGGATCTGCGTAAGGCTCGAGGCCTGTCAAAGAAACAGTTTTTTACGTCGGTGGTAGACCTTTTCGAGGCCGGGGATCTCATATGGTTCCGTGCTAATCGCAGTTTGATGAAGTGCTGGGATGAACTGGTGGCGGAGCTGAAAGCTGAGTTCCTGCCGTCCGACTATGAGGACCGCTTGTGGGATGAGATCAGGAGGCAAACGCAGGGAGAGAATGAGTCCATGGGAGTGTACGTGGCGACCATGGAACGTCTTTTCAGCCGACTAAAGACGATCTGCACGGAACAAGAAAAGTTGCGGATCCTGCAAAGGAATATTGCACCGTTCTACCAGCAACAGCTTTGTTTGACCCCGGTAGACACGGTCATGGAGCTAGTCAGGATGGGCCAGACCTTGGGTGGCACGAGGGCTTCAGTAGCGGCATTTATACCTCCGAACACGCGATCTAGACGCTGCTTAGAGCCTGACCTGGCGTATGTGGGGTGGAAAGCGCAGACTAAGTGGCAGCGGTAGCAGGATCGCGGTTAGTGCAATGTTGGAATTATGAACGCGAGGGGCACATGTCAAGGGAGTGCAGGGAGCCTCGGCGGTGATTCAGATGTGGTCGTCAAGGGGTGGTGCGATCGGCATGCCCGAATTATCAGGCGAAAGGTAGTGGCCAAGGGGGCCGAAACCGCAGTAATATTCTGGGGTCGGGAAACGAACGTCGTGCTCACTGCGGCCAAGGGAGCACCAGAAAGGGGCTGCAACAGGTAGTACATTCTCCAAGGGTGGAATACGCCCTGCTAAGAAGCGGCGAGGATAGTAGGTCGCATTTACAGGTTGAGGTAGAAGGCGTGGAGGTGGAGGGGCTTCTAGATTCGGGCGCGAGCCGAACGATTCTAGGAGAGAGGGGATGGTCACGGTTGGAAGCCAGAGGGTTGATGTTGGTCCGAGACAGAGTAGAGGAGGTGCGGCTGGCAAACGGAGAGACGTGCGCTGTGGATGGTGTGACACGGTTGGAATTTACTTTAAGGGGTTGTAGACATGTGATAGAAGTGCTGGTGATTGCGGCAATTCCACAAGAGATAATCTTGGGAGTGGACTTTTGGCAGCTTTTTTTAGTCGTGCTTGACATGAAGGGGCAACAATGTACCTCCGTGGCCACTGTAGAGACAGGAACCAGGAAAGCTCTACGTGGATGGTCGCACTTTGCATCGAGTGAGGTGGAAATCCTGTCCGAGCTATTAGAGCAACACTTTGAATTGGGGATGGTCTGGGTTGCGCAAAATCCGTCAGCCATGTCATAAAGACAAAGTCGGAATAGATCAAGCAGCGGTATTATCCCGTTTCCCCCGCGGTCCAGAAACAGATAAACCTGGAATTGGATGAGATGTTGCGAATGGGAGTGGTTGAGCCATCGAAAAGTGCCTGGTCCTCTCCAATCCTGTTGGTCCGCTAAAAGGACGGTTATCACAGGTTTTGTGTCGATTTTCGCAAAGAAAACGCCGTTTCCGAAAAAGATGCGTATCCACTACCTTACATCTCGGCAACTCTCGACAAGCTTCAAAAAGCAAAATATCTTTTGAAACTAGACGTGAAATCGGTGTATTGGCAAGTGCTAATGGCGAAGGAATCTGAACAGTACACAGCCTTGACTGTGCCGGGTAGGGGTTTGTTTCATTTTCGGCGGATGCCTTTCGGTCTTCATAACTCCGGAGCCAGCTGGCAAAGGTTGATCGATACAGCATTGGGGCCTACTCTCGAACCTTTCGTTTTTACTTACTTGGACGATATCATTATTGTCACGGAAACCTTCGACCGTCACTTGGAAGTACTGTGAGAGGTATTTTCTAGGTTGAGGGAAGAAGAGCTACGAGTATCGAAAGAAAAATGCCACTTTTGCAGGGCTCAATTGCAGTATTTAGGTTATCTAGTGGATGAAAGAGGCCTACATGTAGACCCGGAGAAGGTAGAGGTGATTAGGGGGTTTCCTCAGCCGACATCCGTCAAACAAGTCCGGCAGCTACTCGGTATGGTGTCGTGGTACAGGCATTTCATCCCGGATCACGCTACTCTTGTCGCTCCATTGAATGCACTTTTGAAGTAAAGGCGTAAGTTTATATGGTGAGACAAATGCGAACAGGCTTTTTTTTCTATTCCTTTTGCGAGATGGGCCGTATGCCTCCAGCAATTTGATTTCGAGGTTGTTCATCGGAAAGGGAAGGAGCATTTGGTGCCAGACGCATTGTCTCAAGCGGTTGTGGAGGTGGGAGACATAGCGACTTCTTCGGTGTAAGAGCGATGGTTTGTGGAAATGGCGGAAAAGGTTCGAAACGACCCGCATAAATTCGCTAACTGGAAAGTGACCGAGAACACTCTTTGGAAGCAACTACCAGGCCATAACAGCGAGAGGGATGTCAACCCAGGTTGAAAAAGGGTAGTCCCGAAAGCGGAAAGAGGTGCCATACTGTACCAGTGCCACGACTTCCCGAAGGCGGGACATCTTGGTGCGGCTCGAACGTTGGCCCTCATCGCTAAAACTTCTTCAGGCCCCGGATGCGGAGGGACATATAGAAATATGTACGTTCCTGTAACGTGTGCCAGGTCCGCAAGGTGGAGAGAAAATCACCGATCGGCTTGATGTGCACTAGGACTGGCGAGGCCAAATCACCATGGGAATTGATTAGCGTGGATCTAGTGGAACCATTACTTAGGTCAACGAGAGGGTACACCTACGTCCTCACGATTGTAGACTATGTTGCCAAATATTCGGTAATATTGCCAGTACGGACAGCGACGGCATCAGCTGTTTTCCGGTTGCTGGAAGAGAACGTCTTCTTGGTGTATGGACTACCCAGAATTCTGATATGCGATAATGGAGTGCAATTCCGGGGAAAGCAGTTCAAGCGGGCGGTGGAAGAGTGCGGCGTTAATATATGTTTCACCGCGCTGTATCATCCCCAGGCCAATCAAGCGGAGCGCCGTAAACAGGACATAAAATGCATGCTGAGGTGTTACGCTTCAGAAAACCATCGCTCGTGGGATCAATACCTGAGTAAAATCGCGTGTGCCTTGAGAACGTATAAACATGAAGTCACGGGTTTCACTCCTTACTTTCTAAATTTTGGGAGAGAAATGGTCACATTTAGGGAAGCAATGGAGCTGCCAGCAGGAGCGCAAGAGGCGTTTTCACCGCTCAAAAATGCGAGAAATTTAGAGAAGATACGGGAAGAGGTAGGCCAAAGAATGAAGTGAGCAGCGGCTTCTAGTCAAAAGCGGTATGATCTCCGTCGACGCGCAGAGAACTTCCAGGTAGGGCAGAGAGTTTGGTGGAAGATATACGTGCTGTCGGACGCCAGTTAGAGTTGTTCCGCCAAATAAGCCCCAGCGTACGTCGGTCCTTTCACGATAAAGACAAAAACATTGGGATGGACTTTTGAACTTGTTGGCGAGCGGGGAAAAGCGGTCGGAAATTGGCACGCCAAAGACTTGAAGCAATATCTGGATGGCGAAGGTAGTTCGGGTAGTCCAGATTAAGTGAAGACGGATTGGGCGCAGGTAGAGTGAGATAGTAAGGATAGGTTAGATGGTGGTGGGAGACCGTCTGGAAAAAAAATAATCGCTGGGGTAGTTTGGTGGTGGGGAATCCTAGCAGCTAGGTTAAGGAAACATAAAGGTAGTAGAAGAGCGAAGAGTTAATGGCCTCAATAGCCTCCTAGGAAAAAAAACGCGACACTCAAATCGATACCCGGAATCTCTTCTCTACCACTGAAAACGAGATATAAATAAATATATATATATATATATATATATATATATATATATATATATATATATATATATATATATATATATATATATGTATATATATATTTATATATATATACAACATTTGCGAGATTTTTTTTTAATATATACGTGCATACATACATATATATATATATATATATATATATATATATATATATATATATATATATAAATATAAATATATATATATATATATATATGTATATATATATTTATATATATATATATATATATATATATATATATATATATATATATATATATATATATATATATATACATATATATATATATATATATATATATATATATATATATATATATATATATATATATATATATATATATATATATATATGTATGCACGTATATATTAAAAAAACTCTAGCGCACCTGAACCGCTAGAAACACTAATGTTCGAAGAACAGTAGAAGAATCGAGCAGGTTTTGAGTGCATATTCCACCACATGTGCTGCTTATTACGGCCAAACTGTTTCAAATGCCACGTGTTACTTTCGTCTCAAGAATGCATTATAACTCATATGGTGGAAGGTTTCAGATATTACCACTGGCATGAATTTCAACGTTTATGAGAGCAAAACACGGCTTAATTATATTCGTTATCAGTTGCTTATTTCACATAATTTTGAAAGCAGCATCTCATATAACATCAATGAAGAAAATGCTCAGTGCCTGCAGCACTGTAACTGAAGTTGGTGTTTGGGGCTGCGATCCAAAAAATTTGCAGAACTTTGCGAATTGTAACATCGGTTATTTATTTTCATTGTAAATGTTTCCGGTATGTATACTAACTGTAAGCATTTATTGATACAAAAGTAGCACAACCGACTCGTGCTGGCAACCTTTCGCCAGTATCAAAGCCAAAAATATATCAAATCTGCTTCACGTTGTTTAATTACATTCGAAGTTATAGGAGTATAAAGAAATTTAGGGTTACCTGCAGCGAGTTTTTTCAAATGATCGAAAGCTTAATATTTGCTGTTTATTGTCACTACAATATCATTACCATTTGAAAATTCTACGATAAAACCGCTTAATAAAGATATTGCAATTAAACACAAAACCAACAATAGCTGGCAACCCTATTGTGGCTTTTCAACCAAATTTGGCCTGAATAATGTTTATGACAGGTTTCATTAATTGTATGAGATTCGTATTGATTTCATGACTGCACTGGAAGTTATAGTGCAAAAAGTTTCATTTTCCTGAGCGAATTTTCAAAACCAAAGACACAAAAATTACCATAGCTGGCAGCACTAATCAAATTTTTCAACCAAATTTCCACCAAACAGAGATTAGAGTTAGGTTTAGCTACTGTGCCAATTTCATGAAAATCTGGTAACTTATTCACATTTCATAGGGCAAGAAGCAGTTTTTTTTCTTTGTAATTTTTCAAGATGGCACCACTGGCACAGACTTGCGCACAATTCAAAATCGCTTCTATCAAATCTGGTCTTACTTAAGTCCAATGCATTCTGCAAATTTTAGCTGTATCTGATTATTGGTTCGTGAGTTTCCGTGAATAGAAGTTTTTGATGCTAAAAATATAGGTTCACTGGGAGAGGGTTACCGTTCTTGTCCGACATGAAATTTCCAAAGTTTTATTTTGAACGTGTAGATATAACATAAGATTTATATACAGATTGATTTTATTGTAAGAAACGGACATTTTTTTGAATATTCGATGGTTTGAATGTTTTCACTTCCAAATTTTTTTTTTCAAAATGAAGACACCAAAATTATCATAGCTGGCAGCTCCAACCGAATTTTTCAACCAAATTTCTACCAAACGTGGCTTAAAGTAAGGTCCAGCAATTGTGTGAGTTTCGTCAAAATCGAACGATTCAATCAGAATTTATAGGGCTAAAAACAGTTATCTTTTTTAGTGGTTTTTCAAGATGGCACCACTGGCACAGAATCGCCCGCATTTCAAAATCACTTCTATCAGACCTGGTCCTATTTAAGACCAATACATTCTGCAAATTTCAATTCATTCTGCTCATCGGATCGTGAGTTTCCGTGAACAGAAGTTTTTGATGCTAAAAATATAGGTAAATTGGGCAAGGGTTACCAGGCGTGCCCGTTATACCATATCTTTTTTTTTTTTTTGGTTATGTAAACAAAGCACAAGATTTATATATGAGTGGCTTTTTTTTGAAGAAACGGCATTTTTTCAAGAGAGACGATGATTTGGAGGTTTTCACTTTCGTTGCCTGCCCTAGCTACAGGGTTGCCAGCACGCTCATTAAAAGCTACACAAATCTACAACTAAATAATATTAATATGTCCTGAAAATTTCGTAATGATTGAATAGCTCTGTCAAAAGTTATCGAAATTTAAAAATTTTTAAATTTTCCCGTCCTCTTTTTAGGCACCCAGCGCACACATAGGGTTAAAAAATTCCAAAGCATTATCCGATTCATATGTAAAACACGTTAGAAATTTATTTCGTTAACTTTATTTTTGCGAAAATTATTTGTGCACGAAATAATAGGTATATTAAAAATATCACTTAAATGGCCGCCGGCGCCAAAAGGTTAACAATAACTGACATTTAAAGAAACCTGGACCTATTCTGCATATACACCAATGTATCCTGAAAGTTTCAGCTCAATCGGATGGCGCGTTCCCGAGATTATATCACTGAAATTTTTTGATGATATATATATATATATAAAGAAATATGAATTTTTGGCCGAATCGATTTTAATACTAATGTTCTTCGAACATTAGTAAAAAAAATCTCGCAAATGTTGAATTCTAATTATTTTAATCTATATAATACTCAGATAATTGATTCTCCCTTAAAATCTTTCAACGAATAATTTATTTATTTTCTCACAATATTGCAAGTGTAAACCGATTTTTCAGTGAAATACTTCCGTCCACTACTTAATGTTCTCTTCGGATGCAAAAATACGCGACTATCCGCCTTCCCACAATTTGGGACTTGGCTATTCTAAATCTTCACGTTTACCGTTTTACCGTAAGCCCCACGTTGGGCGCCAATTTGTTACCGTTATCGTCCTGGCACGATATAACAATCCCCTTTTTCCCCGATTGGGAGCAGAGGAACGACAGACGCTGGGGCTCGCTAACGATGAGAAAGGGGTGAGGCCGGGCACCATTCGTTTCTAGCTCACGCTGTCTTAATTACTGTCACCAAGAAACGAGAAGTCGATGAGGTTTTCTTGACTCTGACCGAAAAGATACACCCACGTTACAATCTTTACACACTTTATTCAATTTACTTCCGATATTCTTGCTCTTAAGTACAGTACGAAAATCGAGTCTTTCGGCGCCGCGTTTTATCCAGAGTAGAGATGGACGCCGTAGTGGTCGCAATTTTGTAGGTGAAAATCAGTTTCGGCCAAATTACCGTCTTCGTACAAGTGCTGATAAGAAGCTATCTAAATTAGATTGTGCTTGCTTTGAGGACAACCGAGGAGACTTGCCAGTCAGAAATGGCTGAATTGCGTTTCGACGGAGGAGTAGCTGTTGTTACGGGCGCCGCATTGCTCTTCGGAGCCAGAGAAGCAAAGGTCGTTGTTAATGATCTGGATGAAAGTAAAGTAGAAGAAGTAGGGCATCAGATACTTTTGTGGATGAAACTGTTTCAAAAGGTGGGGTTGCTGTCTCTGATTACCATTCCGTAGTCGAAGGCAAAATAAAATCATTGCCAAGGCCATGACAAATTTTGGTCGCGTTGTTGTCGTTGTTAACAATGCCGGTGTCTTGTGCGACAAAAGTATTGTAAACATTTCCCACGATGGCTGGCATCTAGTCCGCAACGTTCATCTGAAAAGACTAGATAAAACGGCGATTCTGGGTACGAAGTACACAATCGAGCGCAGATAAAACTCGACGATGAGGATACAGATGATTCGGGTGTTCCTGCACCACGTTGGTTTGAATTGCTTATTTATGTTTTTGTGTCCATCGTGTCGTGATGACTCCGGGTTCCACGGAGAGGTTGGTTAGCATCTAAGCCATGGGGAACGTCGGTTGTGTTAATTTAACTGACCGCGGGTCCTATAGTTTAGCTGCGGCCAGCTACCTCATCACCAGGTTTGTCGTTCGGTGTCCTACTACCTTACTTAACCAACTCTGATCCTCAGATACGTGACATAACTCAAAATATCTAACTTCGCGCGGGCTTATCTTAATCACTTTTGATCCGCAAATTCAGAACGTGACACGTTTCGTTAAGTTTCGTTCAATTTGGGCCACTTATGCGGCCTACGACTTGGACCGTACATCACTATAGTGAAATTTGACAGGAGTTATGTGTAACGACTGGGACCAATAGAAGGTATGTAAAATATTTGAATATGTTTTCGTGGATCGCTTGTTATTTTTACAGGAGGTAGAGTTAATGATTGTTTGTTCGTATGCGGTATTGTAGAAGCAATAATAGTTATGGAAAATATTTGAAAATTTTATTGTTAAACGGTTTATTGACAGTTTGCAATACAGAAAGTAGTAATTAGATGTCTCGAATATGATCATGCGTGGCATTGTAAGAACAATAAAATGTATTTAAAATATTTTGCTAATGTGATTCGCTGCTGAGGAAAAATTGGGCACCAGATGTCGAGATTGTTGCTGTTTGGAAAATAGCTGATTGCCATTGCATATCTAACCGTTTAATTATATTAGAATCATAACCCAAAATATAATTCAAAAAGAAAACGCGTTGAACAACATACGAAATAATAAAGGAACGAGCAAACAAAATAATAAATTATTCACTTTTAAAAATACAAGTACATAAACTACTTAAAATGCCATTACAGCTTTTTACTGGCAAAATTTATATTCAAAGAATAACCACACACCTTGTTCCAGCTATCCATTATTGAATACTGTTCTTCAGCAGTAAAAACCTTGTTGATTAAATATATTCCGGTCGTCACGATTCGTAGAAATTTTGTTAGCACAATCGAGCATAGAACACAATATAAACATTAAAAAAAAATCTCCATCGTCCTCTAAAAGAAAGAACGATGGAGATTGGGCAACAACCACAATTCACGAGTTAGTTTAAATTGTTAGTTTAGATTGTTAGTTTAGCTGTTAGTTTTAGCTAAGTAGCTACAACAAGACAACACGAGTAATCACCGAGCGACACGAACTCAAATGGATATCTACCGAAGATATATGCAAACATTCTGGAACATCAAAACAACCTGTAGCAAAGCACATGAAAACAATCAACATCAAGTCACGACAAACAATAATACGCACAACATCACCATAATTATCAACAATGAAATCCCGATCGCGACATGGCCAAAACACAGCGATATCTATGTGATATCGCGAATTGAATTGTTCCGACACAAATTAGCCGACAAGGCAGAGCAACGTATGGGCCGAGCCGTCAATGTCGACGACACCAGACCTAGGCCAACAATTGACCTACATACGATGGATACCGAGCGGATACCCGAACTGCCGATTCCCGAATTCAAAGCCACGGATCGAAAGGCGATTAAAGTAAATGTAGAAATATCAACATAATTGACCCGAGATGCGGAGGATGATCGACATGCACGAAAGAAAACTGAGGTCCGGAGGATATCAGCGTACGCGGCAGGAAATATTCACACCCAAAAACTTCGACACGCACAAATCCTCGCACGAAAAACACGTCGGGTGAATCCACAGTCGTAAGCTAATATTAGCTAAAACGATCATATAAAACGTTACCGGGAGGATCGCGAGCATGTTTCTTCGCTGGGTAATTGGATTTGGAATAGAAAAAACAGCTACCTACCTGGAATTTGATGCCGAATTTAATATACACAACAGCCGAATTTAATATACACAATACTCCACCCGAATTTAATATACACAACAGCGAGATTAACGAATTACGAATGTTGACATTCGGAAACGTCAACTGGGAGAAATGTCAGTGGAGATGTCCCAAGTCAGTCTGTCCCAAGTTGGGTCGTGTGGTGAATTCGAAACCCAGCACTCAGTTGAGTGAAATCGAATTCGGGTGAGTGCACCAAACGGATTTTGAAAATCCCGCTGCTGCCAGGAAAATTTTCCTGTGGGCAGGATTGATGAAAGAGGGTCTCTTTTGCCGTGAATTGGGTGAGTGGACGGAGGTCTTGAGCTGCAGGTGCAGAATCAATCTGATAAATTGTTTTCTTTTGTTCTGGCTTTTTGCATATTTGGACGCGGACTTGGAGAAATTATAACCACTGACGGTAATCTGGAGAATTCGGAAGCGGCAGCATTAGTAATAACTAAACGATTGTGGTACTGGAAAAATCTGCGAGGGAAGATTTCAGTTTCAGTGGACGAAATAGCTGTTTTGCGAAGTGCAAATCGAACGTGGAGGACAAGTTACGAGGGACGTTTGCGAAATTGAATTTTCACTCGATTGCGAGGGTCAATCTACGGAAAGGGCCCTCTCGCGGGAGTAAATGCATCGCGGCAATCCAGAATAAACCCGAAATCGGCAGGTTAGATAGCTAGTAAGTTAAAATTGTGGATTAAATTTAGTAGAATTTTACAAGAAGAAATTTTTGAGAAGATTACCATTGAATGGTAACGCGTCAGAAGATAACTTAGTATTATTATTTAAATACAATAAAGTGTGTGATCGTGAATTGTGCGGGGTTTGTAATTATCGATAGCGAATCGGTGTTGTACATAAGAGGCTGTCATCCTCTTCTCGCTTCAGGGCGACGGTAGCGAGGCAGTGTTTCGGGTTAGAAGCGAGTGGCGCCCACCCGCAACCTTTTTTTTCTTCGCGAGCAAAGGCCGCCCGAAAACTGCCGCGCTTGTAAAGGGTTCTAGGGCGCGTTGCTGAGAGTAACTTGGACGTACGAATTACTAGACGAAAAGGGAAAGAGTGCAAGTACATGGCATGCTAAAGACCTTAAGCGGTACGTGCCGTGATTTAGATATGAAGGAATTCGTAGGGGCATCATTAGCTGGAGCTCGAATTTGCTAGGGGAAGTTAAGGTATTAATGAATGGTGGAGGGACTAAACTACAATAACGTTAGGCTACAGCGAGCAGAATTAACTATTAATAAGTCTTTTTGGTGTTGGGTTAATAGAAGGGTTGTGAAGATATAAGGTGAAGGGTTAGTTATAAGTAAGCCTGGTGTTTGATTTCTTTATTATACATACATACTACATATATACAATAGAAAATTTCATTCTTATTAGCAATACTACACACATTATCACTGTATAGCCTGCCTAGCAAAACAGTATGGGTCAATAACACTCTATTAAAAGTAATTTGATTGGCATTTTTTGTGTAACATTGAAATTTCATCAAGTCCATCAGATCGTTGACTTTTTTCTACAACTGCACTTTCTACGTACATAAATTCTTGAACGCAGTCAATAATTTTCGTCAGCAATATTTCTCTTCATAAGTATTTTTGTCTTTTTGCACTTTTGTACAGCAAAACTTGTAAAACATCATATTGCATATGTAAACAAAAAGTCATCGATCTCGATTCACGTGCAATATATTGATATTAGCAGAAATTTATGTTTAGGCAAAGAATTTTGTAATCATATAAAATAGATATGCAGGAAATAAAAATTCATTCAGTTTCGTATACTTGAATCAAGCGTTTCATTCTTCAAAGTAGTATAGTTACTGCTGTTCGGGAAACACGAGTATCAACTTAACTTCCAACAAGTGCAATCGCTTGGTGATCTGATGGGATCGAGTGCGTGTCGGGTTTTCAGAGACGCACTCGATGCCAAGAAAAAGCAGGGTAGGACATGAGAGTCCTTCAAGGCAACCTGCAGGGCTGCAGAGCTGCGGACGACCTCCTCACGCAACTAGTCCGTGAACATAAGGCTCAGATCATATTGATCAGCGAGCCTTATAGGGGGAGGAATTCGTCCGTTTGGCTGGCAGATGCTACGGGGTATGCGGCGATTTGGATCGCTGACAGGCAGAGGGCTCGCATCGGCGCCCGTGGCTCAGGGAACGGTCACGTGTGGGTGACATACGGAGGGATCACCTTTGTGAGCTGCTACCTGTCTCCGAACGACTCAATGCAGGAATTCGGAGTCAAACTTAGCTCACTGGAAGACTCTCTCCGTGGCATCGCTGGTAATGTCATCGTAGGGGGTGACATCAATGCAAGGGCATTGGAGTGGGGCATGCCCACTGAAAACACTCGCGGACGGCGCATAGTTGGGATGGCATCGAGGTTGGGTTTGTTGGTATTGAATACGGGTTCGACGCCAACATTCCGAAGGCCCGGTTTTGGCGAATCCATTCCCGATGTCACCATGGCATCGGAGAGACTCGCGGCACTCGTCAGCGATTGGAAGGTGATGGAAGATTACACTGCAAGTGATCATAATTACAGCCCTTTCCAAATTGCTGAGAGTAGGCAAAGACGCCAAGGCTCTTCCTGTAAGTGGCTAGGCTGGAATGCCGCTAAACTTAACAGGAACGAGATGGTCGCATCGCTCGTTTCGAGCTTGGGAGGGGAGCCTCTAATATCTGAGACCCCAGTGACTCGTGCAGCAGTAGAGACCACTGTTAATAGCACCATGGGGTGGATTCGCAGGGCGTGTGAGGCTTCAATGCCCAAACGGAAGCCCTTTCGTAGGAGGCAGCATGCGTACTGGTGGAACGAAGAAATTGCCGAACTGCGGCGCATCGCTTTGGCGTGCAGGCGCAGGGCACAGTGAGCCAGAAATAGGCCAGGAGTGGCTGAGCTATCTGCTGCCCACATTGCGGCAAAGAGGGAACTGACCAAGGCCATCACGAGGAGTAAACGTGCCAAATGGCAGGCTCTTTGTGAGGAGGTCAACTCAGACCCGTGGGGAGATGGCTACAAATTGGTCACTCGCAGACTTGGCTGCATGCGACCTAGCACTCTCATGGATGCGATATCCATGGAGCGCATTGTTGGTTCGCTGTTCCCGGTGCATCCGCCAAGGATTGATGCGCCTATACTCGTCACCCAGGCGGATGTTCCTCTTTTTACGGACGAGGAGCTGAGCAATGCGGTGTCCAGGATGAAGAACCGGAAGGCCCCGGGGCCTGATGGAATTCCGGTCGAGGCACTTAAAGTCGTGGCGGAGAGTCAACCGCGTCTATTATTGAATTTGTATAATTCATGTTTAGTCGCGGGGGTCTTCCCGTCGCGGTGGAAAGTGGCTCGACTGGTACTTGTAGACAAGGGGAAGGGTGACCTGGGCAGCCCATCGGCATACCGCCCGCTGTGCATGCTGGACACTGCTGGAAAGCTTCTCGAAGGGTTACTAAAGCCGCGATTGCTGTCAGCAGTGAGATCAGCTGGTGATCTTTCTTGCAGGCAGCACGGCTTCCGGAAAGGGCATTCAACAATCGATGCCATCTCAGAGGTTGTTGGGGCTGTAGCAAGAGCGTAAGAGGCATGTCATCAAGCCAGACCGGTCGTCTTGCTGGTAACGCTTGACGTGCAAAACGCCTTCAACTCGGCGAGGTGGACAGACATCCTTCGGGCCCTTGAGGGGAGGTTCAGTATCCCTGGCTACTTGCTGGCCATGATGAGGGACTACCTCGGGGACCGATGGTTGCTCTACGACACAGAGGACGGAGTCAGAAGGAGGCCTATCACCTCAGGGTCGATCTTAGGACCTGACCTCTGGAACATCATGTACGATGATCTGCTGCGCCTGGAAATGCCTGCGGATGTGTTCCTAGTAGGTTACGCTGATGACGTCGCAGCTGCTATCACTTCTAGATCTGCCGATTTTGCTCAACTTAGACTTAATCAAGTTATGAGAAGAGTGGATCGGTGGATGACTGAGCACGGCCTCCAGCTGGCAGTCTCAAAGACAGAGATTGTCATGCTGACGAAGCGGAGGATACCAACTGTCATACCCATGACAGTTGGCTCCGTTGAGGTCCAGACCAGCAAGTCGGCCAGGTATCTGGGAGTGATCCTGGACACCAAGCTGACGTATTGGGATCATATCCGCAGGGCATGTGATAGGGCTCTAGTAGTCGTCACTTCGCTGAGTAGGCTAATGGCCAACGTTGGCGGACCCAGTGAGACGAGACGGAGACTGCTGATGGAGACGACCAATTCCATCTTGCTATATGGCGCCGAAATTTGGGGAGATGCGCTTCGAACTAGGAAGTTCCGAAAGCGCATTGCCAGTGTCCAGCGCAGGGGTGCCCTGCAAATTGCCTGTAGCTACCGCACGGTCTCGGAAGAGGCTGTGATGGTTGTATCGGGAGTAATCCCGATCGATCTGCTAGCGCGAGAGCGCAAGGAAGGGTACCTCTATCGCTCAGAGCTGGACAGAACGGAGGCTTTGACGCACGCGCGTACACTGACCCTCCAACTTTGGCAACAACGTTGGAGTGAAAGTAATAAAGGACGCTGGACGGCTAAGCTAATTGGTCTCATTGAACCTTGGCTTAGCCGGAGCCACGGAGAGGTAAACTTTTACCTTTGTCAATTTTTGACAGGGCACGGTTACTTCAGGAAATACCTGAACAGAATGGGTAAGGTGGTCACACCGTACTGCCGGTACTGTGTGACTGAGCTCGATGATGCTCAGCACACATTCTTTATGTGCAGTCGCTTCGCAAGTTTGAGGCGTACCATTGAATCCACGATCGGCCTGGTAGCGCCTGAGACGATCGTGGATGCAATGCTGCGAAGCGAGGAGAACTGGCGCGCAGTCTCAACATACGTTGAGAAAGTGCTGCGCATAAAGCGGGAGGAGGGTTGTCTTACCGACCCATAAGCTGTGGTAGTTCTTGAAGTCCGTGGTTACCAATGGGTGAGTCAGCACGACCGGGTCGAAGCAGTGCTTAGGCGGGTCCCGACTCGGAACTTCGTGGGCTTGTAGATGGTCCTTTTTTTTAGTGAGTCAAACAAACCTCACATACCCCGTGGTGAAAGGTCACCCGGAGATCTGATAAGCAGATTTTTTTTTGCCATCTACACTAGGGGGGGAAAAAAATCGCTTGGTGGAATTCATATTCAATAGAAGGTTCTCTAAGTTTCAAGTGTTTAGTGAACCACTATTGAATCAATAAAAACATTTGGCGACCGTGACAGGACTTGTAGTCTTTGGAATTTCTTTTTCAACAAGTGTAACCGCTTGATGAAAAGTATAATCAATAGAAGGTTTTCTAAGTTCCAAGTGCTTAGTGAACCACTATTGATTCGTATTAAAACTGTGGGAGTTAATATCAAAGGAGTTGATATAACGTGATATTACGAGCCATGGAGGCATAAAAATTGCTGTCAAGACAGCAAGAAATTGGGAAACTAATCGAGAGCATGGCGACTAATTTCAAAAAAGATTCGCAATCGAGAAAAACGAGCGAATATTGCCAGAAACGCATAGTGTCACGCAACGCCTTGTGGGCGGAGTTTTCAATAAATCACGATAGACTGCTGGAATTGGTAACAGCTCGTGATGAAGAGCCATACTTCGTCAATAATTACCAAAGAGAGGTTGAAAATATTCAACAGCGCCTTAAATCGTGGTTGGCAGAAATCAGTGGGCCTAGCCAATGTCAACCTGAAACAGGCTCCACACCAAGTCAACCTATCAGTGAGGCACCAGCATTGTCAGATAGCTTGAGCAGGCTATTGAGAAAACAGAAAACATTGCGTCAAGCAATTGATTACTTCTTGGAAAGCATCAGTAGAGACACCCAGCATGATTGTAGCCAGCATTACTACAAGCTAAAGATCGATAGGCTCCTAGCATATGAAGAGGAGTTGAAACAGAATCAAAATCTGATATGGGAAGAATCGACCCCATTAGAACTCGACACTGACGAGTACTTCAAGTTACAGCATCAACTTCAAGATGCAATTGTTACATTACAGCAACAGTTGGACCTATTCCCAATAACCAGTCATGCATTAACCGGCCAATATACAAATGCCAGAGTGAAGTTGCCTAAAATTACGTTGCCTACGTTCAATGGCGATTACCTTCAGTGGAATCAATTTCACGACTTATATGTACAGCTTATACATTCTCAGCCATTGAGCAATGCTTAGAAAATGTTTTACTTGACGAGCAACCTTACTGGTGAAGCAAAGACATTGATAAAGCACCTGTCACCTACCAACGAGAATTATGATACTGCATGGGATATTATCGTAAGCCGATACAGCAACACCAGGCTTATAGTGACAGCACTACTAAACAAGCTTTTAAATCAACCTACGTTATCATCAGAGTCTGCGACATCGTTAGAGACTCTTCATGATACAACCAACGAATGTCTTCTTGGTTTGAAGAATCTCAGCATCGGAGTAATTCATTGGGACCCGATCTTGTTGCATATCTTGCCGAGAAAGTTGGACAAAACCACTCACACCCTGTATGAGCAAGGGCTCAGTAACCCTAAAGAGTTTGGGTCCATCCAACAATTTTTGCAATTCCTAGAGGGCAGATTTCAAGCGCTTGAAGCTGTTCAGGGAGGACAATGGAAGAAGCCGAATCCATTACCTGTACAAAATAAAACCAAAAGTTTGTCCGCAGCAACCCGCCACGATTGCCCTTGTGGCCCTCAGGAACGTCATCATTTGTTTAAGTGCCAAAAGTTTCTTTCTTGGAATCCAGAAAAAAGAGCTCAGTTTCTCCTGCAAAACTCCCGATGTTACAGCTGCATGAAAACTGGCCACCTTGCAAATCAATGCTCTTCTCGAGGATGCCTAAAGTGTGACAAAAAGCATAACACACTGATTCATTTAGCAGAATCAGCAGGAAGACCACCGTCATCAACTACACAGGCAATGTCTTCTACACAGGCATCATCATCGAAAACTATTAAGCTAGCATCATTGGCAGCTCAGCTCGATAAGCAAAAATCAGGTTACGTGGTGCTTGGGACTGTTGCTGTTCGCCTTAGTACCGCAGATGGTAATCAAGTTATATGCAAGGCATTGCTAGATTCCGGCTCGCAGATCAATATTATTACAGAACGGGCAGCAAAGAAGCTGGGCTTCAAACACAAACGATCAAATATGACTATCGAAGGTATTGGTCAATCAACCAGCCATGCCACCTACAGAGTCATCATCCTTGCAAGTGCTGAGAGCACCAACTTTTCAGAACGCATGGAAGCATTTGTGCTACCCAAGATAACAGGAACCCAGCCTGCAAAGTATTTGGACATCCAGTCGTGGCTTATCCCGGTAGACTTCCAACTAGCTGACCCCCATTTTAACCATCCCAGCCGCATCGATTTGCTCATTGGGGCAGAGCATTTTTATCAGTTATAGGAATCTGAGCAACATTCAATGGGTCCAGATTTACCACTTCTTCAAAAGTCTGTATTCGGGTGGATTGTTGCAGGAAAATTAATGGATTCATCAAAAAGAACCATATCATCCTGCAACATTGGGACAAGCAATGACGGAAATACCGATATCTCACAACAAATAGAGCGTTTTTGGAAGCTTGAAGAAAATAATTTAAAGAAGACATTTACTGCTGCTGAAAAAAAATGTGAGCTGCAATTCAAGCAAGATACCACACGTGACCCTTGTGGGCATTTCGTCGTCAGATTACCCTTTGAAAAACCAGTAACTAGTCTAGGTGAATCTATGGACATAGCCTTAAATCGGTTCCTAGCGCTTGAACGACGGCTGGCTGGAAAGGAAACCATAAGGTGGCAATATATAGAATTCATGGAGGAGTACATTCGCCTTGGACACATGAAAGAAACAAAAATCAATGAATTGAGTCACCCATATTACTTTCTGCCACACCACTTCGTGTGCAAACCCTACAGCACGACAACAAAGTTGCGGGTTGTGTTCGACGCATCAGCGAAAACGTCGAATAATGTATCGTTAAATGATATTCTTGCCAAAGGACCTGTAATACAGGATGAACTTTTCTCCATATTAGTACGATTCCGGTTGCCTCAGTATGTATTTACCGGCGACATAAAAAAAATGTACCGGCAAGTCGCTATACAAGAAGAAGATCAAAAGTTCCAACTGATCTTTTGGAGGAATGATCCACAAGCAGAATTAAAGTGTTATCAGTTGGCAACGGTAACCTATGGCACTACCTCGGCACCGTACCTGGCAACAAAATGTTTGCAAGTATTGGCAAAACAGCGCTCAAGGCAATATCCACTGGGATCAGAAACGTTACAGAGAGATTTCTACGTTGACGACGTCATGACAGGGTCTGACAGCATAACGGAAGCTATCCACATGCAAACAGAACTGATATCACTTCTTAAAGAAGGTGGCTTCCATCTAAGCAAGTGGTGCGCAAATCATCCTCGACTACTAGAGCGATTCCAACTACAAGACATGGAATTAACTCTAGATTTCAACAATGATTCTGACGATCACATCAAGACCTTGGGCTTAAGATGGTGTCCAACTAGGGACTTGTTTTCTGTGCAGCCATCAATACAAACTCGAAGCAAGACAACAAAGAGGACAGCATACTCAGATATAGTACACATCTTCGACCCGTTGGGAATACTAGCACCAATAGTAGTCACTGCGAAGATAATACTACAAAAGATGTGGTTGCTAAAGGCAGATTGGGACGACGAGCTACCGTCACAATTAAAGGATGAATGGATAGACTTCAGAGAAGGACTTCAAGATTTGAAAGACTTCTCCATTGCCAGACATGTGTTTGACCATCATTTGCCAAAAAACATTCAATTGCATGCCTTTGCGGATGCATCCGAAAAAGCATACGGTGCTGCTATTTACGTCAGAGCAATTACCAGAGACAAATTATTGATAGTAAGGCTACTTTGCGCCAAGTCAAGGGTAGCTCCTACAAAAAAAGAGACAATTCCAAGACTAGAATTGTGTGCAGCTAAACTTGCGGCTGAACTGTGCCATAGAGTAAAGACTGATCTGAACTTGAATGATGTGCAAGACTTTTACTGGACTGATTCTGAAATCGTTCTCGCGTGGGTGAATAAATCATCTTCGTCAAATCAACCGTTCGTTGCCAACACAGTAGCTACCATACAGCAGCTAACAAGTGCACGACAATGGAGACATGTTGACTCGAAGGATAATCCAGCAGATATCCTTTCAAGAGGAACAGGTCCGAGAAAGCTCAAAACTCCTTCACCCTGGTTCTATGGACCATTGTTCCTACATGCACCAGAGTCAGCATGGCCAGCAGAATTCATCACTGGAGGATCGACTGCACTGTCAGTAACAATATCAGATGATTTGGTTCATATGGTAAAAAATCATGGACATTAATTCAAAAAGCTTGAGAGAACCATGGGATACATGCTCCGATTTGCAAAAAGAACACGAGAAATCAGCAATCATCATGAACATCTCACGGCGGACGAACTCAATGATGCTCTGCGCGTATTAGTAAGATGCGCTCAACAGGAAGACTTTTCACAAGACATACATCATTTAAATCAATACGGAGAGCTTCCGAACAATAGTCCGCTGCAAGTATTGACACCATTCATTGACGAACGTGGCATTGTCCGAGTTGGAGGCAGATTGCGAGAAGCTAATATCTCATACGACGCAAAGCATCCAATGCTGCTCCCATATTCAAATTTGCTCACAAAACTGATAATGACCGACTTGCATATCAGCCACAAGCATGCACCCCCACAATCACTTCTATCCATCACCCGACAGAGATTCTAGCCTATCAAGGGAAAAATAATTACCCGCTCGATTGTACACAAGTGCGTTCACTGCGCGAGAGCCGCACCAAAATTGCTCAATCAGCTCATGGGTAACCTCCCACCAGCTCGAATTCAGCCAGCGAGACCATTCATTAACACTGGCGTTGACTACTGTGGACCATTTTGGACACATCTCATGATTCGAGGCAAGAAACCAGTTAAATCGTACGTGGCAATATTTTGCTGCTTCTCCACCAAGCAGTACACCTGGAACTGGTCACCGACTTAAGCACTGATGCCTTCTTGGGTGCGTTACGAAGGTTCATCAGCCGTCGTGGACACTGCGCCAACATTTACTTTGACAACGCAACTAACTTTGTAGGAGCCAGGAATCAGCTTCATGAGATCCACGACGCCATCTACTCAGATGATGCCAAAAATAAAATAACGTCTATGTGCAGCAGCAAAGGCATAACGTTCCACTTCATACCGCCACGTGCTCCACATTTTGGTGGCTTATGGGAGGCGGCTGTAAAGTCCACCAAGCGACTCATGCAATTGCAAATCAGCTCAAGTTCTCTAACGTATGAAGAATTAGAGACTTTGATAATCGAAATTGAGGCGATACTAAACTCAAGACCAATCACTCCAATGTCGTCAAATCCAAATGATCTTACTGCCTTGACTCCAGGACATTTCCTCATCGGAGAACCACTAATTAGTAATATTGATCCAGAAGCCAAACCATTAAACACCAGACTCGGAGCTCGATGGCAACTGGTACTTCGACTTAAAACGGAATTCTGGGAGAAATGGACAACTGAATACTTGCACGAGCTTCAGAAACGTGTAAAATGGAAGTCAGCCTAGCAGACCCTAGTTTATGTTCAGGGACGATACAACACATCCAACATCAACTCATAGAATTATCCGAAGTGGATTCAATGATGCTCCGAGTGTCTTCCAGAAGAAAAGAGGCACACTCAACGTTGTCGGAAACATCGCAAACAGTCTTTTCGGAATTCTTGATTCAGAATATGCTGACAAGATGAGGGATATAATTGAAGACACTAACGACAACCAAGAGCGATTATTGAAACTGCTTAAAAATCAAACCTCATTACTCGATTCAATAATAAACATTATCCGTGGAAACTATAAGCATATTGAAAGCTAATTTGAGCAGTTGACCTTGCTTGCCAATCGAGAAACAGAAAAATTAAACCGAATCGACAAGGAAGTACATCAAGATAGACTATCGGCTCTTTACATGGCTCATGCCCTTCAACTGCTTGTTGCTGTAAACAACCTTCAACAAACTCATAATGCTCTCATGGACATTCTAACCGATGCTCATCACGGGAGAATCAATTCACGCATTCTACCTCCGCAAAAACTTCAGCAGGAGATAAACAACATAAGAAAATACTTCCCAAAGACACTAACCTTACCACTGCCTATGATTGAGATTGCAGAGTATTATAAACTAATGACAGTAAAGATCAAACCAAGTCTGCAGTATACAATCATCCAGTTAAAGCTGCCTTTCAGTACTAATGACGAGTTCGAGCTCTTCCGGACAGTTTCTATTCCTGTTATTATTAATAAAGAAGCATGGGCTATCAAAGCTACAACGCCTTACATTATCGTCAACTTGCACAGAAACCAATATTATCCTCTGGGAGAGATGGAGAAACTTGGTTGGACATACACCGTTCACAATTACATTCTGTGTAATCAGCACCATCCTACATATAAGGCAGATTTCGGTCCAAGCATTTGTGAACTAAATCTTATAAACCAGCGGTTTAATCCCAATGAATGCCAAGTGCAGAAAGTTCCAAATCAACCACGGTGGATTCAACTCCACACTTCTAACCAATGGCTCTACTCCCTCAAAGAAGGGATAATAATCAATGCTGTCTGTAGCGGCGAAGTTACACAATTATCTCTTGAAGGATCCGGAATTCTCACGGTAGATGACAATTGCATCATACAACAACCTGGAGTAACAATACAGGCGCACAACATTTACCCCAGTACTATTCGACAATCTTATGCAGCCTCTCTATCAGTTCCGTTATCAGCTGAGCTCGAAACAACATCTGAAATCATACCTTCACGTATTTCGCCAATTATACCTACAAATACATTGGATGACCTACAAGCCAAGGTTCAGCATCAAATGATAGAAGAAGAGAACTCCAACATCAACAAGCATCATGTACATCACTACATAGTAGGCTACTCCACATTAACAGTAGTCTTAGTAGTATCTGCGGTACTTTGTTGGAAGTTGTTTTACGGGAAACGTGCCCGGAGGACTACATCTTCCTCTGCAACAGCGACTCATGATTTCACTATAGGATCCAAGGCACTTAATGAATCCTGAACGAATTTCCAACGGGGGGAGGATGTTTGATTTCTTTATTATACATACATACTACATATATACAATAGAAAATTTCATTCTTATTAGCAATACTACACACATTATCACTGTATAGCCTGCCTAGCAAAATAGTATGGGTCAATAACACTCTATTAAAAGTAATTTGATTGGCATTTTTTGTGTAACATTGAAATTTCATCAAGTCCATTAGATCGTTGACTTTTTTCTACAACTGCACTTTCTACGTACATAAATTCTTGAACGCAGTCAATAATTTTTTTTTTCATAAGTATTTTTGTATTTTTGCACTTTTGTACAGCGAAACTTGTAGAACATCATATTGCATATGTAAACAAAAAGTCATCGATCTCGATTTTGATTCACGTGCAATATAATGATATTAGCAGAAATTTATGTTTAGGCTAAGAATTTTGTAATCATATAAAATAGATATGCAGGAAATAAAAATTCATTCAGTTTCGTATACTTGAATCAAGCGTTTCATTCTTCAAAGTAGTATAGTTACTGCTGTTCGTGAAACACGAGTATCAACTTAACTTCCAACAAGTGCAATCGCTTGGTGGAATTCATATTCAATAGAAGGTTCTCTAAGTTTCAAGTGCTTAGTGAACCACTATTGAATCAATAAAAATACCTAGTATTAGTTTTATATTTAGATATATATTCTAGGGTTAGTTTATAGGTATTAACATGATTTGGTATTTAACATAATTATAGGTATTTAACATGATTAATATGGTTTGATTTGTATATGAAAGCAATACCGTCAGGTTGGTGGTGAGCCCGACTTAGATTTTATTTCCTTTCCTTTTTCCTTCGTTCTTTTTCCTTTTCTTTGTTCCTTCCTGCGGGCTTTTCAATTTTTTTTTCCTTCGTTTGCGGTCGTAGGAATGGTTATCCTAAAAACGAGTTCAAAGAGCATTAGAATTTTAAATGATATTTGTAAGAGTACCTGCACCAGGCAAATCGAAAACATGCAACATGTAAACATACAAGGAAAGCGATAATTAGAAGAATAGGGCCTTGTATGAAAGAAGTATGTGTAAGTGTTGAGACGAGAATGAGATTATGTGGTATTGTGACAGTAAATCCAGAATTCAAATAACCGAGAGGCGCGTATATTTCATGAACGGAAAAGGGCCACGCGAAAAGAGTGGAAACTTGAGTCGGACTTCGGGAATTGTGGGTCAAATTAGAATTTTAAATCGCGGTAATTTGGACGGAAATGGTCGAGTATTTCTATGAAATACTCTGAAGCGAGGGGGGTGTCACGATTTGTAGAAATTTTGTTAGCACAATCGAGCATAGAACACAATATAAACATTAAAAAAAATCTCCATCGTCCTCTAAAAGAGAGAACGATGGAGATTGGGCAACAACCACAATTCACGAGTTAGTTTAAATTGTTAGTTTAGATTGTTGGTTCAGCTGTTAGTTTTAGCTAAGTAGTTACAACAAGACAACACGAGTAATCACCGAGCGACACGGAAACAGTCTGGAACATCAAAACAATCTGTAGCAAAGCACATGAAAACAATCAACATCAAGTCACGACAAACAATGATACGCACAACATCACCGTAATTACCAACAATGAAATCCCGATCGCGACATGGCCAAAACACAGCGATATCTATGTGACATCGAGAATTGAATTGTTCCGACACAAATTAGCCGACAAGGCAGAGCAACGTATGGGCCGAGCCGTCAATGTCGACGACACCAGACCTAGGCCAACAATTGACCTTCATACGATGGATACCGAGCGGATACCCGAATTGCCGATTCCCGAATTCAAAGCCACGGATCGAAAGTCGATTAAAGTAAATGTAGAAATATCAACATAATTGACCCGAGATGCGGAGGATGATCGACATGCACGAAAGAAAACTGAGGTCCGGAGGATATCAGCGTACGCGGCAGGAAATATTCACACCCGAAAACTTCCGACACACAACAAATCCTCGCACGAAAAACACGGCGGATGAATCCACAGTCATAAGCTAATATTAGCTAAAACGATCATATAAAACGTTACCGGGAGGATCGCGAGCATGTTTCTTCGCTGGGTAATTGGATTTGGAATAAAAAAAACAGCTACCTACCTGGAATTTGATGCCGAATTTAATATACACAACAGCCGAATTTAATATACACAATACTCCACCCGAATTTAATATACACAACAGCGAGATTAACGAATTACGAATGTTGACATTCGGAAACGTCAACTGGGAGAAATGTCAGTGGAGATGTCCCAAGTCAGTCTGTCCCAAGTTGGGACGTGTGGTGAATTCGAAACCCAGCACTCAGTTGAGTGAAATCGAATTCGGGTGAGTGCACCAAACGGATTTTGAAAATCCCGCTGCCGCCAGGAAAATTTTTCCTGTGGGCAGGATTGATGAAACAGGGTCTCTTTTGCCATGAATTGGGTGAGTGGACGGAGGTCTTGAGCTGCAGGTGCAGAATCAATCTGATAAATTGTTTTCTTTTGTTCTGGCTTTTTGCATATTTGGACGCGGACTTGGAGAAATTAT
This sequence comes from Nemotelus pantherinus, assembly GCA_963978885.1. Classification (NCBI taxonomy): domain Eukaryota; kingdom Metazoa; phylum Arthropoda; class Insecta; order Diptera; family Stratiomyidae; genus Nemotelus; species Nemotelus pantherinus. Next base: position 116,335,178 of record OZ022264.1, read on the forward strand.
AACCACTGACTGTAATCTGGAGAATTTGGGAGCGGCAGCATTAGTAATAACTAAACGATTGTGGTACTGGAAAAATCTGCGAGGGAAGATTTCAGTTTCAGTGGACGAAATAGCTGTTTTGCGAAGTGCAAATCGAACGTGGAGGACAAGTTACGAGGGACGTTTGCGAAATTGAATTTTCACTCGATTGCGAGGGTCAATCTACGGAAAGAGCCCTCTCGCGGGAGTAAATGCATCGCGGCAATCCAGAATAAACCCGAAATCGGCAGGTTAGATAGCTAGTAAGTTAAAATTGTGGATTAAATTTAGTAGAATTTTACAAGAAAGAAGAAATTTTTGAGAAGATTACGCGTCAGAAGATAACGTAGTATTATTATTTAAATACAATAAAGTGTGTGATCGTGAATTGTGCGGGGTTTGTAATTATCGATAGCGAATCGGTGTTGTTCATAAGAGGCCGTCATCCTCTTCTCGCTTCAGGTCGACGGTAGCGAGGCAGTGTTTCGGGTTAGAAGCGAGTGGCGCCCACCCGCGACCTTTTTTTTCTTCGCGAGCAAAGGCCGCCCGAAAACTGCCGCCATTGTAAAGGGTTCTAGGGCGCGTTGCTGAGAGTAACGGTTACTCGGTCTCATACCAATGTTGCGCAAAAAAACATTTCGTTCGTACACTCAATTGAATATAAATACATATTAAGAACTTGCACCAAGCCTATCGTACTAATCAATTAGCTACAGCAAAGTGCTGAGGTTCAGCTCAGCTACAATTTTCTACGATTTCTGGCAATAGGGCTAGCAAGCTATGAAGACCTTTATATTTCAGTTGCAGCAAAAACATATTCAAATATATTGCACAAATGCTTATATCAGTAGATCTCATATGCCTCCAAATTCAAACTCATATTCGCCACTCTGGCGGCAGCTCCATGAAGCTTCACTTCATTCTATTATGGGCAAATTAACCGATCGACATCAATAGAGTGAATTTTCCTTCAGTTTCAGCGCTCGTTTAAGCTAATTAAAGTGCATTATAGTTTGAGCTTAAAGAATGAAAGTAATTGAAGGTTAAGTGAGGTGAAAATAAATTGATATCTCCATAACGCGATGTAATTATATAATAGTAAATAATCAAATCCAAAGATTTGGAATGATTTTAACAACAATGTTGAGAATTAAAAAAAAAATAACAGGCACCAAACAAGATAGTTTACTTGTAAAGGTTATTCAATTGTGATCATGGTTCCCTTGTTGTCTATAAATCAGCATAGACAACGTATATCGTCTCTAAAGCTTATCTAAGCAGAGGATATTGATACGGGAAACTCGATGGTTTTGCGGAATAAGCCTCCGAAGCCGAATCAAATTGATATTGTTTTTGTGGATATAAGTCGGAGATGTTAAAATTTGTCGCAACTAGCGTAAAGAAAAATTAATGATTTCCAACTGCAAGTGGTCACATCAGTCAAGTATGCACTGTGTGCTGGCGTCTGATGAGAATCAGTGCATAATTTTGAAACCACTTTGTCAAATAAAAAATAAAAATTTTCAATGTAAATAAATTTTTTTTCAATTTTAATCTTCCTGCAAAAACAATTCCAAGATAGTTTGGTTGAAGTGGGAAAATATTTAAAATAGCCAATTTTTAGGAGAACGGTAGACCCCCTTAAAATGGTGACAAAACCAAAAAATTATTTTTCCACATTGGCATATGTTTACCATAAAGAAGTTATACATTGTTGCAACTTCTGCGCATACCTTTTTACTTGTAAGAATAGCTTTTTGATATCATTTTGATAACTCATGTTTGTACACATTGCGGAGTATTTATTGAAAAAAAAAAATACAATTTGATCCAAATGTGGCTCTTCGCACCTTTCAAACAAAGAACACTTGCATAGCCTTTATTGAAAATGCCAGCTGTAGTGTACGATGCGATTTCTACACTTTTTGCCCCACTAAACAATCGTTTTTGTAGCAAACGATCACATGAGACCATTGAGACTCTCGTTGCTGCTTCGATTAAATCCTCCTTTGCCTCTAATGGTTGTAACGGCTTTTGTTTATGACATATATTCTATAGAAATAAGATACCCACCGCATTACAGGGGAAAAAGGATCGTTTGAATGAAACCCTGCTCAACACTCCCCAGGGCCAGCGGGTCGTTTTGCACGTCTTCCTGCGCACCAAATTCTTACCTGATACAAAAAATGCTCTAACTCAAATAATATCGAAAATATCTACATGAAGTTTTTTGCATACTAATCGAAACTGTTCAAACTATTTCAAGCCAAATTGTAATATCACCTATTTAATTTTTGCGAAAATCATTTCGATTCGTCACAGATCGAAGATACAGCCTCACTGGCGAAAAAGTGAAACAAATAGTTTTCTGGAACTATAATTTATAAATCACGGAATATTTAATACCGATAGTTCTCTAGCATCTAAGCTGAGGTGACACGCTGCTACCGGTGCCTATGCTACGACCACACAAGACGTAGCTGCGAGGGCCCGGACCGGAGTGCTAGCTGCTGGAAATGTGAACAGGTTGGCCACCGGACAGCAGACTGCTCTGCGCAGGCTCAGTGTATATTATGCACTGAGAGGCATGACGCAAATGGTGACAGGTATTTAATGGGATCGAGTGCATGTCGAGTTTTCAAAGACGCTTTTGATGCCAAGAAAAAGCAGGGAAGGATATGAGAGTCCTTCAAAGCAACCTGCAGGGCTGTAGAGCTGCAGACGAACTCCTCACGCAGCTAGTCTGTGAGCATAAGGCTCAGATCGTACTGATCAGCGAGCCTTATAGGAGAAGGCATTCGTCCGTTTGGCTGGCAGATGCTACGGGGTACGCGGCGATTTGGATCGCTGACGGGCAGAGGGCCCGTATCGGCGGCCGCGGCTCAAGAAATGGTCACGTGTGGGTGACATACAGAGAAATCACCTTTGTGAGCTGCTACTTGTCCCCGAACGACTCAATGTAGGAATTCGGAGACAAGTTTAGCTCACTGGACGACTCTCTCCGTGGCATCGTCGGCAACGTCATCGTAGGGGGTGACTTCAATGCAAGGGCGTTGGAGTGGGGCATGCCAACCGAAAACACTCGTGGGCGGCGTATAGTCGAGATGGTTTGTTGGTGTTGAATATACGCTCAACACCAACATTCCGAAGGCCCAGATTTGACGAATCTATTCCAGATGTCACTTGCGGCACACGTCAGCGATTGGAGGGTGATGGAGGACTACACTGCGAGTAACCATAATTACATCACGTTCCAAATCGCTGAGGGCAGGCAAAGACACCGCCGCTCTCCCTGTAAGTGGCTAGGCTGGAATGCCGCTAAACTTCACAGGGACGCGATGACCGCATCGCTCACTTCGAGCTTGGAAGGGGAGCTTCTAGCATCTGGGACCCCAGCGACTCGTGCAGCAGCAGATGCTGCTACTGACAGAACCATGGGGTGGATTCGCAGGGCTTCAATGCGCAAACGTAAACCCTTTCGTAGGAGACAACATGCATACTAGTAGAGCGATGAAATCGCCGAACTGAGACGCATCGCTTTGGCGTGTAGGCGCAGGGCGCAGCGAGTTAAGAATAAGCCAGTAGCGGCTGAGCTATCTGCTGCCCACATGGCGGCAAAGAGGGAGCTGACCAAGGCCATCAAGAGGAGCAAACGCACCAAATGGCAGGCTCTTTGTGAGGTGATCAACTCAGACCCCTGGGGAGATGGCTACAAATTGGTCACTCGTAGACTTGGCTGCATGCGACCTCGCACTCTCATGGATGCGATATCCATGGAGCGTATCGTTGGTTCGTTGCTCCCGGTGCATCCGTCAATCCGTCATCCGACGGTCTTAGCATCGTTAATCAGGCGGATGTTCCGCCTTTTGAGGACGAGGAGCTGAACAGTGCATTGTCCAGGATGAAAAACCGGAAGGCTCCGGGTCCTGATGGGGTACCGGTCGAGGCGCTTAAAGTCATGGCGGAGAGCCAACCGCGTCTATTATTGGACTTGTATAATTCATGCCTAGTCGCGGGGGTCTTCCCGTCGCGGTGGAAAGTAGCTCGACTGATACTTGTAGACAAGGGGAAGAGTAACCTGGGCAATCCATCAGCATACCGCCTAATGTGCATGCTGGACACTGCGGGGAAGCTTCTGGAGGGGTTGCTCAAGTCTAGGCTGCTATCAGCAGCCAGATCTGCTGGTGATCTCTCTTGCAGGCAGCACGGCTTCCGGAAAGGGCATTCAACAATCGATGCCATCTCAGAGGTTCTTGGGGCTGTAGCAAGAGCGGAAGAGGCATGCCATCAAGCCAGACCGGTCGTCCTGCTGGTAGCGCTAGACGTACAAAATGCCTTCAACTCGGTGAGGTGGACAGACATCCTGCGGGCCCTTGAGCAGGCGTTCTGTATCCCCAACTACTTGCTAGTCATGATGCGGGAATACCTCATGACCGCTGGTTGCTCTACGACACCGACGAAGGATTCAAAAAGAGGCCTGTCACTTCAGGTGCGGCGCAGGGGTCGATCTTAGGACCTGACCTCTGGAACATCATGTACGATGATCTGCTGCGCCTGGAAATGCCTGCAGATGTGTTTTTGGTAGGTTACGCTGATGACATCGCAGGGTAATCACTTCCAGATCTGCCGAATTCACTAAATTCAGACTTAACCAAGTCTTGAGGACGGTGGATCGGTGGATAACCGATCACGGCCTCCAGCTGGCAGTCTCTAAAACGGAGATTGTTATGCTGACGAAGCGGAGGATGCTAACTGTCATACCCATGACAGTTGGCTCCGTCGAGCTCCAGACCAGCAAGTCAGTCAGGTATCTGGGAGTGACCCTGGACACCAAGCTGACGTATTGGGATCATATCCGCAGGGCATGTCAGAGGGCTCTAGTAGTTGTCACTTCACTGAGTAGGCTAATGGCCAACGTCGGTAAACCCAGCGAGACGCGACGGAGGCTGTTGATGGTAACGACCGGTTTCATCTTGCTCTATGGAGCCGAAATCTGGGGAGATGCGCTCCGAACTGAGAAGTTCCGGAAGCGCATTGCCAGTGTCCAGCGCAGGGGTGCCCTGCGTATCGCCTCCAGCTATCGAACTGTCTCAGAAGAGACTGTGATGGTGGTATCGGGAGTAATCCCGATCGACCTACTAGCGCGAGAACGCAAAGAAGGGTACCTCTTTCGCTCAGAGTTGGGTAGAACTGAGGCTCTGACGCACGCGCGTACGTTTACTTTCCAACTTTGGCAACAACATTGGAGTGTAAGTGCTAAAGGACGCTGGACGGCTAAGCTAATTGGTCTCATTGAACCTTGGCTTAACCGGAGCCACGGAGAGGTAAACTTTTACCTTTCTCAATTCTGGACAGGGCACGGTTACTTCAGGAAATACCTGAACAGAAAGGGTAAGGTGGTCATACCGTACTGCCGGTACTGTGTGACTGAGCTCGATGATGCTCAGCACACATTCTTTATGTGCAGTCGCTTTGTAAGTTTGAAGCGCACCATTGAGACCACGATTGGCCGGACAACGCCTGAGATGATCGTGGAAGCAATGCTCCGGCGAAGCGAGGAGAACTGGTGCGCAGTCTCAACATATGTTGAGAAAGTGCTGCGCATAAAGCGGGAGGAGGGTTGCCTTGCCGACCCATAAGCTGTGGTAGTTTCTGAAGTCTGTGGCTACCGACGGGTGAGTCAGCACGACTGGGTCGAAGCAGTGCTTAGGCGGGTCCCGACTTGGAGTTTCGTGGACTTATAGATGGTCCTTTTTTTAGTGAGTCAAACCTCACATACCCCGAGATGATAGGTCACCCGGGGATCTGGTTAGCAGATTTTTTTTGCCATCTATACTAAAAGCTAACTAGAGATGGGCATATACTAATATTTCGTGATATTACCTAATACGAATATATAAGCTACACGATATTATAATATCCCAGCTAATATCAATATATTACTAATATTTGGCTTTAAAAATTTCTCGTTGCACGGTATTGTGCGTATTTTGATTTCATGGCCATAAATGCAAGAATTATTTGAGTTTTTCGACGAGGTCAACTAGAATCGGTACCAAAAAGATATTATTCACCTGCCACTCCTTCAATTGCAATAGTAATAATTGGAATAGTGAAAATTTTATATTACTCAAAAACATCAATTTCCACTCGCCTACTTCCAAACTTTCGTCTCGTTCTCGCTAGTAACGCAGCCCATGGACCCTTCAATATGTACATCAATCGAATATCAAAATATATATTCCGTGAACTATTTCATACTGCAAATTGTCCGCTCTTAATTGTTATAACATACGAGATCTACGATCAATTTTCTTCTATTCATTTTAAATTCCAAATAAATGCATTCCGCTGTGAAAATACCTAATTATTATCACCTTTAATATTTAATTAAACGTATTCAAATTTTTCACCTTTATATAACTAATTATTATCACCTTTATATAACTAATATTCGACAAATATTTCATTAAACATATTCAAATTTTCAGTTCAAGAAAAATCGCAAATGCAAAAACTGCTCTCCCTTACGATCCGTATGAATTCATAAACACTATTTCCATCCGCGCATCAATTTATTCAAAACAAGATGCGTTCACAAAATTCATTAATCAGCAGAATATTTTACTTCTAATTTTACTCCATTTAAACATAAACACATTTAACATACAGATATCGGAAAAACTTAGCTCCGCATTAACTCATTAAACTTGCCTCATACTTAATTCATTAGACTTGTCTTACGTGTGATACATATGTCATTCTATCAACTATCATACCTTATTTTAGCCACACAACATTGAGCAGATATGCGAAATCGTATCGAACGTTCCATTCATTATGCGCCAAGTTATAATCTAATGCCAAATAATTAATAAATATAATCGTTAACATCACTAAAGCGATAAATTCACTAGCACCAAACAATAGTTTGAATATTTTTCCTACTCCGAATTCATTATTTGCTTTTTTCATCTGTTGCATCTTATATCCCGTCATTTACATTTGCATGGATATACATAATTGCTTGGATGTACCTCATTTGCACCCTTTAATTATCTTCTTTATTTATGAGTCAAAGGTTCTTACCACAGCCGAAACATGTTCACATTAAACTAACGGCAGCATTTCAATGATTAGTTTTGTAGAAACGACCGGCACTGGGAACAAATTTTTTGACATTGGATTGCCACTAATAGGTAACAAATCGGCCCAACGCAATAAAAAACAAGATAATAAGTTTGTTCGCGTACCTGGATCTATTATCATATAGTAAAATAGATTCGCAGTAAGTCATTTTTGTACTCTTACTGCAAACCAAATTTTGCCACAAAAAGAAGCCAGCTAAAAAATAGGTTGCTGCTGCAGTACGCGAAGAGAGCTAATATCTACACATAATTACAACACCATCGGCTACCATTAATTATTAATGGTCGCAAAACTTTTGCTGAAAATATACTCATTCTTCAGTTTAGCAAGATGCCTGCATCCGAAAACTATTCTCCGTTTCGAATCATAGAATTTGTAAATTACTCCATTAATTACATTACTTCACTCAAGAACAAGATCAGTTTATTGATTCACTCAAACATACGTACGAACATACATATATCGACAAAACTTACCTCCAAATCAACTCATTAAACTTGCCTGATTCGCATTTGCGCTCATACATATATCATTATATGAGCGATCGTACACTATCCTAGCGGTAGCATATATCCTGTCAATAGTTAAAGAACTTAACAACACATTCATTAGGATCACTAATACGATATATCCACTAACCCCTCACCTAATGCCTCAACAACATTCATTAATGCCTTAACTAATACCAAATATTAATTGAGGCATTCACTAATGCCTTAACTAATGTCAAATATTAGTTAAGGCATGATCAGTGAGGTGGTAGAAATGGAGTGGACATGCCCATAAGATTTACATTAGGTCTGTTCCCGTACTTTCAGTAACTGAATTTTCCTGAATCATGTGGTGGGGAATTTCATGAAAAATACGGGAACGCTCTCATTGTATTTCCTGAAAATTGGCAACCGAAAGTGTTAGTTTTCGGTTTTTGGAAGAACAATAGTGATTATAAAGTCATCCTAAGCGGTAATAAATTATCGCCACAAAAATATTCGACCTTCATAGCAACATTACGCAAAAAATATTTTACTTGCCGCGCACATTTGAAAATATTTACTCCGTTTGACACTTTTCAGTATTTTTCAGTAGCTCAGACCCTACTGAAATTTACTGAAAGAGGGGAAATCGCGATTAATCGCAATTAATCGTAGTACGGGAACAGACCTATTGAAGAGGATGGTAGTAATTTTTTGGCTGCTCATTGTCAAATCCAAGTAGTTCCCCTCCAATTTGACAATTAGATCATAATGGCGCAAAGGCAACTTTAACATGCTTGGTGCGCGAGAGGATTGAAGGGGCTAATGGTGGAAAGTTATACCGGCCGTGTCCACGGGCTGGGCATTATTATTAATAGTTTAGACATCCACTGTCAACGATTGAGCTGTGTGCGTCGCTGGACCAGTTGATGACCAGATTATAACAGGTTGTAATTTACCGTGCCATTTGACCAGGCAGAGCGAGTTTTAAGTTTTCGAGCGAGTTACGGAATGATCGAGGAGATCAAGTTGACCACGGAACGTGAATTGTGCGAGTCGAGTTGCGGAATTTTTATTGTTTGAATTTTTTATTGTTTGAAGTTTATTGTTTGAAAGTGAATAAATATTTTTTACAATTGAATTGAATCGAAGTGTTGAGTTTCCTGAGCTACGACGCAAACAATTGGTCCTTCGAACCGGATCAAATGTGGTGAGTCACATTTGTATCAAATTCCTTTTCTGTTTCCTTTCTATTATCTCCTTTCTATATTTCCTGTTTATTGCCTTCATTGCGTTACATTCTTTATGATAAAATGTATGACAATGTGCGTGAAATTTGTTTGCCGATTTGTTAAGTTTCGCTAATGAGAGCTGCAGTGCATAGTAAAAATACCGTACAGTTGATAATTACGCTGGCCGGCTTAATGTTTTATTGAAATTTTCTCTTAACATATTGAATAACGGCACATTTGATAAGCTAACTGCTTCGAATAGCAAGCAGCAATCGAACCACGTGTAATTGAACATTTAAACCAAATTATTCTAGCTGTTATTTCTGATACCAGCATTAAAACTAAGGCCACAACGTAATTTATTATCTACGCACGATAATAATTTCGCGAGTTTAATCAAAGAAAGTGAAATGTCCGAAAAAATTGAGACGTTGATTATGAAACAGACTGCGAACATGGATTCATTCGACAGATTTGTCGTGAATTTTCGAAAATGTTCCAAGGCAAATTTAACTCCCGGTTATTTAAAAGGGCGGATAGAGGGTTTAGCCGATTTGTGGAGACAATTCAAGGAGCTTCATGGAAAGATTCTCCTCAAGGTTGATGATGCTTCCAAAGCGCTTCCATATTTTCAAAATGATTCATATTCTCATTATGAAGAAATATACTACGATTATTTTGGAAAGATAACTGACTTGCGAGACCAAGGGGGCTCACCAGTAACCAGTTCCGCAACACGAGAGATCAATCTTCGGCCAATCACCTTACCAACATTTTCGGGGAAATACTCTGAATGGCAACCATTTAGCGATCTATTCCAAGCGCTCGTGGGTAACAACCAGCAATTGACTGGTGTACAAAAACTACACTATTTGAGAAGTTCAGTTTCAGGCGAAGCCGAACATCTTTTAAGATCGTACAATATGGTCGAAACTAATTTCGAACCCGCCTGGAGTGCATTATGCAAAAGATTCAGCAACAACCGGCTGCTAATCAATGCTCAACTCGCAATTCTATTCAACAATTCACCAATATCAAGAGAATCAGCAGCAACAATTCGAAACCTTTTAGATTCAACAAACGAAAGTTTATCAGCGTTGAAGTCATTGATGGTGAGAGTGGATGATTGGGATCTTGCCATTATTTACGTCCAATCATCACGTCTACCATCCGAAACGCGAACAATGTGGGAAGAGAAACTAAGTCTGAGAACTGAACCTCCCACTCTCGCTCAATATTTAGAATTTCTTGAAACAAGATTCCGAACTTTAGAGGCCGTGTCGTCAGCCTTTTCAACTACGCCATGTAAAACCACCAGCCTGCAAAAACACGCAGTATTAGCTTCTACAAACTCAATCACCTGCTCGTATTGCAAGCAACATCATCATATGAGAAAGTGCCAACTATTCCAAGCACTGCCTTACAATCAACGTCTGCAGATCGTGAGAAACAAATCTTTATGTTTCAACTGCTTAGCAACGGATCACTCAAGCAAAATGTGCCCTAGCAAACGAAGTTGTGTCCACTGCGGACGTCGACACCATACATCAATCCACGAAGATTCAAATCAACAACTCAATAGCCCAAACTCCTCAGGAAACTGGAATCTGGTTTCTTCTTATGTGGTCAATCAATCAATTGGCACGGTATTATTAGCGACTGCGCTTGTTAAGATACCATCTAACGGAACAGATTTCATACTGAGAGCGTTAATCGATCCAGGCTCGCAAGTTAGCTTCATCACTACAGCGGCTATGCAACGTCTGCGACTCAAACCCCTGAACATTATCACGAAAATGACGATTTCAGGAATAGGAAATACCAAAACAGGACACTCACAAAAGGTTGTACACTTTAAGATCAAATCCATGACTTCAAAGGAATTCATTTTGCCACTGGAAGCAATAGTTCTTCCATCTCTGACCGGTCGACTGCCACAGACTCGACTCTCATCCGCTCGCTTCAGCCATTTAAGAAATCTAGACTTGGCAGATCCTCTATATTATCAGCCAAGCAATATTGATTTGATCCTGGGTTCGGACGCATACCCAAATATCATTAAAGAGGGAATTAAGAAGGGTCCCTCCAATACTCCAATCGCACAAAATACCGCCTTAGGTTGGATATTGATGGGCCCAGTTCGTAATGAACCACGAACATCAATTAAAGCATACTCGTTCTTTAACCAATTAGAACTTGACTCACAATTACGTCGATTCTGGGAGTTAGAGGAAGTAGAAACCGTATGTCACCGCGATGAAGACACTGTTCGATGCGAAGATCATTTTAAGTCCACTCACAAACGAAACGCCCAAGGACGTTATATCGTTTCATTACCGTTCAAAACTAATCCAGCGGAGTTGGGATCATCCTTCAAATCAGCTAGTTCACAATTAATCTCGCTCGAACGCCGACTATGCAGACATACAAAATTGAGATCTGACTACGAGAGGTGCCTGGGCGAATATATTGAATTAAACCATATGGAGAAAATTCCAGAAGAAGATATCAAGACTAAACTAAGTTATTATCTGCCTCATCACGGTGTCATTAAAGAAACAAGTGTGACAACTAAATTGCGAGTGGTATTCAACGCATCCTGCAAATCCGACAAAGGCAACTCTTTAAACGATATACTTCACGTCGGCCCCAGCTTACAACAGGATCTATCAGGCATCATCACCCGTTGGAGAATGCATCGGATAGTTTTTGCGGCAGACATGGAGAAAATGTACCGGCAGGTCCTCGTTTCGGAAACTGACCGCGATTTTCAGCGAATACTGTGGCGTCGTAATCCATCTGCACCTGTCGAACACTTTCGACTTAGCACAGTGACTTTTGGAGTTAGTTCAGCGCCTTTCCTCGCCATGCGTGTGATTCAACAATTAGTTGATGACGAAGGTTTACATTTCCCTCTCGCTTCAAAAATTTTAACCACAGGCCTATATGTCGACAATGTAATGGGGGGAGCTAATGATCTAAGGGAGGTGCTTCGGACACAGGAAGAGTTAATCTCACTACTAAGTCGAGGTGGTTTCCATCTACGACAATGGGCGTCAAATGATCCACTGGCTCTCAAAACCATTCCCGAAGAAGATTGGTTAAAGTCAAATCCACTTCAGTTCCAAGACACCACTGCGTCCACAGTCAAGACACTTGGTCTAGAGTGGAACCATATGACCGACAATTTTCTTCTCAAATTTCATATGGAACACCACTCGGAGATATGTACAAAGAGATCTATGTTGTCATGTATTGCAAAATTATTCGACCCCTTAGGCTGGTATGCGCCTGTGACAGTCACGGCTAAGATCTTAATCCAGAAGTTGTGGCTGTTAGGCTTGAGCTGGGACCAACCACTGCCGGAAAAGTACAAGGTCGAGTGGAATAAATTTAAAAATGATCTACCACAATTGGAGGAAGTGAAAATATCCCGCTGGCTCCAAACGGAAAATCAATCCGAATTTGAACTCCACGGATTTTGCGATGCTTCAGAGCAAGCATACAGTGCAGCCGTCTATTTAAGAGTAAGTGGATCAAACCGTACAGGCGTTAACGTATCGTTAATCATGGCCAAAACCAAGATCGCGCCTATTAAAACTATTTCGCTTCCTCGTTTAGAACTCAGCGGGGCCGCCCTTCTTGCAAAACTGCTATCACGCGTCATTCGAATCCTTGAACAACACGAAGTTCCCGTACATTGCTGGACTGATTCAACAATTGTGCTAGCCTGGCTTGCTAAACTCCCTTGTAGTTGGAAGACGTTCGTCGCGAATCGTACAAGTACAATTCGAGAGCTGATACCCATGGCCATCTGGCATCATGTAATTTCCAGGGATAATCCTGCTGATTTAGCAACCAGAGGCATATCTCCGACTGAGTTGAAAATTTCAACACTTTGGTGGCACGGACCAGATTGGCTCTCACGTTCTGCCAATGACTGGCCAACGCAAAACGCCTTCACTACGACGCAGGATATCCGTAAAATTATTTCTTTTGTAGCACAGACTTCTATAGATGAAGGTACAATTATGAACCTTTCCGATTTCTCTTCCTACACTAAACTCATCCGGGTTACAGCATACGCTCTGCGATTTATTCAGCAATGTAGAAGGCAAACGTCGATTCATCAGGCAAGTTTCCTGTCATCACAGGAACTAGATAAAGCCTCTTTTTACTGGATCCGTGCTGTCCAAAGAGCGGAATACAATGAAGAAATCCAATCACTAAAATCAACGACAAAAATCAATGACAAAAGCAAAATCAAAGGATTCATACCTTTCTTGGACAAAGATGACATCTTACGGATTGGCGGGCGACTACACCATTCACATTTATCTTACGAAGAACGACATCCAATCATTCTTCCACATGGAAGCCATCTCACAAAATTGCTCATTTCCAATCACCATTTAAAAACTCTGCACGGAGGACTGACTGCAACACTTAGCAGCATCCGCCGAAAATATTGGGCTCCAAAATTACGTAATACAATCAAGGCGCACATACATCGATGTATAAAATGTTTTCGTCTATCAAAGGAAGGCGCAACTCAATTGATGGGCAATTTACCGAGCGAACGTATTACTCCAGCTCCTCCTTTCAAAAATACTGGCATAGATTATGCACTGACGATACGAATGTCAAAGGGTCGGAATCCGAAAACTCACAAGGGCTACATCGCACTATTTATTTGCTTCGTTACCAAAGCTATTCATTTAGAAGCAGTGAGTGATCTGACGACAGATGCCTTTTTGGTCGCATTACGACGATTCATTGGACGAAGGGGACACTGCAAAAATATCTTCACTGACTGTGGTACCAATTTCGTAGGAGCCAAGGCATCACTTCAAAAAACATTCATTACAAGCCTACATAAAGCCACGCGTGAAGTTGCGGAACTGTTGGCAAATGATGGCATTAACTGGGTGTTCATTCCACCAGGGTCCCCACATTTCGGAGGCTTATGGGAGGCCGGAGTCCGTTCAATGAAGCACCACCTTCGACGAATAATGGGAAATACTATTCTCACCTATGAGGAACTCACAACTGTCCTGATCCAAATAGAGGCATGCCTCAACTCCAGACCTTTAAGTCCTTTGACGGATAACCCAGCTGAACTCACACCACTCACGCCAGGACATTTCCTAATCGGACGAGCTTTAACCGCCCCTCCACAAGACGATCTTACTGACACAAAGATAATCGGCCTACGACGTTGGATCCTGACTCAGAAAATCCAACAAGATTTTTGGAAACGGTGGCAACGTGAATATCTACACACTCTGCAACGTCGACAGAAATGGAAAAATGCTCGACCGAACTTAAAGGTCGGACAACTAGTAATAGTCAAGGATGAACGTCTACCTCCTCTCAAGTGGATGTTGGGACGTATATCTGCAGTATATCCAGGCTCAGATGGCTTAGTTCGAGTGGTTGATCTGAAAACTGCTAGCTCAACAATACGAAGGCCGATTCATAAAATTTGCCCTTTACCAGACCACAAGGAATAGAAACCATGAATACAACTTTAATCAAAACACATCAACTACAAAATTAACATAAAATTATCAACTTTCTGAATTTGAATTAAAAAAGGCAAAGAACTGCCGATTATTATATTGAACAACGCTAATTGACGGTTATATTGAATTATTTCCCCCAAACCTTATTTCCCCCTTCCTCTATCCACTCCACGATCCACTGGAACGAGATGGCGAGTCGGAGCGCCTTAACTCCTGGTCCGAGGATGACACAATATTCGCACGGAGGAAATGCCGCGAAATATTGGGTCATCAATACCGCTTGGTACACTGCCAGAAACTAATATCATCCTAGGGAACACAGTATCACGGTAAATAATAAATCTATAAACTTATCAAAATTTATTTTCATGTCATGAAATCATCCCACCATTCTCGACATCCGGTACAAGCCGATGGGCAGCTAAATTTGAAACGCACACGTTTCAAGGCCCGGGAGAATGTCAACGATTGAGCTGTGTGCGTCGCTGGACCAGTTGATGACCAGATTATAACAGGTTGTAATTTACCGTGCCGTTTGACCAGGCAGAGCGAGTTTTAAGTTTTCGAGCGAGTTACGGAATGATCGAGGAGATCAAGTTGACCACGGAACGTGAATTGTGCGAGTCGAGTTGCGGAATTTTTATTGTTTGAATTTTTTATTGTTTGAAGTTTATTGTTTGAAAGTGAATAAATATTTTTTACAATTGAATTGAATCGAAGTGTTGAGTTTCCTGAGCTACGACGCAAACATCCACTAATATCTTAATTAATATCAAATATTAGCGAATGTCTAAACTAATATTTGATATTAGTTAAGATATTAGTGAATGTCTAAACTAATGTTTGATATTAGTTAAGATATTAGTGAATGTCTAAAGTAATATTTGGTATTAGTTAAAGCGTAAGTGAATGCCTTAACTAATATTTGACATTAGTTAAAGCATTAGTGAATACCTTAATTAATATTTGGTGTTAGTTAAGGCTTTAGTGAATGCTGTTAAGGCATTAGTTGAGGGGTTAGTAAATATATCGTATTAGTGATGCTAATGAACGCTTCGTTGTTATTTAACTATTGACAGGATATATGTTATGGCTAGGATAGTGTACGATCGCTCATATAATGATATATGTTTGAGCGCAAATGCGAATCAGGCATGTTTAAAGAGTTGATTTGGAGTATTGATGGGCAAAACCAGCACACTTTGCTGTGCTAGCACACTTCGCACTCTCCCCTTATGTGTGCTGCACTGTGCTCCCAGCACACTAAGAACACCAGCATTCTCGGCACACCCAGCACACCTAGCACACCTAGCACACCTAGCACACCCAGCACGCCAAGCACACTAAGCACACCAAGTACACTAAGCTCACCAATATACACAGTACGCGTGCAGAACCACTTGTGAAGAATAGGTTTGAATGGATTGGATATACGATTTAGTAGATTTTTGCATACATACGGAATGTAATGATCAGATATGCATGGGAATTTCTATGGGTAGCATTTATCATGGTAGTGTTGCTAAAACCATTAAGTCTGATCAAAGTGTATGATCAAATATTATATGAAGTTGAGTTTTGTCATGCTTTCTAGTATGTTAAAATAAAATCTGCTTTAAGATAGTGCAGTTTGAAAGCATATCAAGTACCCAGTATTTTCGAACTTGCGAGTATTTTATTCAAATATTCAAAAAGTTTTTAGGGCAAAAGTAGCTGAAATCGGTCAATTTGGGGTTAGAGTGGTTTCGGACATAATGGGCCAAGACCTATTGCTGTGATGCAAACATTTCAGTTTTGTAGGGGAGTAAGAGGTTTTTTGGCCATAGGTTAGGTTCAACTGGCTGGCCAGGGCCACGCATAGACCCATTGGTCCGTAGTGGTACCAGATAAATGGACCCGGAGAAGGAAAGTTCAGTCCAAACGGCCATCGAAGGCCTCGGACTTTTTTGCGAACTGAAGTATGTCCTTCAGCCTCTGCTCTGCTACATGTGAGAAATCCATCAGCCAGGGCTCACCGAAGCAGCGCTGCCTGGTTCTCCCCAGTGCCGGGCAGTGGCACAGAAGGTGTTGGATTGTTTCCGAGACTCTCGGCTCTTGACACTTCCTACAGGTGTCGCTGGTTAGGAGTCCCATTTTCATGGCATAAGCTGCTACAAGACAGTGGCCGGTAATGATGCCGACCAGCCGTTTGCAGTCAGTTCGCGTCAATTCGAGTAAGTACTTGGTAGCTACGATATTGTACGACCCCCACATGATTTTAGTTAGCTTGCAGGTCTGAGTTGCACGCAGGGGAAGGCTAGCCCCGTGCTTGGCTAACGCGTCTGCCCTCTCGTTCCCTTTAATGCCCTGATGACCAGGAACCCAGAAAATTCTGACACTTCTGTTGTTGCCCAGTCTATTCAGGGCCTGAATGCAGTCAAGTACACACTTCGATTTGTATGTGTAAGACATCAGAGCTTTAATCGCCGCTTGACTGTCTGTAAAGATGTTGATTTCCATTCTTGTGGTATCTCTGGCGTATGCTAGGTCTGCTGCTTTACGTATCACAAAAACCTCCGCCTGAAAAATACTACAGTGGTTAGGAAGCCTGAAAGCTGCTTCCAAAGTTGCTTCTGCGGAAAATGTTGCAGCACCCACTCCGGCAGATGTTTTAGAGCCGTCAGTGTAGATGCTAAGAGTTGCTGCGCCCATTTGCCGATTCCACTCTTGTCCATCCCCCACAATCGCCTGATATACCCGCTCGAAGTACAGAGTGGGGACCAAGTAGTCGGTGCTACCCGCATACCCCCGCTCAATTCTGCTGTAACCGAAGGATCGTGACTCGAAGTGTCCCGATTCCCTAAGCCTGACAGCAACTTTTGCGGCAGAGCTCCTAACGAAGAGGTCAAGCGGTGGGAGATGGAGCAGGACATTGAGTGCAGACGAAGGAGTCGAGGCTAAGGCACCTGTGGTGCAGAGAGCCGCCAGCCGCTGAACTCTGTTCGCCATGCTAGCAAAGGTAGTCTTGTTCACTGCTGGCCACCAGACCAAGCATCCGTAAGCAAGGATAGGCTTGGCTATCGCCAAATAAATCCAGTACGTTAAGGCAGGGCTTAGACCCCACGTTTTACCCAGAACTCTCCTGCTGGCGTAAATCGCATTGCTAGCCCGTTTTACTCTCTCCTCCAAATTTGCCTTCCAGGTGAGCTTGCTGTCCAGAACAAGGCCTAAGTACTTAGTTTGTGACTTGAGGCTTAACCTGGCGCCGCTCAACCTGATTGGAGGTAATTCAGGAATTTTGTACTTTCTTGTGAAAAGTACGAGATCAGTTTTGTTAATGTTGATGCCGAGGCCCACGGTGTTCGCCCATTCCTCAACCAGCCCCAGCCCCATACTCGATGAGCTGGCCGACTGTGTGCGGGAATCTGCCCGAGACTAAAATGGCAATGTCATCGGCATAGGCCACAACCGTGAGTCCTTTGCGTTCTAGCCTATCCAAAATTGTATTTACAACCAGATTCCATAAGAGAGGGGATAGAACTCCACCTTGCGGTGTGCCTCTATGGACCTTCCTAGTGATTCGTGACCCCGCCCACTCAGCTGTTATGAGCCTTTGCTTAAGCATATTGCTTATCCAGCTACAAATAGAAGGGTGGGTATTGGTTGCGTAGAGGCTCTCCATAATGGCTGTAGTGTGCATATTTTTGAAGGCGCCTTCAATATCTAGAAAAGCCCCCAAGGTGTATTCTTTGTAGCGGAGTGCCTTTTCTATTTCGAGAACTACTCTATGGAGAGCCGCTTCAACGGATTTCCCTTTTATGTACGCGTTTTGGGCACCCGATAGAGCTTGAGATCCAAGTCTTTGCTTTATGTAGATATCCAGTAATCTTTCAAAGACTTTAAGGAGGAAGGAAGTCAGGCTAATTGGCCTGTAGTCCTTCGGGTAAGCATGGTTGATTCTACCTGCCTTGGGTATAAATACAACTTTAGCGATCCTCGACGCTGCAGGCACATGGCTTAGTGCTAGGCAACCTTTGTAAATTTGCATGAGCCAAGGAACGGTGAGCATACCTGACTTTTGGAGCATGGCCGGCAGAACCCCATCCGGACCTGGGGACTTGACGGGCTTAAAGGTGTCAATTGCCCAGGCAAGCCTCGGCCTGGTGACAACCTCACCAATGCCTTCGAAGTCGTGCAGATCAGACGTCTGCTGACAAGTGAAGGGGGAGGGTTCATCCAGACAGCCCGGGAAGTGAGTATCTACGAGGACCCTCAGCGTTTCCGAGCCGCTGCTTGTCCACTCCCCGTCCGGCTTACAAACCAGGCTAGGCATGACAGGGCGTTTCGCCAGCAGACTCCTAAGTCTCGCCGTTTCCGATGTGGTCTCGATCCTGCCGCACAGCTCTTTCCAATAGTTCCATTTGGCTTTCCTAATTTCTGATTTATAAAGCTTAAGAACGACCTTGTATTCGTCCCAGCATTCCCTGCAGTAAGCTGCTTTGGCTAACTCGAAACCACTTTGTCAAAATAGAATTTTCAATGTAGATTAAAATTTTTAATGTTAATAAAAAGTTGTTCAATTTTAATCATCCCGCAAAAACATTTCCAATTTGATTCTGCTTTCGGAGGCTGATTCCACAAAACGATCAAGTTTCCCGTTTCAATATGCTCGGCTTCGATGCTGTAGAAATGATATACGTTGTCTATGCTGATTTATAGACAAGAAGGGAACCGTGATCAAATTCAATTACCTTTACTAAGTAAAATTATATCCATGGATATAAGTCGGAGATGTTAAAATTTGTTACAACTAGCATAAATAAAAATGTAATGATTTCCACCTGCAAGTGGTCACGCCAGTCAAGTATGCACTGTGTGCTGGTGTCTGATGAGAAGCAGTGCATACTTTCGAAACCACTTTGTCAAAATAGAATTTTCAATGTAGATTAAAATTTTTAATGTTAATAAAAAGTTGTTCAATTTTAATCATCCCGCAAAAACATTTCCAATTTAACTTGAACAGTTCACGAACCTGCCGTCTGCGACAACCCAGGTCCCTGTTCCACCAGGGTGGCCTGGGTTTGCGCTTCGGGCGGACTTGGGGACAGGACCGTACAAAAGCTTTAACGAGTTTTCCCGTGAGTGTGTTGACCGCAGCCTCCAAGTCAGCCACACAGCCAATCCTTGGAGGAGGGCCTAAGTCATTAGTCACTTCCCGTTCGAATGTTGCCCAGTTAGTATTTCTGGGATTGGGAAACTGTCGGTACTTACGAACTACATTGAATTTTAAGCAGTAACTGATGTAGCAGTGGTCAGAGAATGATGGGCCTTGAAGAACCCTTTAGTTATCTATCAACTGCTCGTTTGAGTCATTGTGTAGAGTAATATCTAGCAAGTTTTCACTGTAAGGTCCCCTATAGGTTGGAATATTACCTCGGTTTGCTATGACTAGATTATAATTGATTATAAAGCTGAGTAGAGACTCACCTCTGTCGTTAATATCCTTGCTGCCCCATACTGTGTGGTGCGCGTTCGCATCCGCTCCCACGAGCAGCCGTTCGTTTCTTTTCAGTGCCTCCGCGGTGAGTTTTACGACCTCCTCCGGCGGAGCAGCTCTGTCGTGAGCCATGTAGGCGGATACAAGGAGTACATGCCCCTCTTCGTCCCCCTCACATGCCACCACTGTCATGTCGTCCGTGCTGTAATTAGATAGAAGATAAGCATAGATATTCTTCCTCACCATAATAGCCGTTCTTGTTCTTGCTACTGTGGAGGGGAAGAAGAGATTGAAAAACTGTGACCCTAGTCCCGCAACCCGGTTCTCTGCAGAGATCCACGGTTCCTGGACCAGCACCACGTCAAACTTACCTTCTTCGAGCGTTAGCAGCAACTCGGCCGAGACCAACTTACTGTGGTGCAAGTTGATTTGCAGTAGTCTGAGTCTTGGCCTCGGCATCCTCCTTAGCCTGCGCCTCGTCCAATTTGGCATCGGCCGTTGTACCCTGCAAGTCAACAGTGCCAAGGTCCCTCTCGATCTCGCCGACCTCCAGGGTATTGATATTATCATCCTTCGGGTGGCGTTTCTTCAGGCGCAGGTAGACACTGCCTACGCCCCAAGCCATTTTTCCAAAGCGCGGATAGAGCAGGTCGTCAGCCTCCTTGTTAATTTGGAGGATGTAGACCTGCCCCCCGTCTTGTTCTACTGGTTTTTTGACGTCCAGGATCTTCCAATCTTGCGTTGGAACATCTGGATTCTGCCTTTGGAGAAGTTTTAGGGCCACCTCCGGTTCCACTACCCGCGGTATTGTCACCTTCACTCTAGGTAGAGTTGGGATGCTCCCTCTGTCCACGATTTCCAGTCGAGCTCCTTCCCATAGACCCGGTAGCTCCGAGACTACAGCTGTGCACCAGCGCAACGTGAGCTCATCGTTGCACTTAATGATCTTTACACCTCTGAACCAGCCTGCCCCGTCAAACGAAGGCATAGCCAGCTCAGGGTGCTTCTCCATGCGGTCAATCATCGCGTTGAGCAGGCCTGACTCTACGATCTTCCACTTCTCGAACGACAATTGACCCAAGGGATTGCTGCGATCGATAAGAGCCACGATGAGGTGCTGTTTTGCCACATCGCTGGCCTTCATAGCCTTCTTCGGCTTCGAGCTGGAGGGTTGTTGGACCCCTTGTCGACTGGTCGCATTCCTTGGCCTCTTGGACGCCGGTTTTTCGTCCTCGGTCGACCTCTGCCTTTTATCCGCCAGCCTCTTGGACAAGCTCTGCTCCACTTTGTTGTGGAAAACAGAGTCCTTCAGAACCAGCTTTTCCTTCCCAGCGAAGTGCTCCCTGCCTTTTGCTACCGTCGTCCGAGCCCAACTTAGCCGATCCTTCGCCTCCGCGGAGAGGGTTGGTTTGTCGCTGAGCCTGTCGACGATGCGCAGTGCGGACTTGTACTCCGCCAGTGCTTTCTTGCCCTCTTTGCTCGGCTTGGGCCTGTTCCTCTTGTGGGGACCAGATCCTTTGCTTCGCTCAGGCGATTTGAGCAGCTCTTCCTCCGCTTCGGTCGAAACCTTGCTCTCTGAGTCCCAGTCTGCGAGTACTCTGGCACCCGAGCGCATTAGTTTCGTGCGAGTTGAATGGCAGCCAGCGGAGGTGCTAGCTTCCAAATTGGTTGTTGTTCGAGGTGGGGACCGTTGTAGCTTAGAGCTCCTCCTAAAAGGGTCCGCCACCGATTCCACCACCTCTGCGTGTTGTGTGGAACCACTTGTAATTAGATCTGCTACTGTGGCCAAGTGGTCAACCTCCATAGCATTGCAGTTGATGGATAACGACAACCCGGTGCCTGCTCGCTCACCCCTGACAGCCGCCGGTACTGGGTATCCGACTCCCTGTACCGTAACTTTTCCTCCTTTGCCTTCGTCCATATTTGGTTTTCTGTTCGGGGTCTCCTTCCCCTAAGGTCCCTTTAGCAAGGCAGCGACCCATCTGGCTGATGAGCCACTGCCCTGAGCCCCCTCACCGCGGCAAGGTCGGACCGTTGAGGGGGTTTTTTGGCCATAGTTTGGTAAAAAAAAACTGCCTTTACGGCACTTTCGATGATTGAAAGTGGTCGGGGAGTACAATAGTGATATGTTAAGGCCGAAAAAAAGATTTTGATAGGGGACATTGGGCAAAAACGTCCAATTTTCCCAAAAAAAATTTTTGTCTACCATAAATTCGGAGACCTTTCTGAGCAGTTTTGGGCGAAATTTCCATAGAAGTCTGCGAAAAACCGGCCTAGTTTCGAAGATACGGCAAAATTAAATCCGCCGGAAAACTGTTAGGAAAAAACGGAAAGTAGCCGTAAAAGTGCTAAATAGGAAAAGGTTCAGCTCCTTTTTGGTTCGATAGTTGGCTTCTCCGGCTGTGCATTTTGCCATATCTTCGAAACTAGGACGCTTTTCCCATACTTGTATGGGAATTTCGCCCGAAACTACTCAGAAAAGTCCTCGAATTCATGCTAGACAAAAAAACAAATTTGGGAAAATTGGGCAAAAACATCAAAATTCAAAAAAATCAAAATTTTTTTCGCCCTTAACATATCACTATTGTACTCCCGGATCACTTTCAATCATCGAAAGCGCCGAAAAGTTAGTTTGTGTTAAACTATGGCCAAAAAACCCCTTACTCCCCTACAAAACTGAAATGTTTGTATCACAGCAATAGGTCTTGGCTCGTTATGTCCGAAACCACTCTAACCCCAAATTCGCCAATTTCAGCTACTTTTGCCCTAAAAACTTGTTTAATATTTGAAAAAAATACTCGCAAGTACGAAAATACTGGATACTTGATATGCTTTCAAACTGCACTATCTTAAAGCAGATTTTATTTTAACATACTATGAAACAAGATTATTAATGCGTAACTAAGGAAACAATTTATTACTATAAAACTAAAAGACAGAATAGAAATAATGAACGCGTTCACGGCACGACCTGCTCGGTCGGCTGCTGAAGAAGAAGTTAGTTCTGCGTACTGACGGTTGTTGTGCAGTGCGGGCAATTAGTACTGCCGCGCCAGTGTGTCCAAACTTGTCCCTACATGCCCATAATAAGCCGTTCACACTATACCTCTAAATCAGGTAGATTTAGAATCTGTCAAGATAATCAGGTAAGCGTTCACACTACCCGACGTGATTTAGAATGAGGAGATTTAGAGTCGAATTTAAGTGTACAATTTTTTTGCGTGAAAGTTGTTGAAAATGGTGCAGAAACATGCAAGAGCATTATCTATTCATTTTGTACAACTCAAATTTTCCGTTTTTGTTCAGTTTTCTTTATTTTAGACCGAAATTCGAATGACATTTCCTTCAAATCTACCGTGCCTCTCACGGATGGAATTCAGCGTGCTCTGAGAACAATTCAGCCGGGAAAAATTCACAATAGTCCCTGATTTGTACTTGATTAACTCTAAATCTGGTCGCTTTGTATGGGTAATCAGGTCGATTTAACTTGATTTAGCTCTAAAGCGATCAGCTGATTAAAATCGCCTGATTTAGAGTCTAGTGTGAACGGGCTATAAGATTTACATTGAAGGGGATGGTAGTAATTTTTTGTCTGCTCATTGTCAAATCGGGTCAAATCCAAGTAGTTTCAAGTTACCCTCCAATTTGACAAAGAGAGCGAAATGGCGTAAAGGTAGCGTTAACATGCTTTGTGCGCGAGAGGATTGAAGGGGCTAATGGTGGAAAGTTATACCGTCCGTGTCCAGGGGCTGTTTTCACCCAAGGATATCATCGAAAGTTTCAGCGATTAAACTGTCTGCGGCTGCCATCCGAAAAATTTTCAAAACTCGGAAAATTTAAATATCGGTTGCTTATTTTATTGTAAATGTTTTGCTTATGAATACAAAATGGAAACACCTGTTGGTGCAATATTTACGAAATTGTCTGGTGCTGGCAATCATGTGCTAGCACCATAATTGCTTAACGCTGTGTGAAACCCGCCCTATTAATTTCGTTTCGGTTGCACGGCTGCGCAGTAAGTTATAGAAATGAATTTATCTTTAGGGTTACCACCGTCCAAACTTTTTAAATTTTGAAACGTAAATATTTGTTGCTAATTGTCATTGCCGGATCATTCCCATTTGGAGATTTCGGTACAACATTGCTCGATAAAGAAATGGAAATAAATTACGATATTCATCATAGCTTGCAGCCCTTTCACAATTTTTCAACGAAAATCCTACAGAATTAGAAATGCAATAAGATCCACTTATCACATGAATTTTGTTGTGATTTCGTTACTGACGCGGAAGTTATAAGGAAAAAACCTTTATTTTCCTGAGCAAATTCACAATATTTAGCAGACAAAAATTGCCATAGCTGGCGACCTCATCCTCATTTTTCAACACAATTTCTGTGAAATCTATCTTAGAGTAAGGCTCACCTACTGCGTGAATTTTGTGAAAATCTGGTGGCTAAATCGGAAGTTATAGCGATTTTTCCAAATGGCGCCACTGCCACAGTGTTGCCCGCATTTCAAAATCACTTCTATCAGACCTGTTAACCAGTTAATACCAACATGTCCTGACCTAGTTAATACCAACATGTCCTGTAAATTTCATATTGATCGCATTACCCGATCGTCAGTTCTCGTAAACAGAAATTTTGAGTGCTGAAAATAGAGAAAATTTGATCACGGGTTGCCATTCTTGTTTACCGCGGAATTTTGGAAATTTTTATTTGACTTGGTGGACAAAAGTCAAAATTTATCAACAATTTGAATTTATTTTCAAAAATCAAAAATTTTTCAGGAAGGTCGATGATTTGAAGGATTTTTTTTCAGGAGCCTGCTTTAGCTACAGAGTTGTCCGCACTATCCATGTGTGTTGTTCTAGTGTACATCAATACGCACGATGATCCACTGTTTTTCTTAGAAGCTATGTCAAATCGAAATTTGAAAAAAATCCTTGCCTACTTTTAGGCACTCAGCGCCTACACCAGGCTCAAAATTTCCAATTCTTTATCATAAGCAAACTAAAAACATAATAAGTTTTCATTCCTTATACTTTGTTTAAACAAAAATTTACACAGCTTGGAAATATAGGAGAACCTGAAAATTCACTAAAATGCCCGCCGCCGCCAAAAGGTTTAAGATATCTGAATTCTAGCAAGTCATGGACCTACCTGTTGTATACACCTATGTCCCCCGAAAATGTCAGCTCAATCGGATCGGCCACTCCAGAGAATATCCCCTTTATCATTTTGCTGATATATGTATATATATATATATATATATATATATATATATATATATATATATATATATATATATAATTTTGCTGATATATGTATATGTATGTATATATATATATATATATATATATATATATATATATATATATATATATATATATATATATATATATATATATAATTTTGCTGATATATGTATATGTATATATATATATATATATATATATATATATATATATATATATATATATATATATATCATTTTGCTGATATATGTATATATATATATATATATATATATATATATATATATATATATCATTTTGCTGATATATGTATATATATATATATATATATATATATATATATATATATATATATATATATATATATGACGAACTTTCGCGAAGCGAGTTTAATACTAATTTTCAGGCAAAATAAATATATGTATATTATAATACGACACATCAAGATATTACTATTACCTAATATTTTCAAATATTAGTAGTATCTTAACTAATATGAATATATTAGTCCCACCTGTAAAGCTAACGTATAATATACCTAATATTTTCAAATATTAGTAGTATTTTATCTAATATGAATATATTAGTCTCACCTCTAAAGCTAACCTATCAAAGTTTCATATTCTGAGGTATGAATAATTACATTAACATTTTTTATTGAACTGTTAAATTATGTATATTTTAATAAATAAATAGAATCAATTAATATAACTGATGTAAATAATAAAAAATAATAAAAAGGATTTGGTGTGATTTTAACAATGTTAAGAATTTAAAAAAAAGTTAACAGGCACCAAACAAGCTAGTTTGGCTGAAGTGTTAAAATATTTGAAACAGCCAATTCTTACGAGAACGGCAGACCCCCTTAATATGGTGACAAAACCAAAAAATTATTTTTCCACGTTGGCATAAATTTACCATAAAGAAATTATGCATTGTTGCAACTTCTGCGCTTACCTTTTTACTTATAAGAGCAGCTTTTTGATAACTCATGTTTGTACACATTATGGAGTGTTTATTGAAGAAAAAATACAATGTGATCCAAAGATGCGCCTTTCGAACAAAGAACACTTGCTTGGCCTTTATTGCAAATGCCTGCTGCAATGCAATATGCGATTTCTACCCTTTTTGCCCCACTAAACAATCGTTTTTGGAGCAAACGGCCACATGAGACCGTTGAGACTCTCAATATGTTATGATTAAATCCTCCTATGACTCAAATGGTTGTAACGGCTTTTGTATATGACATATATTCGACAGAAATAAGGTACCCACCGCATTACAGGGAAAAAGGATCGTTTGAATGAAACCCTGCTCAATACTCCCCAGCGCCGGCGGGTCATTTCGCACGTCTTCCTGCGCACCAAATTCTTACCTGATACAAAAAATGCTCTAACTCATATAATATCGCCAATATCTACATTAAGTTTATTGCATACTAAACGAAATTGCTCAAACTATTTTAAGCTAAATTGCAATGTGACTTATTTAATTTTTGCGAAAATCATTTAGATTCGTCACAGATCGAAGATAACAGCTTCACTGGCGAAAAAGTGAAACAAATAGTTTTCTGGAACTATGATTTATAAATCACGGAATATTTAATACCGATAATTATCTAGCATCTAAGCTAACCTATCAACGTTTCATATTCTGAGGTATGATTGATTAGATTCACATTTTTTATCGTACTGTTAAATTATGTAAGTCTATTTTAATAAATAAATAGAATCAATAAATATAACTGAAATATGTAATAAAACTGATTTTTCGACTAATATTGCTGTTGCTTATTTATTGCCTGTTGCAAGCAATATTTTTCAACCTCCTTAGCTATGATTTGCAAATGCATGCTCTTGCCTACACACTCATACTAGTACAATTGGCTTCAATGGTCAAGAAATTACTTCTAATCCAATGACTTGGAGTGATTTTAACAATGTTAAGAATTAAAAACAAAATTAACAGGCACCAAACAAGCTAGTTTGGCTGAAGTGGGAAAATATTTGAAATAGCTAATTCTTATGAGAACGGCAGACCCCTTAAAATGGTGACAAAATCAAAAAATTATTTTTCTACGTTGGCATAAATTTACCATAAAGAAATTATACATTGTTGCAGCCTCTGCGCTTATCTTTTTACTTGTAAGAACAGCTTTTTGATAACTCATGTTTGTACACATTATGGAGTGTTTATTGAAGAAAAAATACAATTTGATCGAACACAGAGCACTTGCGTAGCCTTTATTGAAAATGCCAGCTGCAATGTAATATGTGATTTCTACTCTTTTTGCCACACTAAATAATCGTTTTTAGAGCAAACGGCCACATGAGACCATTGAGACTATCGTTGCTGTTTTGATTAAATCCTCCTACGACTCTAATGGTTGTAACGGATTTTGTTGATGACATATATTCTATAGAAATAAGATACCCACCGCATTACGTGGAAAAAGGATCGGTTGATTGAAACCCTGCTCAACACTCCGCAGCGGACGTCTTCCTGCGCACCAAATTCTTACCTGATACAAAAAATGCTCTAACTCAAATATCGCCAATATTTACATGAAGTTTTTTGCATACTAATCGATTAGATTCACATTTATTAGTGTACTGTTAAATTATGTAGGTGTATTTTAATAAATAAATAGAATCAATAAATACAACTGAAATATATAATAAAACCGATTTTTCGACTAATAATTGCTGTTATTTATTTATCATCTGCTGCTAGCAATATCTTTCAACCTCCTTAGCTATGATTTGTAAATGCATAATCGTGCCTACGCACTCTTACTGACATTATTGGTGGAATTAACCAAAACAAAAGCAAAATCTTAGTGCACTATAAACCCGAAATATTTATGTGACTTGATATTTTCTCATTGCTTTTGATTCGCTACTGCCTGCTATTTCTTATAGGAAAGAAGTTTGATATCATGAAATTCGCATTCTTTAGAAATCTTAAGTTTCACCCACTCTCTAGTACAATAGAGGGTTGAAACATATTCCCGAATAAAAACTCACATTACGTTTAGAATCATTATCTAAAACATATTCAGATAGGCTAACTAATTCAAAATTTATTCCATTCCCCTCTTTCAGAATGTCCCTGCCCGATGGCATAGCCAACATAATAATCCTAAAAACACCATCTTAATTAAGTAACTTCATCTAGTAACTATTCTAGTTCATCTTAGAATTTTTTTAACTTTTTCAAAATGTCTCCTTTGCCGTTCATTTCTACTATAATTTCGTTTTTGTTTTGCACACCAGGATACAATCTAACAATTTTTTTTCACAATTCTGTATATAAAGTTAGCTCAGTATTACTTGTAAGAATAGTAAAATATCCTACACCATCCTTCGTTATGATTTTCACCAATCGCTACTACTTTTCTTCACTCTGCACTTCCTTATGTTAATTTGCAATATTTGCATTTATTTTTTGAATACCCTATGTTATCAATATCAACTCTATCCTTTACCCAAAACAAACTTTCAGCCCGAAAGCTTAAGAGTAGTAAATTTTATCCGCATCTTTCATAGCCTAATTATTTCATGCATCAGCTAATGCATTCAGTAGCTAATGTTTTCTAACAGCAAATTATGTACACTCTGCAATGCAAATAACGCTTTGCTACCAAGACACATCTCCTGAATGGGTGATGTGCGTGCAGTAATAGTCACGACACACGTACTGCATTCGTTCGTAAGTACATCAATATGTGGTGTGCCTGGCGTGCTGTGTTGTGAAGAATTATACTGTCAGTACAAGTGTGCTGCCAGTACAAGTGTGCTGTCCACACACTTATAAAGTGTCGCACTCACACAACACACCTAAGTGTGCTAGCACACTGTGCTTAGCACGCACAGGTGCTGCCCATCACTAATTCGCATACTACTATTTAAATATAATTTTTCCTAAATGCTTTGTAATGAACTTTTTTCGATCCTTAATCTCATTCTCCTGCCAAAGCGCAAAGACGAATGTTTTCTATTCAAAATCATCCACGGATATCTACATTTTTCTATAGTACGCTTGATTATCGAATGGCAACATGTGCCAAACTTGGTCCTCAGTTGTGTTTCAAGTGAAATTTGTACGTACGGGTAATTACTTTCATTCTCCTGGTTTGTTTCTTTTACGCATCCATCCATAGCAGCCTCCAACTTGGTCATCTATCATTTATGGCCTTGAATTGTACTTTTTTTTTCTTTTATTATTTTTCTATATTTCAAGCTATTCTATTTGTGATTTGAGTTTGCCTGTAAATGAATTTTGGGACTAAATAAATAAATAAATTTGGTTGCGTCAATAGAACCTATACATTTGATTGAAAATAAGAAACTGGCACAATCAAGCGCTACGATTACGGCGATAAATCAAAATTCAGCTGATACCTACGGCAACGGTCATGGTGACTATAATACCTGTTAGCTGATAAAGTGCCTTTCACAGCTTTGGCCGGATCGGCTGATTGTTATGAATAGGGCATGGCGGTAAAACTCGACTTGATGCACCACACAGCCGTTACATGAATTTTACCGATAGATGTCTGGCTAGTATGTTTGTGTTTGCATTTGGGTTTTTTTTGTTTGTTTTTCTTAATTGCGTTGTCTTCTCGAGTATTTTTTTGCATAATTTGGTGTTTTTCTTCAATTTTCGACCACTGCTACTACTTATTCGCCCTCTGGTAGAAATTCCCGGCTGTGGTGCATCAACTCGAGTTTACCCGCACACAAATTATCTTTACTTACCAGTTAGACATCTATTAGTAAAATCGTCTAGCTAGAGGCTATGGGAAACATGTAGTCGAATTTAAATTTGAATTATTTGTCTTTTAACGTAGCCAAATCGGCTAAACTCGACTTGATGCACCATATAGACGTTAGATGATTTTGCCGACAGCTACTATGTTAGTGTTTTTGTGGTTGTGTGTTTGTTTTAGATGTGTGGGTTTTGTTTGCTTGTATGTTTTTCTTAAATCTGTTGCCTTTTCGTCTATTTTTTTTGTATATTTTTGTTTCTCTTCAATTTTTTACCCCTTCTAGCACCTATTCGTCCTCTGGTGGTAAAATTTCCCGGCTGTGGTGCATCAAGTCGAGTTTTACCTAATCTCATTTAGCTTCAATAAAAAAAAATTTTGAAGATGAGCTGGATATTTACGAAACAATCTATTCTTATAAATAATTTTATTGTACATAATCGTTCATTTACTTAACGGAGCAATTGGATTTCCACGCAAATTTATGTCACAATTTACTAAGTCTTTTCAACAACAGACATTTCCTTTTTTGCAACAGATATTAAACACAGCGTATCAATGATGATTACATCGAACAATACACAATACCATTAAAATAAGCCATCACACACTACGGTAGTATTTTATATTGTGTAAAATTCTGGTAAAGGTAACTTAGCTTACGTCAAGTTTATTACTTTTCTAATAACCAGGGATGATTCAAACATTCGCTTGCTGTTGCTCTTTTTTTGGGATCAAATTCCAGCATAGGTTTAAGAAAGTTAGAAAATGCATCAGCCTCTTCTTGTGCCCATTCATACTTTTCAACGAGAACATCTACTAAGCCCCAAGGCTTCAAACCTGTTATGTTCCGAAGTTCGCCTTTCTTATTAAATGTGAACTGTGTGTAAGCACCTCGAAATACAATTGATTTTGGTATGGGACCCAGTAGTTCAATAATATGTGCAATATGATCTTCATCACGTGAATAATTTTCACCAGAATGAGGTTCAAATAAATAATCACCAGTTGCTAATTCAAATGCCATGCATGCGGTGCTCCATATATCAGCCGAAGTATCATATCCGGCTCCCAGGATAACTTCTAATGACCGATATTGCCTCGTTTGGATATCTTCGGTGAAATGCTTATACACCCAGCAAGCATTGCCCAAATCAGCAATTTTAACTTCTACATCACAAATTTCTAGTGCTGGATCAGGTTTTGGATTCGTCAAACAATTTGTAGAATCATGATTTTCGTTCTCCAACTTTTCAGTTGTTTTTGCATTGTTTCGCGAAGTCCGATGGATATCGGGTTCATTCACCAATTTCTTGCTATTGCAAGGAACAATATCACCAGTCTCAAGTGATATTATATTTATATCTTCTTGAGATGTTACACTTAATCTCTTTGTATCGCACTTATTTTGTGCCTTTTTTTGAACATGTGCTCTTTTAGCGTCTGATTCAAATAAGTCGTCTAAATTACTCGGCAGGAAATTTCGATCTATATTTTGTGACTGGCATATTGCAGGGTTTTCGTCATCGCATAAATGACAAACTGTTGATGCACTTCCATTCAAAACGTCTGTAACTTCAGCGTTTACAGATTCGAAGGATGTCAAAGCTAGTATTTTATTTCTTTCTACCTGAGATGGATCTTTTATTTTAGTGCATATAATATCCGAAGTAGCATTTTGCGACGCTTTATCATTTCCATTTTGTTCTAAATAATCCCACTGCTTTTTAAAAAGTTCAAGACGGCGTTTTGCTTTTTTCTTCAACTTTTTCCTTTTGTTTTTGCTCATTTTGCTAGTAATAGCAGGCTCCTGATACTCTCTTGGGGCTCGACTAATCAGCGATGGAAACATTTTGAAGTTCATAACATAAAGACCTGTAGCTTCGTTTGCTAATCCCCTGACATATTCATCATCAACACACAAAAGGACATTTTCAGGTTTGATATCTGTATGGATAATTTTACAGCATGTGTGTAAGTAATCAAGGCCTTCAAGAACTTGCCGAATAATTGATTTCACGTTATAAATCGGTATTCCACGATAGTTTGACTTACGAATTAATTTCAACAAATTATCACCTAAAACTTCAAACACCATGCAAATATGTGTGCCATTTATGCCCGTGATTTTAAAATCATCCAACAACTGAACAGTTTTTTCACGTCTCGGATTGTCAGGTTCACTTTCCCGTACAGATTTTAGAATTTTTATTTCATCCCTGGCAGTTTCTGCGAAATGTGGCGCAGATTTAACAATTTTTATTGCAACATATCTCTTTTCTTCTAGATCCCAGCATAACCAAACAGTTGAAAAATGACCCCATCCTAGTTTACGAACAACGTGGTAGCGTCCTGTAAAGAAAGAAAAAAACTAAAAAATAATCTTTCATCATACTGAATAAATCTTTGTACGAAATTATTTAAGCCACATTTTTTTATATCATTTCAAAAATACCTAATAATGTGCTAGATATGTAAAATGTACTGACACGGAATGTTGCAGTATATAGTCACTGAAAGTTTGTGAAAACTGAGTGTAAAGCGCAACCAATAAAATAGCGATTATTGTGATAGTGTTGTAATGCGTGAGACCAGGAGTACATTAGATTGTTGAAAATATTTTTTTAATTTACAAACGAACTTAATGTTAATGTTATAGAATGGGACTAGTTTAATTGAATTCAATTGACAAGAACAATGAAATTCTATTCGAATGTGCAAATTGAAATGAACATAACAAAAGTTTACAATACCGAATATGTTCCGGAATGAAAAACTGATTGCTTGTTAACAATGAACTTTATTGGTAACTGGTCTCAGTTTTACTTACTATACTTTACTGCTTATTCTACATTAATTGATTGTGTGCTCATTTATTATAAATTGAACTACTGTTTGGTTACATTTTACGCTTGGGAAATTAATGACATGATTTAAACTTTAAATATAGACTGGACGTCAGTATGTATGTACGGACAAATGTATGTTACTGTGCTTATGTGCGTATGTACGAAACCTTTATGTAGGTCATTGTTACTGTATGATTGAACTTGCACATTTTACGAATGCAAGTATGCATAAGCAATGTTGATGCAGGCAGGTAATATTATTGATGAAGGTAAGTAATGGTTATACATTGCCGCTCCCTAATAGCCCGTCCAGACTACGGATACTTATGTATCCGGATACATAAGTATTGTCCTCATTGCAGCGACATCTGCAGATACATTTTACCCTTGCCATGAAAATCAATGAAAAGTGTGGACGATACTTATGTATGCGGATACTTAAGTATCCGTAGTCTGGATGGGCTATAAGAAACAGTCCGGTTATTAACTTGTTGGTTCATACCATCTACTTTCCCGTGACTTCGGTGGAATTTTCATGACCGTTCGTTCACGTCGGCTCTTGAAGACGATGTATTCCAGAGTAGCCCTGCAGGAGATAATGCAATTGCTAATACTGATGCTATACTGGCAAATTTTTTATCAGGCGGATCGAAGTTTGCTTGTAATTAATTTCTTCTTCTTCCTGAACGTAGGATGAAAATGATTCGGAAACGTTGATGATGGGATGGATGGTGTGATTAAATCCTTCACCTCGCTTTCTTGCACTTATGCATTGACGGTCGTCGGAATTTGTTTGACATATGCACTGAAATTTGCGGATTGAAGTCCTGGATCTTCCGTGACTAGAATGAACTGCTTGGTTGATAAGCTGCAATCTTGAGACATCTTTCGTATCCCTACGCCATTCAAGGCGATATTCTCTCTGACTCCATAACATAATGTCTGGCAATGTGTAGAATGTGGTGCTACTAACATCCATGTATTGTTAGCTAACAGTCTTTTCCAAACAATTTCTTTGAGTTTAAATGAATGAACTCGGCATTCTCCTTTTCCGAATGCAAGATAAATATCAGTACTCTCAACGTATCGTTGATCCATCAATTGGAGAATGTTTGTATCTGAAATTTCGAAGTACAGTTGTAGATTGTAATTGACTAAGCTCGAAAAATTTCATCTTCAATATACTCTGGCACTGGGGTTACATTTTTCAAATCGTATTTGCGCTTATCAATAATCGGAAGAAAGCTTTTAATTATGATTCCCATGTCATCGGTTTGAATTTGTATCGGCTCGGAGAATCCCAGAATAATCTCTGTGTTTAGGCAACAAGTTTTGAGTGCGATTGATGTCTGTGGTTACATCGCTAAGATTTATACAAAATCCGATTTTTGATCTCACAGCAGCAAGTATATTCGATATATTTAAAAATTTAGGGCTCTGTTATATGTTGCGATTAAGTTTATGTGGATTGTGTTATGATCGATTGCTCAATACCAGACGTCAAACTTGTTTATACGATTCAATCCCAGCTCCAGTTGTGTCCTAAATCGTTCCATCTGTCGGTTGTTTCATCCAGTAGTGCTGTTGAGTGTTTTCATCGTTTTACGCATCAATCTGCTTTGCTGTCCGTGGTGTGAATGAGGTTTACTTGGTTTCTAGATAACTCATTTATATCTTTGTATACTTCATCGTTAATCCCGAATACAGCAATGAGAAACTTTCCCGAATACGGCAGTGGGAAACTTTCGAAACTTTCTAAAAAGTCTTCGTCGTTTTCTCACTCGCATAAGTTGTAAAGCGTCAAATTTGTGACTCACTTCTTCCTGAAGTTCATTTACGTGCTATACAAGACCCTTGCAGTCGATTTCAGATGATATGCGGTTGTCAGCTTCACAAAGCGAGCTAAGCGAGTTCATTACAGCTGCTATGTTTCATCTGTCGCAACTTCCAAGTCCATTCGATAAGTTCATACAGTCCATTCGATAAGGGAAAGAGTTTGACTCCACATAGCACTATGGGTAGGACACAATAAAGTGTTTACGTCGAAAATACTAGGTAATTTGGTAGGATGCTAGCAGAGCCTCCTGCCCAAGCGTGTGTCGGTTTGTCTTCTTTCTTCCGTTTGGCTTGTGTCTCAAAGAACTGATGTCACAGACTGTTAACTGGAGCTATTTTTAACTTGTTCTCTTGGTCGCTTTTGTTGTAGAGACTAAGCTTTTTGTTTGTGGCTCAGGAACACTGCTCGCATTTACCGGGTGATAATTCTCAAATGGCAAACGACAAATATTGGTAATTGGACGCCTCGTTACTCGACTGTGCATTTTAACAGACACAACTCGAACGATTCCAACAGCTCCTGTATGAAGCTCAACTACCCTTGCTATTGGCCACTTGGTAGATGGGAAGTTATCGTGTTTCACCAAAACTAGATCTCTTATATTCATATTTGCCCGTTGCTTAGTCCATTTAGGTCGTTGTTGTAAACGATTTAAATATTTTAGGCTCCATCGATGCCAAAAATGTTTTTTTCATTTGCCGGACAAGTTTTCATTTTCGTCTGATTCCTGAGACATAGGTCTGGTATTTCAAATAGGAAGCTACCAGTCAAAAGATGACCTGCGATAATGGCTGTGAAATCCGCTGGATCGTTGCTGACTTCACACAATGGTCGTGAATTTAGGCAAGCCTCTATATGCGTCAGCATAGTGTACATTTCTTCAATATTTGATAACTACTCGCCTATGCTTTTGGTTAAGTGCATTTTGACCGCTTTCACTTCGGCTTCCCACAATCCACCAAAATGCGGATTTTCAGGAGGAATAAACTTCCATTTTATGCCATAAGATGCTAATTGCTCCTTGCCTTTTGTTGTAATATCAGTAAAGGCCACAAAGTTGGTCCCACAATCACTGAAAATTGTGTGACATTTTCCCTGTCGACCGATGAACCTTCGAATCGCAACGATTATTCTTTAAATTGGGTCATGAATCAAGTTCTTTGGCTGACGATAACGATATCTGCCAGAGAATATTTATGGCGACGCATCAACGCGACACAGACGCCCGGTATATCGTACAAATGCCGTTCCGACTGGACGCTCCGGCGCTGGGCAGTTCGTATTCCGTGGCACTTCGACAATTTTATCAATTTGAAAAACGAATGGCTATAAACCCTGAGCTCAGGCAGCCAACATAGCAACTTAACGTAGTGCGATGCATCGCAATGCTACTATATACTGCATCAAGGTGTACTTGCTAAATTCCGAGTTGTGTTTAACGCTAGCGCGAAGGCATCTAATGGCATTCCTCTCAACGAAACACAGTTCATCGTTACCATTATTCTTCGCTTTAGACGATTTGCTATGGCACTTTCGACTGACGCAGACAAAATTTTCCGCCATGTGCGGATAAACCCACTACATTACTGTAGGCAACAGATACTGTAGCGTGAATCTTCAAAGGAACCGATTTGCGCATATCAACTCACTACTGTCACCTATAAAATGGCTTCTGATCCGTACAATGCGATTGGAGCAATGCAGCAATGTGCGAAAGATAAATTCCGCTCCTCCAGATGAAAGCCGGGCAGCGGCAGCACTTGATAGCATATTATATGATTTTTATGTCGACGATTATTTGGCAAGCATAAAAACTACTGATCAAGCAGTACAATTGGCTGGCGATGTTGACAACATATTGTTGTTGACAACATACTGACGAGCTTTTCTACCGCCTCACCATGGACAGGGTACCAATAACGACTAAGAGGCTAGTCCTGAGCAACATCGCAAGACTTTACGACCCGACGAATATGCTTGCTCCGCTCATTATTCTGGCGAAATATACAATCACTCTGGCAATAGGGCTTAAAATGGGATTGGTAATAACCAATCGAATTGCTCACTGAATGGCTGGCGTACCGTGCAAATCTTTTTCAACTGACGCGGATACGCATTCCAAGGTCCTTGAAGATGGGAGCATCGGTTACATCACACATCCATGACTTTTGCGATGCTAGCTAGAAGGCATATGCAGCCGTCATTTATTTATGCGGCAAAAATGGCAATGGCAACTACACTTCCACAATAGTCACGTCGAAAACTTTTGTAGCACCGGCTAAGTTGCACAAGAATGCTAGCACATTGGCAACGATGCCATGGTTGGAATTGTGCGCAGCCCGACTTAGGCGGAACTTTTTACCAACATTCGACAGGCTTTGGCACTCACGGACGTTTCTTGTACGCTATGGAGCGACTCGTCCATTGTATTGTGTTGGCTACGCAAATTCCCTGCGTCACTCAAGCAGCATGCAGAAAATCAAGTTGACGATATCCAACACACCGAAGTGGCAAAATGGCAGCATCTTCGCACTCACCTGAACTCAGCTAACTGTGTAAGCCGTGGCATTAGTGTATCCGCACGCATCGAGCACAAAGTTTGGTTTGGTCGAGTATAGGAGTGACAATCCAACGATCGAAGCTCCCACCCCCAATTGCGCCCTTTCATCAGTCAAAGCTGGCTTGGCCCTCAATTCAACACGGCTTAGGCCTCAATGGCATAATCGGCGTCAGGGCATCGG
This sequence comes from Nemotelus pantherinus, assembly GCA_963978885.1. Taxonomy (NCBI): domain Eukaryota; kingdom Metazoa; phylum Arthropoda; class Insecta; order Diptera; family Stratiomyidae; genus Nemotelus; species Nemotelus pantherinus. Next base: position 116,372,504 of record OZ022264.1, read on the forward strand.
ATACCTTATCACGTTCGACTTGGTCGATCGTTTTTTACAACTTGGCCGATTGTTGCGCACAACTGCATACGTGCTGCGCGGCAATCCGGCTCGTCGACATTATCGGCAACATACTTTGGTAGACCCAGAGGAAATGGTTCTGGCGCTCGATTTTCACATTCACGCTAAACAACAGAAATACTTTGGCTCCGAAATTACTCGTTTAAGGCAGCATCGTCCTGTGGCGGTTGTAAGCATATTAGCAGCGCTTGCACCATACATCGACACAGATGACATTGTGCGAGTTGGCAGACGATATCAACGCTTTAGAGCTTCCACTGGATCAATCGCACCCCATCATATTGGCGCGGCCGAGCAATTTGTCTCGAATCATCATTCGCGACATCTATGCACAGCAAGTGCTCATGTTGTAGACTGTACGGCAATGTTATTGGCTTATTGGTGGCCGAACTGTGGTCAATCAATGCGTGTACAATTGTGCAATCTGCCAGCAACACTCACGGCGGATAGTACAACAGCAGATGGTGTCGCTTTCAGCCATACGGGTGATTGCATCTCCTCCCTTTTCGTCAGCTGGCATTGACTACTGTGGGCCGTTCCTCATTAGCATTGGGGCCAAATGGATCCGTACCAAGAAAAAAACATATGCAGCCATCTTCGTGCGCATGGCCACCAAGGCCATTCATATCGAGCTGGACTTATCGGCACGCGCATTTCTGAACGTACTCAGTCGATTTACTTTGCGGAATGGCCCATATGAGCATCTTTATTCGGATAATGGCACAGAGTTTAGGAAGGCAAATGAAATACTGCAATCAGATTTGGCACAGTGGTATAGCGAACATGATCAGCAGGAAGTGGCGAACCAGGGCACGAAGTGGCACTTCACCTCAGCAGCAGCACCACATCAAGGTGGCCTATGAGAAGCTGCGGTAAAGTCAGCAAAGAAATATTTGTATCGCGCCGTTGGTGGACAAGCACTTTACTACGATCAGCTTCACACGTTGCTGATCCGTATCGAGGGATATTTAAATTCTCGTCTGCTCATCGCCTTTCACGACGGGTTGGATGATCGCTTCGCTCTCTCACCAGCAGACTTCTTGGTTGGCCGTTCAATTGTGGCGGTGCCTGAGCCCCGCGAACCGACCATCCCAATGAATCGTACACATCAATGGCGTTTACTACGACATCAGCATCGTCACGAAAATCTTCCAGCTTCCCAATGGCGCTTAGTGCGCTTCCGCGCAGTCCATCCTGGTCTTGACAATCTTGTTCGAAACGTCAGGTTAGGTTGAAGTGGCTGCCGATCTACAGAGGCCTGACGACCAACACACATAGGCACAAGAGAGGCCTGTTGTGATGCCACAATAATTATTGACTCTCTCCTACTGACTGAAATCAGGAAAGCATCTGCTTCCTTTAACAAACCGTACTAGCCCCTTTAAATTTACCAGGGACAGTTCAGTCAGGTTTGAGAGAAAGGATGCACCAAGTGCCGCCAACCTTCTCCTTGCCAAAGCCGGACACTGGCACATGAGATGGAGGGCGGATTCCTCCTCGTCCTCAGAGCCACAACTCCGACAGAAATCTTTAAACCATGATGGCGAGCCATCAACAGGGGCAACTAAAAAAAAAGGGAGTGCCCCGGGAGCAGGGTACCCTAGAAATGACCGTGAAGGCCCCGCGTCCGTATAAGCGGAGCACTTTGTAGTCCGAATCCGACGGATGCTGGTTTGCCGCTTTGTTAGCTCTACGCGGCTGGGGTGGGTCACTCAAAAATGGGGCGGACTTGCTCCCAGAAAAAGGGACACGCTACGTATTATTCATCCGTCATGAAATAATACTAGACACAAATACAAAAAAAAACATGGAAAGGGGCTTTTGTCCTTTAAGGACCAGAACCAGCTCTCAGGCATGGGCTGCAAGCCAGACTCAGCGGAGACGAAGCACCTTGCTAGCTAGCATTCTGCTGAAAAGGGGACCGAGAAACACGCGAAAATTTACGAAGGAGAAAAAACTGCCTCTTTTCGACAGGCCCGAGGTAGACAGCCTCAGGCCGCTGGTGGAGTTGGGGCCAAGACCCCAGACGTTAGGGGTCTTGCCGCCTACTGACCTTGGACGTAAAATAAACACACCAAAAAACTAGGAAAAACTACATGGTCAAGTCCCTGCCTTTAAAGTCTGAAAAAAAACAAAATTGACACTATTCACTCATTGGCCAGCCATGCCATCGCGAGGCCCTGAAAAGGAAAGTCTTACTGGGCCACGCCCAATGAGAAGGACAAAGTTTCAAATTTTAACAATTCATTTTAATTCCCTACATCTCTTATCTCGACCAGATACATGTGCTTGATAGGCAACCGGTGACTTTACGATCTATTACTACTGACTGATAAAAGAAGAATGATTACATCAACTAAATTCGCAATCAATCCATATGATCGCCTTCTTGAATTTTAACATCTAAGTCCGTCTGCGGATAACTTTTGATCATAACGTAACATATTACTGAACCGGTTTCAAAAAATAACAAGGAAACGTAAGTGCACCCTACGAGATAAAAAAAAAAGAAAAGGATTGCTACTTGATATGAATCGATTGGCATTGCTCTGTTTATATTGTTAATTTTTCCTGCCATTTGCTTCTTATAGTCTATATCTTACACGACTTCATGACATGTGCATATAATCATTAACCACATAGGCTTGAAAGTTTAATCGGAATTCAAATCTGCTAAAACTTAGTTGATTAGAATTAAATTTAATTTAATTTAATTTATTCATTCACCAAAACAAGGTACAAAATCACATATTAAAAAAAGGACATCAAATAAAAAAAATAAAAAATGGAAAAGTAAAGTAAAGTAAAGGAAAAAATAAAAACAAACAAGTTAAATAAGTATAAAACAAACAAATTAAAAAAAAGAGTAACATATAAATTAATAAATAGCAATCAATAAATAAACATTGAGATACAAGCTATAGCTTAAGGTTAAGGGTACGGATGGCATGGAAAAGAGAGGACTTGAAGGATGATTTGGAAATCGTAGGGGAATATAAATTGCTTATTCTGTTGAATACTCTGCAGCATCTATTTACTGGCTCATTAGCTCCATATGTGGTCGAATGAGAATATTCTTTTAGGAAACGATTGGACCTGGTGTTCCTGACAGGGATATTTATCAAAATTTTACTATTCAGGAATTCTACATTAATAGCGCCTCTAATGACGTCGAATGTGAAGCAGGCCGATATCACCATTCTTCTGGAGGCTAGTGTCGATAGGTTTAAATGACCCAGTCGAAACTCATAAGGGGGTAGGCTATTAAAATCATAAGGGTTGTATAGCTCTCGCAAAGCGAAAAGTAAAAATTGCTTTTGAATTGACTCGAGTCTGTCACTGTGGGTTTCAAAAGCAGGATTCCAGCTAATGCAAGCGTATTCGAGAATAGGACGTACGAGTGAAGTGTATAAAGATCTTGTGACCCACAGATTACGAAATTCTTTGGCTCGTCTTTTGATGAAGCCAAGTTGTTTGTTTGCACGAGATAGTATTTTATCGTAGTGTAAAGTGAAGCGGAGTTTTTCATCTAAGATAACACCGAGGTCAACAATGTTATCAACTCGAGTTAGCACATTATTACCGAGGAAGTACGTATTGTGTATGACCGTGCATTTTCTGGAAAAACTAATAACCTGGCATTTATTAATATTGAGAGAGAGCTTGTTTACATTGCACCAATGATCAAGGGAATCAAGTTTGGATTGGAGAAAGAGGGCATCCGATTTCGATTCAATGGTCAGATAAAGTTTGAGGTCGTCTGCATAGAGTAAATGAGGTATGCCTGCTAGGACGTCAGATAGATCGGAAATAAATATATTGAAGAGAAGTGGACCAAGATGGCTACCTTGGGGTACACCAGAGGTAGCATTAACGTTTTTCGATAAAAATCCTTGAAATTTTACACATTGTGTTCGATCGCAAAGGTAGGAAGTCAGCCAGCTGAGTAGAGACCCGGTAATACCGAATTTCTGTAGCTTAAGAATTAAGGTAGAATGGTCAACTCTGTCAAATGCATTACTGAAGTCTGTGTAGACTGCGTCAATTTGGTAACCTTTTTCCATTTTGCATAGGACGTCTGAGATTAGGATTGTCAAATTCATGGTAGTTGAGCGACCTTTTCTAAAGCAATGTTGTTGCTCGTTCAGACGGGAATCAACTAGCGGAGACAATTTGTCGTATACTATCTTTTCGAAAAGTTTCGGAATCGAAGACAAAATGGCAATGCCCCTATAATTTTCAATACAGCGTCGATCACCATTCTTGAATATGGGTGTGACATAAGAAAGCTTCCAACTGGATGGAAAAACTCCTGACGAAAGTGATCTATTAAAAAAAATATGCAAAGGAGTTATAAGCTGCTCTACACACTTGCATAAAAAGATTGGAGGAAGAAGATCGGGCCCAGGACCTTTGTTGCAGTTGAGTTCCAAAATAGTTTTACGTATTTCATCGCGGGAGATTTCTAAATGGTTGACAAAAGCCGTTGGAGTTGAATCGGAGGAAGAAAGGTGTGAGTTTGTTAGGTCTGGTGCACTAAAAACTTTTTGGAAACTATCTGCGAATAGGTCACATATCTCTTTAGGAGAAGAAGACGTTGTATTATTCAAAAACATCGACGATGGATAGCCAGTAGTTTTTCGCTTCACATTAACAAAATCGAAGAATTTTTTCGGGTCGCGGACTATATTTTCGCCGGTTGACCTAATGTAAGTATCATAAGCCTCACGAGACTTTGCTGAAAATTGCTTAGCGACTTGATTATACTCTTCCTGAATAGCAGAACTAACGTCAGTATTTTCTCTAATCTGCTTATATAGTTTGTTTCTACGATTTCGCAAATGCCTAAGGTCTCTATCAAGCCATGGCTCAGACAATTTATTTTTTTTTTTATCTTAAGTACATATCTTTCAACGGCGTCAAAAATTTTATTGTAAAAAGAGGAAATGGCTGTCTCAAGATCCTGAGTTGAAAGAATATTCGTCCAATCAATAGTATCAAGAACGTGTTTAATGCTGTCATAATCAGCATTACGGAAGTCAAATACAATTGAGTTATTGTAAGTTTTTAAGCAGGTGGAATCTGGAGTGGAAAGTTCGACTGACAGTGCTGTATGGTGTAAACTGTTGCAAAAAAGATGCTCAGCGTCATTAGTTGGACTAACCACTACTTCGTCATAAGCATTCGTGAAGACTAGATCTAACCAATTTCCATTTTGGTTGGGGATGTGGGAAACCTGCTGTAAATCATTACCATAAAAGGCACTCGCAAGATTGAAATCGTTGGTGTCTACCAGGTTTACGGGGAGAAGGTAGGAGTCATTTTCATCCGGAACAAAGCAAAGATTCGGACGATTGAAATCACCCAAAACAATTATTTTATCTTTTTCGCTAAGTGATGTCGCTAATGAAGATATTGTGTCACAAAAATTGCTGTAGATGGATTCTTCAGATCTAGGGGGATGTAGACAACAGCGATGTAAATTGAGTTGTTATTAGAGGAGATCCGAGCAATTATACATTGGAAAAAAGCATTTGGGGTGGAATCAACGAGCTCACTTGAAAATGTGTTGCTAACAGCAAGTAAGACACCACCTCCTCGCGACTGACCCGTCGCTTCTGTAAATGGTCCAAGTACTATCAAGAATCTCCTCATTTTTATGAGAGGCATTAAGCCAAGTTTCCGTGATGGCGAGTAAATTAAAATGGCATGATTTGGCGTCAAGGTATAATTTACTTAGCTTGCCTCTCATACCACCACAGTTGTGGTAAAAAAGTTTGAGGCTTGTCTGAGTTTGGTTAGGAAAAATGCCTAACAGGGTTGACTGATCTTCGAAGAGATTCAGATGTCATATTGCTACCTATACCTATATTTGCGGCAGCCTGATTGGAAACCTTGGAGCAGATTTTATTAGCTACGTTAGCATACCTGCTTGAGTGAGAAGATGACGCGTCAAATGCTGGGGGTATAGATGCATAATTATTATTACGAGTAGATGCATTACGAGTAAAAGCATCAGTTAACGAAGAATTATCTGTTGTCACTAGAGACTGAGACTGAGAAGGTGATGAGAAAGACTTATGGGCGGAAGGAAGTTGGGCAAAGGAGTGGCTAGGGATACAATTTCTTTCTACAATTTTTTGTTTCTTATTCCTAGTTTTGCCGGTAATGTTTCTCCAAGGGCTGAATGTCATCCCCTTCCAGTTGATGTTGCCGTTGTTTCCACTCCAGCACGTAAAAAGCCACGCATATTTAGATGGAACAAAAACTTTACAGCGTCTGGAGGATTTATGTTTGAACTGGGGTAATAATTTCACTTCGTAATCTTTTATGTGAAAATCAGCTTCGAGAATCGTTCCCAACCATTTGTCGTCAGCAGAACAAGGAATCCCTTTCACGAAGAATGCACTTTTGGTTGATGAAGTTGTTAATTTTGTCGACGTATGTTTATTGGGAAGAATTTCGTTGGTTTTTTTTATTTTTTGTAAACGATTCTGCCAATCATTATGGGACCAAAAAGTACCGAATTTGTAAATTGGCGTTTCACAGTTGAGATTTGAAAGTTTTTCTAGAGTAGATGGAATTGTGCTCTCAGCTAGAATCCTAATAGGTGATGTTGCTTTGTCCTTCGTTCTCATATTCCTGACCGTTGTTTTGCTATTCGTCTCTAACGTTGCGTTGAGGAGCTCTTGATGGAGTGTTATATCGTTCATTAATAAGTTTTCGTCTGCATCATTTGTTGAAGCATCGCAATGACGGTCTAAATCTTCCAATTTTCTGCTGATATCATATCTGCTGATATGATATTCCAATTTTCTGCTGATAACTTTAGTTGTTAAAAATTTACAAAGTAAATTAATTAATTATTAATTTAATTTACAAAGTAGCAAGGAAAAAGTCGCATGATATTAATGATCATTGAAACCAAAATACGTATTTCTGTTGTTAGGATATTATCTTTTCAATGAGTTTGCAGAAGGCTAGTCCGCTTAATATATATTATTAATATAATACATCATGAATCATAATACATCATGAATATTTACATACGTCTGCCTTACTAGAAACTACAAAGATTGGTGTGCGTCAAACAGAAAGCCTGATTCAGATCAAGTTTTCAATTGCTACATTAATATTATCTTGCCTGGGATATGTATCGTACCAACACTGAGGGCTACTTCCGTGCACTCGATGACATTGTTAATAGCCCAGTCATTTTAGCAATCAACCTCGGAATGATAGATAATAAGCTGAATTTTTGTATATAACTTCATTTTGGGGTCCTCAAAGTTGCCTCAAAAATCTCATAAAATCTCGTGTCTGCGTCGAAAATTATTCAAGGTCAAAGGTGAGAAAAAACAGTTTTTTTGCGATTATCTTGGTTTCTATTGCTCCAATGATGTTAACACATAGGATCGAAATTGTAGAGCATAACATTTGTGACCCATTTCATTTGAAGCACCTTTTCATGCGCTCAACTGTTTTTCCGATAGAGGGCGGTAAGCGCGCAGCACTCATTCATATGTACTGTAAGGCAAGGTCAACCGTAAATATACAAAAAATCAGCTTATTATCTCCCATTCCGAGGTTGACTCCTTATTTATGCTAAAATGATTGGGCCATAATTTTGATAAACTAGTTGCATGTTCGATAGGGCCAGGCTTGCTGTTTCAGAGTACATCCACCGCAGAACAAACTTAAACTAATATGAATTGAAACTGAATTATATCCCTAACATTTCGAATAAAAACTGCATAAAAATACATAATATCCAACTTATTTAAATTTTTATGAACGGTCGTCGCTTTTGGTTTAAGCCGTCACAGCCTACACCAGAAAACCAGGTTGCCAGTATTGAAATTACAATAGCCAACAGCCTATTATAATACATCCGACTATAGCTGGAACTCCCCGTATATTCGAAACGACATTTGTTTTAGTTCAAAATAAATTATATACAGCGGGAACTGTTGACTTTTGGTGGAGTTTCTCGGAAGGGCATTCGAGGGGTAGGCGTCGACTAAACGCTGGGTTCCATATGCTCTGGCGTAAGAGGCAACGGTTTGGCCAATACAGACCCAAGGAATTCTTATAGTTTTAGTAAAGTAAAGGCTGATATCCTGGAACTTATTCCAAATGAACGATCGGACTGAAAATATAGGATTATTTCTAATTTGGTTATTACACTTACGCCAATGCGTAGATTAGATTGTTGTTGAGGTGTATACATCAGGGCGATTGAACGTGGATCACCTGACGATAAAGTTAGCGCCACCGCACATATTCTGATAAATCCACTCATTCGTGATGAAAGACTAGCAGACGAGCGATTCGATGTTGCGGCTATCTGTGTAGACTGCGGATTAACGAAAGGCGAGATCGGTGGGCATAAATGGTCATGCGCATACGGATGCAAGGTTTCGTTCGGAGTACTCGATACAACAGGATGCTCCACGGTGTCTGTATGCTGCGTTGTGCCTGTGTTCGCATCACCACGTGGTAGGGCGAAGGCCTGATCAATGTTATCAATTTTTGGTGTGTGAGTGCGCGTTACCGGCGCACAGTGGTCTATTTCGCGAAAAAGGTGAACTTTATTCATGGGAACCACTAAATGTATGAAATTGAGTGTTTCTTGGGTTTTGAAACATGGGGAATCCATTTTTGGGGTTGTGTTGGCTCCAACTTTTAGCAAAAAGTTTCCAAAAAGGGTCAAAATTTGGAAAATTTCACTTTGAGGGAAATTTTTTTTTTATTAATAAACGAGTGTGACTTATCATTTCCATAGTATTTTTGCTGGCTGAACACGAAACCGCTGTCCAAATTCTCCTATCGTGCCTCAATGTTGAGGATCAATATCATTTTTAGAATTTATCCTTGCTGACGCAATTTTTATCAATATTGTGACGTGATAGCCAAATTTTGGATCACATTCGTGACAGAAATCCTCACTTTTTTTGCACTTCACTTTCATCATTAAATCATGCAACATTCGCCGCGTTACTTTATAATTGGCCATTTTTTGAGGCAACAGAGCAAGCCGAAATGAACAAGACAAACCAAAAGGAAACTTAACTTTGCAATAGCCGTTTTTTTTAACTTGTGCAAAATTACATGAGATACCAAACGAAAGAGCTGAATATAAGAGTGGTACCAAAACTATCGCAGGCAACTCCTATTTATCTCCTTCTATATGTAATATTAGATCGCACGAATTTTCTATGTCATACGATTTTATGAGTTTTGTGTAGTCTTTAAGACTTTTACACACGGACCTTTCTGTCTCAAATTGACCAAAAAGGTTTTAACAAAACTCAGACATTCTTCTAACTTAATTGTATTTCTTTTGTTTTTCAAATGATATAAATCGAAAAATTGACCTGCCAAATAAGTGCAAATAGACTTAAATACTATTTTTTGTAGGTGGGTATTTTCCCAAACTGTTCCCAACTGCTGCCGAAATGACAGTCATAAAACAGTGACAGTGATCATAAAACGCCCTATCCGACTTTTTTTCATTTTTGAGTTAACATCGAAAAACCTATCTTTTGTGGAAGCACTTTCAAATCAATAGTGAAAGTAGTGAAAAAGGCCTATCTACAGCATATAGCAAAAAACATTGAATTTACAAATATTATCATTCACCCATGCATGCATATTTACAATTTTAGCAATTAATACCTAGCACGAAATTGTTTTGTACAGGTAAAAATATATTTTCGATAATGTTGCTTTGCATATAATTTCGATACTAAGCATATACATACCCGAATTACTCTATGATCATACATGAATTATCATATGAACATATTTCATTGAATTGAATTCAGAAGCAACTTGGGAAATTTGATGATACTAAAGTACAGGTGAATGAGTAAATAAATGTATGAACAGCCAAATAAACATACATCACTTGAAACTTTACCAATAATATAACAAGTAAGTGTATAGAAACTATTGTTTTATTTATGAAATTCAACGTTGTGCTTATCTCAAACTCACGAGCTTCAACCTGGTACAAATGCTTGCTATTATGTGCTAGTGCAAATGATAAGAAAATACTGCAGAGCACGCGGACTGGCGCAATAAGCGCGCAAAATGTTGAATTTTATGCAAGGTCGCTGAACTTTGAAAGGAGTTTACGAGCGTAGCCGCAGCTAGCCGCAGGCAAACTAAGTTTGGATAGTTACTTTGGACTTTAATGAATACAACTAGACGTATTTCGTAACAACTTGTTGTGACCCTCTAAACTTTAAAGGGACTAGAAGTTTTAAACACCGAATCCCTATACTATCTGCAGTATGAACACGATGAAAGGGGGGGAGGCTAAATCATCAATGTCTTTCATAGTTTAATAACGCTGTATTACTCAAAGGTATTTTGATCTTCATATTCTTAATTTAAAAAATAGGTTAAAAGACAGATGCAATTTTTGGCTGTTTTCAGCACCTGTGCTCTTACCCTTAAACTTATGAAACCCAATTACCACCTCAAATGATGGGGGCCATATAGGACAATATTACCCCCAAGTTACAACTTCATACTTAAAAGTCCATAATTTGAATAAAGTTCACCTTTTTCGCGAAATAGACCACTGTGCGGCGGCGCAACAGAGCTTGCCATATCCAGCGTTGATGATGCGCACAATGGCGGCGGGTTTATTTGCAATACGTGTTTTTCAGCATCACTACCGCTAATCGCTTATTTCCCCGTATGCGCTCTTTCAGTGCTGACAAATTTTCAATTTCACAATAATGACAATAGTACCTATTTCGATGTTAGGAGATGCTGTCTTTGTGATTTGTGAGTCCTCTTAGCTTGACTAAGCAATTTGAATTGAGTGGCGCCTCTACACTCTCGTCAGATTGTTGGGGTGATTCCGTCGATGCCTTGCAGTCGATGAATATATGTCATTTGATATTAGTGTAGATATCGGTTGATTTGAGTAAAGTGATTTGAGTCATTTGATATTAGTGTAGATATCGGTTGATTTGAGTAATATTTAGTTTGGAATTCTTGGTTGGCTGGTGGGTTTTAGTGGATTTTTTTAATTGAGTTAGGGTTAATCTAATTTGGATATATTTTATTATCGCTTTGATTTGGATATTTTCTTTTTAGTGAGGATGGAACTATTGTGGATTTCAAAATTGATTTATTTTTTTTCTATACTTTCACTTGCCTTTTTTTTATGGATATATTTTTTTTTATTAATTCATATTAGATCTTGTGTAGCTTATTGGACCCTTAATTTCGACGCACACTGTACCGTGCTCGAAATGGCTACATCTGTTTCAAATTGAAATGCGTTTCAATTTGAACAATAACAAGGTACAGCAAGTCCTATGCGACCTTGTTATTGTAATTGGCCAGCGCTCGCTCGTTTCGAAATGCAATTTGCGTTTCGGGACAGTCGTTTGCAAGTCGTAGAGACAGTCGTTGGAGTGTCGCTGTGGCGAGGAGTCATTTGGATGTCGCGGTGGCGGACAGCTGGGTTGGGTCGTTGTGGCTACGGTCATACAAAAGGTTTTAAGTTTATCTAGCTTCGGAGTGCATTTTCGGCCACCTAACGAGAATTTCGTAGATCGAAACTGTTTCCATGAAAAGCGCATTGTGACCGAAACGTGGAATCGAAAAGAAAATCTAATTCTAAAGAAAATTAATGTGTGCTAGAGTGCAAAATTTGAGTGGAATAGAACGAGTTTTGCGGGCAACAACAACTGTGTAGAAGATAAGCGAAAACGACTTAGAAGCGTTCAATTAGACCAAGTGCTATTTGGAAATTGCAATTGAAAACTCTGCAATTATCGAAATTCACGTGCATGCGTTGTATAACTTTAGTTCGATTTTTGCAACTTGCACCAAATTGCACTGAAGGAATCACGAACGAATCATGCCCCATGAACAAGTGAAACGGTGAATAAACGAAACGTGTGCACGGCAGAGATTTTTATGTGTTAATCGCTGTTCAAGTGTTTCAAAGGCCCCAAATGTGATTGTGATTCTAACCAAAATGCCCTAGATAAGTGGGATTGCGTATGGAGTGTATTCGGATATTATAGCCTGTAAAAATAGAACTCGTAAGCAAGCAAAGTTTTGAAAGTTGGTTTTGACATTGGGTATAAATTAGACACGACGTGCGACGACTGATTTATTATGAAGCTTCAAGTCAGTTTGGGAGAGCAGATGATTACTTACCGGCAGATGTGTGGGTGTGTGTTTCTGTTCCGGTCTATGCAGTTTCGACTATCTCAAGTAACGTTCAATTGGATGCCGAACGTGTTAAGGACACACTTCAGATATTGGATTAAATATTTCGTAAGTTACAATTGTTTCCACCTTAATAGGGTTACGTGAAACGATTATTTATTTGATATGATTATTTGCGATCAATGGGCGGCGAGCTGTTTTCATTGAGTGAGTTCTAGAAAAGAATAGGTAACTACACATACTCGACCAATTTCCAGCTTAAAACCTCAAGCAGATGACAAAACAATTAAGCAGAAGAGACATTGAAGAACGTCAGATGTAGTTCGAAGACAAGATTCATTCCTAGAAAGCTGCTCTGTCATAGTATCGTTGCGTTGCTGTATTTGATTTTCGTTTCGGAGCGAGCATGGTTACCGAATCGGGATACAACCAAATTTTAATTGTGCGGCTATTCCCATTGCAATGGAAACGCTTTTATCCTTCTGGATCCCGATTTTCTTTTGTGAAACGAAAGCATTGTGGGGACAGGGTGTCGTCTTAGCACGCCCGGGTCATCTTCATTAAATTGGCATTATAGTGTTTTGTTCTTCGCGGGCATTTCTTGTTCCTCGATTCATGCGTACCGTTCCGGGGAAAGCTGTTGGTCTAAATACTCACACTGTTTGGATGGTTCCAGGGCATTTTCGATCGCATTCATTTATATCCAGTCTGGCGTGCGGATGAGTAAAGAATTGAACTATGAAGTTTGTATAAGTACGGAAATAGATTATATTGCATAACATCTACTAAAATAACTCATTGAAAACTACAAATTGTAAAGCTAATTCTAGTACACTCAGATGAAGATAGGTATTGCCATCATAAATAACGATAATATGCAAGCTGTAATTAATTTCGCATAGCGTGTGAAAACGAAAACGAGTTTTTGAAAGACCAGAATGGAACTGCAAGAGAATAAATCAGGTCTAATACTAATGGAAGCATGTTTTTGGTTGATCAAACTAAACATAATACTAATCGTCCATTACTAATGAATTGAGTGCATGTAGCATTAAGGAAAAAAAAAATTTGAAATTAAGGGGAAAAAAAATGTGCATCCCAACTACTAACCGAAATTGCAATGGTTTTTTAAAACTAAAGAAATTCATTTCTACCATTATTATGTACGATCTAGAACAAAAGACTACATCGACATATACGCCTTTATTATCACCTATAGAGTCAACCAGAACAACAATATCTAACTTCTTAGCGACCACAAGGTCAATAAATGAAATCAGATATAATATATTTCATCACGCTTGGAATAAACTTAAAGATTCATAAGCTAGTAGAGAAAAAAAGTAAGAATCAAAGAAATAGATTAATTTCATTATTCTCTATATTTTCTTTTTGCCTCCAACATTACTTTCAAGTCACATGGCTTTGACCCAGATCTATCTCAAGATTATGCACAAATGAAATGAAATTGAATTCCTGTTCCTTATTTAAAAGATTAGGTACATTAGATACTAAGAGGAGCAGAGTGTATTCTGCGAAACGTGCTTATGTTTTTTCTATAATTGTACAATTAGAAGAAATTTGGTCTCCTACATCTGCAAATGTAACAGTACAAGCACATTGTTTTATAGTTTATAGAGGATTTTTTTTTAATAATTACATGAACGTGCGTACTCACTATACTAAATTTTTTTGATATAATTATTATTTCGTATCATAAATGGAACAGAATTGCACCAATTTGCAGCAACTTCCTTCCCCAGAGTTTTAAGAGAGACGCATTTAGACTAATTGTTTATAGTTGGGTTTTTTTTTCTCTCGCGCCAATTATAGTTATCTGTTATCGATTCGAACTAATGAGTTAATTAATAATTTCCTTAATATGCTTCTTGTATTTTTATAAATTAATGGAATGGAATTTTACTTTAGGCTTGGAAACAAAGCTGCACATTTAAAAGTCTAGTTATTAAAAAAAAAAGAAAAAAAATTTTTTTTTTTTTTGTATAGTAACATTTACCTCAAGGCTGAACCTTGTTTGTATATGAAGATGCCTACATAGCTGTAGACCGAGTACCGATACTATGTTATTTAATCGCAGTGTAATTGAGTCGGCAGCAATAATAATAATGAATTTGTAAATTTTCAACCTATTGGTCTTCTTATTGGGCGAAAGCCCGGGAAGCTCTCTTCTCATTTTCAGGGTCCGCGCGAGGCCTGGCTGGTCAATAATGTAGTTTTTTTTTGCGGATTTACAGCATTTTTTAAAGGGAGGGATACTGGCCAAACAATTAGCTTTCACTTTCGTATTAGTTTTTGAATTTGTTTGAATATGGCGGGTGGAGAACCCCAGACCATCGGGGTTAGGGCTCCGCCACCATCGGGGGCCCGGGGCTGTCTGCCTCACCCGGGTTCCTCTGAAAAGAGAGGTAGCATTTTTCCCGCTTCTTCCTTCTTTAGATTTTCAAGTATCCGGCTCCGTGCGTCGTCACGAGCACTGGGTCTGCTTAGTCAGCCCATGTTGCCGACCCACGGGTGGTTTCCTTAACGGAACTATGCCCCCTTTTGTCCCCTGGGTATTTTTATATACCAGTTTGCGGCTACGTAATCATGACGGATGAATAACATTAGGCTTGCGCAAAACAGTTCAGTTAAGTGAAACGTTTCACCTGATCTCGTTCACTTTAGTGAAATGTTTCACTTTAACAGTTCACTAGTTCATTAGTTCAATTCCAAATCAAACAGTTCATTTGATTCAGTTCAATCACCATATCTCGTTCACTTTTGAGAACAGATTTAGTTCACTAGTTCAGTGCTTCTCAATATCAATCTATTTCACAGGGATCTGATCGATATGGTGGAACTGTATTTCCGCGTTATGAATACATTGTTGTCTTGTGATTAAAGATAGTAAAAGTATGAACTTTTTTTCAAGATTTCAAAAGCTTGGTTGGTTGAGCTGGTAGTTTTGCTAAAACCATCAAGTCTGATCAAAGTGTATGATCAAATATTATGTAAAGTAGTGTTTTGTCACCTTTTCAAGTATGTTAATAATATCCTTTTCAAGTATGTTAATAATAAAATAAATCTGCTTTTAGATAGTGCAGTTTGAAAGCATATCAAGTATCGAGTATTTTCGTACTTGCGAGTATTTTATTCAAATATTCAAAAAGTTTTTAGGGCAAAAGTAGCTGAAATCGGCGAATTTTGAGTTAGAGTGCTTTCGGACATAACGGGCCAAGACCTATTGCTGTGATACAAACATTTCGGTTTTGTAGGGGAGTAAGGGGTTTTTTGGCCATAGTTTGGCCAAACACTGCTTTTATGACACTTTTGATGATTGAAATTGGTCGGGGAGTACAATAGTTATATTTTAAGGACGAGTACAATACGAGACGAGTACAATAGTTATATTTTATAGGGAAAACGAAGCATGATGAATGGATTCCACAGTGTTTGAACGGTGTAGCGGATCCTCGAAGTGCTAAAGTAACTGAACAGAAGATTTGATAGCTATTTGACTTGGAACAGTATCGGGTCAAGAAGAATGATAGACGGCCGTTGAATTTTCTTTGTGTTTGCGATTTGAAAGTGTTGTTGTTGATGCGTTTTTTCAATTACCGAACAACTCGGTAATTAACTGAAGAGGGTTTTTATAAATACCACAACTGGTTCGATGATCGGGCGTGATACCTACTTGATGGTAATGTCAAGCAATCTGTAGCGAATAAGTTACTGCTGAGCATCACGATCGACAGACGAAATGTGTGTGTAATTTTGGCTCCATTTTTTCTCGTCGCTTACTACGGTAGTTACCCACTTACTGACGAAGAAAATACATAGTACTGGTGCTGTATGGGCTGCTGTGCTAGGATATCTATTGTACCAGTTTATATTTGGCGATCTGTTGCTGGATCGCATGTAGATATCTATATGTTTGAAGAAGCGAGAGGAGTTTTGTGGTGATTACGACGCTTTCTATATAGCCAACGAAACGGATATTTTGGAATAATTTATGGAATTGGTAAATGTAAATGTGTAAATGTGAAGTGTGTGTAGATTGCGGAACTGAATTGTAAACGAGAAAAAACCGAAGGAAAAAAATTTAAAAGTCCTAAGGTTCAAAAAAAGTTTAAAAGTCCTAAAGTTCAATTTGATATTTAACTTCATTACGAATTTCCACTATAATAGAATTTGAATATAAATGATTTGGTGTTAATTTAAAAAAACAAGAAGAAGAAATAATTTTGCAGTGCTCCAGGGGATACGGTACCGTCATCCGGATTCACTGGTAAGTGAAATATTCTTATTTTAAAATGTGTATGTGTTTTTTATTTACTATTACATTTATGTCACTTTGAATTCTAATTTGGTATTGATTTTTTTTTAAACAAGTTGAATTTTAAATTTTATGTAGTAAGTTATATGTTATGCTATGCTCATTTTGAATTTGATTTTCCTTTCTCTTTTTTTTGGTATAATATATTTATTTTTTTTTTTTTTGTTGTTGTTGTAAATACTGGGTTTTATTTTCCTCCCACTACAGCAGCTTCTGCGCTAAAGATGTAACTGGATCGAGATAAAATAGGTTCAGTGGAGCCATGTGTGGGTTCCCTTTTCCTATCATGTAGTTTTTCTTATGTGGTGTTTTTTCTTGATAATAGTAATGCGTGACACAGCTAGGGCTTGTCCTGCCCCTCATAAACCTACGACACCGGTGACTAGCCGGCACCGCAAAGTCACGCGAGGGTAGCAGGTCAGGCCAAAATTTCTGTTGTGGTGGCGGCTGTTCACAGCTGTTCCGCAACACCACCCATAACGATGCTGCAGCAAGTTTAAGTATTCTTTAGACCATCTTTGCCAAAATTCCGTTTTGATTTTTTGAATTTGTCTCCAATCATCTAACAGTCCCGTTCTGCTTGGCTGTGCTGTTGGGTCGACTTGGGCAGTTGACGGTTCTCCAAAGAGAAAATGGCCTGGCGTTAAAGCGGTTGCGTCATTTGGATCTGATGGCATGGGTGTTAACGGTCTGGAGTTCAGAATTTCTTCTATTTCCACCAAAGCGGTATGTAGCATTTCTTATGTAAGCTGTCTCGGCGTTATAAATTGCGCGCATTTATATTTAAAAGAAAAAAAATCACCACAGCCATCCTAAAAAGAGGGCGATGGAGATTTACGAACCGAAATAGCTACTTGAGAGATCCGCGTTTGGATTAATCTAGGTTAGTTACATAATAAAAGATAATTAGGGTTAAGTAAACAAATCCGCCTAGTTTAATGCAATTAGTAAGTTATCAATTTAGTATGTAGTTAGTAGATAGTAGCAAATAGGGTTAGTATCAACGCCGCACCAACGTGAAAACAACACGAGAAAAATACCACAATAAGAAACATGTCGAGCACTAAACATCACCATCAACGACAATCACGACATAAATAAAGCCCCAATATTCCGGCAGCAAACCAGCCCAAACTCACGACACACGTAGGAAAACACGACACAGAAAGGACACACGGTCCACGGTCATTGAAACGAGCTGCAAAATCACCCCAATAACTTAACTCTATCAACTTACTAGTAATTCACTAGTCTTTCGGACTTACGAATCGCGATGACAGTTCTGGTTGTCAAACGGCGGGTGGAACAGATATTCCACGGTGAAGATCGAAACGGAATTAGCGGGAATGGGCCGCAGAGCGACCGGTTTAAATCAACGACAAAGGGGCTCCAGCGAGGCAGAAGTCGACGTCGCGAAGATTTTGCAAGGTAGTGTGCACACTATTTTTAATCTATAGTTTTTTTTCCAATCTGTTAGCTCACAATTTATAGTTTGAATTAAGCTTGGAATGGTTAAGTAGGTTGAGAATTATCGAAAATGTTTTAGCGACTAGGCTATAAGAAAGTGAATAAAGCGTGAAGTGATGTTATATTGTCAAGTGACCGGCTCTTAATATTGTGGCATAGATTAATCTAAGTAGCGGAATTCGTTTTTTTTGACGTTTTTCTCGTAGATTCGCGTGAGCCTTTTCCACATCTTAGTGCGCGCCGTCACAACTTCTCGCTTCAGTGCGACGGCGGTTCGGTAGTTTTGGTTAAAGTAAAGCGAGTGGCGCCCACCGACGCCAATTTTCTTCGCGAGCAGAAGCCGCCCGGAACTACCGCCCTTTTAGTCCCAGTCGGGGAGAAAATGGTTTTTGGGACGTGTTGCACGAGTAACGGTAATAATTTGGCGCCCAACGTGGGGCTAACGGTCGTAACGGTACACGGAAAAATTTTTAAGTTTCTTTGTTACGCACTTGTGTGACTGAACGTAAATTTTATTGAGCAGAAAAGAAAGGTTATTTTGATAGTTAAATTGAAGTTTTCGGATTTGATTTTACCAATAGTTCATATAGATTTTCATATATAAGTGGAATTCTTAAAAAAAATGACAAATGTTAAACAATTTGGATTCCCACAAAACAATTTGAATTCTGGTGTTACAGTGTGTGGAAGTGAATGGATAAATAAGTAAATGTGTATGAGTGTGTTAGCGTACTGAAGTTCTGGAGCAGGAGTTTGAGTGTTCGGCGGTTTTTGTTTCAGCTCACTGATCGCGGTTTAGATTGTCAGTGGCCGAGGTTAACCGAGCTGATATTGTTCAGGTGCTCCTGTTTAATTGGGAAAGATTAAATATATCCAGTCCCAAATTGTGGGAACACCAGTAGGAGCAGGAAAACTTAATTTGGGATCCAATATCTTTCAACAGAAAAACATATGTTTCGCAAAATATCTTTTGAAAACTGCGTTTGTAACTAAATACCTTGGCGTAAGATGGAATTTTATTGAATACCGTACGGAAAATTAATTTTATCTCTATACAGGATTGAGTTCCGGAAAAAGTGAACGTGGTATTTGTAGTGTAGGATAAATTTGAATTGGAGCGAGTGTAAGTGAAGAAATATAAAGAAATAGTTCGAATTTAGCGTATGTGATAGAATCTCATCAATATCTCTATTGAGATAAATAAAATTTGGAGTGATTGAGTGTAGCTACGGGAATTTGTTGGTGAAGAGGCTGAGGACATTTATCCGGTCTTTCAAGGATGGTATTGTGCTAATAGGACTTGTCGGGGTAGAAGTACTTTGTGACTGGGTACTTCTGGTGGTTTAGTGCTGGTTTTTTTGGTTCGTTGGCCGTTTAACTCTCGTGGGAGCATTTTCGAGTTGAAGGGCTAGAAAATTGCACTACAAATTTCATAACTTATCTCTTAGGCGTGCTACGACTCCTACTCTAGATTCATTGTAGACACCAAGGTCAGTGCAGTATACAATGAAGATTTTAGTCGATAGATTGTCCAACGACGAACTCGTCTACGAGCTCGCTATTAGGGGGTTTCCAGCAGATACCGTGGATAACATGAGAAAGACCCTGCGGGCGACTTTAAAAGCGGAAACGGCCCTGGATACGTCATACATCGAGACGGACTATCCCTTTGGTTTTGATACTGATTTCGCGGAGCTGTCGGCGAAGGCGGCGGAGATCGAGAAGATAGTGGCGAGAGTGTCGGCCGATTAGACAGCTTCAGAACATGTTAAGGCGGGAGTTAAAATCGAGTTTGGGTTTCGACGGTTAAGTAATATGCAGGCGGTATCGAGAGAGCAGAAGGAAGGAGCGAAGAGCTTGCGCAATAGGCTCATTTTAGCGATGGGTGCTCTAGTAGAAAAGGTCGAGGGGCCCAGTGAGGATGAGGAGGATCAGCCTAACGCGATTCAAGACGCAGCCACGCCACAATCCCCCAAGCATGGAAATCCGGCAGAAGTAGCCAAATGGGGATTAAAATTCAGCGGTGACTCGTCAGGATCAGTTAATGCTTTCCTAGAGCGCGTAGAAGAGTTGCGAATGGCAAGAGGACGCACTAAACCTTAACTCAACCTCTTCGACTCGCGAGCGCTAATTTGGTTCCGAGCGAACCGGGGCCTGGTCAGTTGCTGGGGCGAGTTAGTGAAGGAGTTGAAAGCGGAGTTCTTGCCATCCGATTATGAGGACCGTCTATGGGAAGAAATTCGGAGGTGGACTCAGGGCGAGAGCGAATCGATAGGGGTCTATGTGGCTATTATGGAACGCCTTTTCAGCCGTTTAGAAACAAGCTGCTCGGAGGAAGAAAAACTGCGCCTGTTGCGGAGGAACATAGCTCCGTTTTATCAACAGCAACTGTGCTTGACGTCAGTGACTTCCATTGCGGAGTTGGTGAAGATAGGCGGGACCCTGGATGCCACAAGGGCATCGGTGGTGGCGTTCGTGCCTCCCAACACACGGTCGAGGCGTTGTCTCGAACCAGACCTAGCATATGTTAGCTCTGGAAGCGTGGAACGAGTTTCAGTACTGGCAGAATCGAGTAGGGTTCAGTGCTGGAACTGCAGGAAGGAGGGACATATGTCGAGGGACTGTCCGGAGCCTCGTCACTGTTTTGGATGTGGTCGTCCAGGTGTTATGAGGGCGGCCTGTACAAATTGCCGGAATCGGAGCCAGAGGCAAAGATCAGGATCTCAACCAAATCCCAGTTCTTCGGAAAACGAGCGTCGTGCCCACTAAGCGGTTGGGTAGGCACTACGATAAGGCCGCAACAAGAAGGTAGTCAGCCGATGGTGGAGTATGCCTTGGCAATAGGAAAACTAGACAGCCACCCACACTTGAGAGTGAATATAGAAGGCGTCGATATGGACGGGCTGTTGGACTCGGGGGCAAGTCGCACAATTTCGGGAGAAAAGGGATGGTCTCATCTGGAGAGGAAGGGATTAAAGCTAAACCGGGAGAAGGTCGAAGAAGTGCGACTCGCGAATGGCGACACATTTTCGGTAGCAGGGGAGATTCAATTGAAGTTTACGTTAAACGGAAGAGTGCATCAGCTAGACGCGTTGGTCATATCGTCCATCCCTCAAGAAGTGATCCTTGGGGTCGACTTCTGGCAGCGTTTTGGGGTCGTCCTCGACATACAGGGGCAGCAATGGACTTCAATTGAGTCGGCTGAAGTGGTGCCGGGGAAAGCGCTGCGGAGTCAGTCCCCTTTGTCAGTACAGAAGTCGGGCATTTTAAAGGATTTGCTGGATGAGCAATTCAAGTTGATGGGGGACGGCTTGGGAGGCGCTAAGTTCGTCAAGCATACGATTAAAACAACATCAAGTCCTATTAAGCAGAGGTACTACTCTGTCTCACCAGATGTGCAGAAGCAGATCAACATTGAGTTGGACGAAATGCTGAAGATGGGAGTGGTCGAGCCATCGTCAAGCCGGTGGCCGTCACCGATTTTACTGGTGCGCAAAAGAGACGGGTCGTACCGGTTTTGCGTGGACTTTAGGAAGGTCAACGTGGTTTCAGAGAAAGACGCTTATCCTCTGCCCTATATTTCTACCACGTTGGATAAGTTACGCAATGCGAAATACCTTTCGACATTGGATGTTAAGTCGGCCTACTGGCAAGTGCCAATGGCGGAGGATTCTCGGCAATATACAGCTTTCACCGTGCCAGGGAGGGGTTTGTTCCAGTTTCTAAGAATGCCGTTCGGTCTACATAATTCGGGCGCAACGTGGAAAAGTCTGATTTATGCGGTGCTGGGTCCCGCACTAGAGCCATTGGTGTTTACTTACCTCGACGACATTATCGTGGTAACTCAGACATTCGAACAACATATGGAGATTCTGCGCAATGTTTTCTGTCGTCTGAGGGAGGCGGGTCTACGGGTATCTAAGGAAAAATGTCATTTCTGCCGGGCGAAGCTTCGGTATCTGGGGTATCTGGTGGACGAAGAGGGTGATTTTCCTCGCCCAACTTCAGTGAAGCAGGTCAGACAGTTTCTGGGAATGGTGTCCTGGTACCGGAAATTTATCCCGGACCATGCGACGTTGGTGGGACCTCTCAACGATCTTTTAAAGAAGGGCAGGAAATTTATCTGGACGGAGGGAAGCGAACGGGCGTTTGTTGATTGTCGACATAAGCTGACTACCGCACCCATTCTAGAATGTCCCAATTTCGATCCCCCTTTCAAAGTTCAGACTGATGCCTCTGACGTGGGGATCGGGGCGGTGTTGAGCCAGGCACATCCAACGGGAGAAAATATAGTGTGCTACCGTAGCCGATCACTATCGAAACTCGAGAGGCAATATTCGATCACGGAAAAGGAGTATTTAGGCATATTGTGGGCTATCGAGAAACTCCGCCTGTTTCGTAAAACTACTTTCACAATGAAAACTCACTAAGTCCTTTTAAGGAACAAATGTTTCGTATAAAACTCTTTCACGATGAAAACTCACTAAGTCCATTATACCAAAATTTATCAAACTTGTTCAATGCGATTCACAACTATTGAAAATGATTACTTCACATTAAACTTGTTCCAAGCGGTTCGAAACTATTTAGGATGATTACTTCAAATTAAACTTGTTCCATGAGATTCAAAACTATTTAGGATGATTACTTCAAATTAACACGATTTAACAAAGCGAATAAGTAACTATATGTCCAATACAATTTAACTATGTATAATGTTCAATCCAAACGAATTTGCAATCAGCTAAACTAAAAACTAAACTAAAACCGTAAACCTTCAATTTATTTGAACTCAAAAGTATAGGTACTCATTACCGCAAACTCTAACACAAAGGTATTTTAAAATATCTGTGTTTTTGAACCGCAAACATTAAACGATGTAAAAACTAGTACAAATAATTCCAGTTTGAGTGCCGCTGTTTGGCTGAATTTGTTGCTGATCAGCTGCTGACATCCCTTGCTGTCAAAATATCAAATATCAAACCAAGTCTGTCGCCGGTTCCCAAACAACAGCTGTCACTGACATTCAAGAGGTAATGTTCAATTTGTTTTCGTAATCTTAATTGCAATTTATCTTTTAGGTCGACTGCAAACACCGCCCATACATCGAAGGTACTCGTTTCGTAGTGATAACCGACCACTATTCCCTGGTCTGGCTGAATAAGCTGAAAGACCCAACCGGACGATTGGTAAGGTGGACCGTGCGTCTCCAGCAATTCGATTTTGAGGGCGTACATCGAATAGGAAAGGACCACCTGGTGCCAGATGATCTTTCTCGGGCAATTGCTGAAGTCAACAGCTTATCTGTCTCCCCGGAGACTGATGGATGGTATTTGAACATGCTGAAGAGAGTTAAGGAGAACCCAAACGGGTATCCAAATCGGAAGGTAGTAGGAGGCATCTTGTGGAAGCTCGTCAAAGGACGGTATCCGGGGTCATGGGAGACGAACGCGTGGAAACAGCTCGTTCCCGTAGAAGAGCGTTCCAAGATCATGTTCCAGTGTCACGACGAGCTCACAGTAGGCCATATGGGGGTCCAAAAGACAGTCGATCGACTAGCGCGGCAGTTCTACTGGCCGAAGATGGCAGTAGATGCGAGAAGGTATATCCAGAGGTGCAAGGTCTGCCAAGCTGTTAAGATAGAGCGGAAATCCCCCATGGGTCAGATGGTGTCGAGGAGTGAAGAAGCGATTTCCCCATGGGAAATGATATGTGTGGATTTGGTAGGGTCTTTACCACGGTCTCTACACGGGCATGCGTACATCCTAACAGTGGTGGACTATGCTACCAAGATGCCACTACTATTTCCCTCGAGAAAAGCAACAGACGCGACAGTGGTTCGTTTGCTCGAAGAACACGTCGGCTTTTTGTTTGGTGTTCCGCGAGTTATTGTATGTGACAATGGGTTACAATTTCGATCTAAAGAACTCGCGCGGGCAGCAGAGGCTCTGAGCATTACATTAAAGTTCACTGCACTGTATCACCCGCAAGCAAATCCAGCGGAACGTGTCAATCAAAACATCAAGCGCCTGCTAAGATCATACGTGTCTGCGAATCACAGGGAATGGGATAAGGTACTGCCAAAGATCGGTTGTGCTCTGCGAACATGCACCCACGAAAGTATGAAGGCAACCCGCTATTTTCTGAATTTTGGGAGGGAAATGACCATTCACCCTAGGAGTCCCCAAGCCCCAGAGTTATAAGGGAAGAGAGACACGCAAGAGGACGGAACAGGAAAGGCGATATAGCTGCAGAGAATTCGTGAAGAAGTTTGCGAACGGTTGAAGACGGCAGCTCCTCCAAAAAAACCTCTGAGGTATTTTGCTATGGTACTAATGAATGGTGGTGGGACTAGAAT
Organism: Nemotelus pantherinus; assembly: GCA_963978885.1. Classification (NCBI taxonomy): domain Eukaryota; kingdom Metazoa; phylum Arthropoda; class Insecta; order Diptera; family Stratiomyidae; genus Nemotelus; species Nemotelus pantherinus. The sequence goes on from OZ022264.1 coordinate 116,396,929, forward strand.
ATAAGAGGGGTAGGTTAGTGGTGGCGGTGAAAAAAATATATAAACTTTAGCATAGTTTGGTGGGGGGTTAGCATAAGTTTTCATGTGTGGTGTAGTAGCCTGGTTGAATTGAGTTGGATTAATTAGCGATAGGTGGTCGTACAGATTAGGTGGTGATTATCCCAGAATTCAGAATATTGATTTTGTGCGTTTACATAAGGGTTAGTTTTAGTTAGGTTAGATGGGCGTAAACTTAGATATAAATGAGTGGGTTCGTTTTCTCAAATACTTTTGACATAATTTTGAAATTAAATGAATACGATGAGCGTGTGATGGACTCCGCGTCGGTCCTTATATATATTTTTCCTTATTCCTTTATTGTGTTCCATTATTATTTTCCCTCCCTTTCGTTATTTTTCTTTTCCTTTGCTGTTCGGACTCGGGTACTTGGGTACTACTTTGTAGCGATGGATTTCGGAGTTTTACCTAAAAGCGAGTTCGATCGGCATTAGTGGTTGATGTAGATATATAGGTTTCGATCCCAACGCCAAAACAAACAAAAATCAGAAGCACGGCATGTATTTTAAGAAACATAGGTGTAGAGGAGTTCAGAGATAGAATGATAGAATGGATGGTTGCGTGAAGAACAAACCAGAATTCAAGAAGAAAAAAAAATATAGTTTGTTTTTTTTTATTTACCTAACGAGCGAATTGATTTTCAAACAATCTGCGGAGTCTATGAACTCGGCACGTGTGACGGTCGTAGAAAATTATCGAGAATTTCTAGAAAATTTTCTGCAGTGAGGGGGGTGTCAAGGCATTATAAATTGCGCGCATTTATATTGAGTGACAAAAAAAATGTGGAAAGACGGAATACACTTTTTTGTAGAATCATATCAACCATTCCTTATCCAAAGCAACAAAACTAAGCTATAACACAAATGATGAAAATGTTCAGTGCTGGCAAGACTTTCCCAACGAAGCAGCAATAAGTTAACCATAACAAGCTCATACTTAAATCAACGTATCCTTTGAATTTTGTTCTCATCGCAGGATTTCATGGAATGTTTCAACGATTAAACGTTGTTTGAGGCTGCCATCCGAAAAATTTTCAAAACTCGGATAATTAAAAATTGGTTTCTTATTTTTATTGCAAATCCTTTTCATATGAGTATGTAATTTCAAGCATCTGTTGGTGCAATATTAACGAAAATGGCCAATGCAGCAAAGTGTGTTAGCAGCAAAGCAAAATATATACCAAATCTGCTTCACGTTAAGTTAAACCCAACCAGTAAATTTCGTTTCGATTGAATCACTGCGCTGGAAGTTATACGGGTGAATAGAATTTTAGGGTTACCACCCTCAAAACTTTCCAAATTTTTAAAGCGTTAATATTTGTTGTTAACTTTCATTGCAGGATGATTCCCATTTGCAAATCTAATGGTATAATCACTTCGTAAGAAATTTCAAAAAATTACAAGAATGGTCCTAGCTGGCAGCCTTTTCATGATTTTTATACGAAATTCCTATGACACTTGGTTCACATTAACGTCCATTTAATGCAAAAACTTCGTTTTGATTTCTACACTGGAACAGAAGTTATAGAGAAAAAGCTTTATTTTGCTGACCACGTTTGCAAGATTTTGGAGACAAAAGTCACCAAAGCTGGCAACTTTATTCTAATTTTGCAGCCAAATTTCCACCAAATGTTATCTAAAGTAAGATCCAAACATTGCGTGAATTTCGTTTAAATGTGATGGCTGAATCGGAAGTTATAGGCCAAAAAGCTGATTTCTTTCTCAGCGATTTTTCAAGATGGTACCACGGATACAGGATTGCCCGCATTTCAAAATCGCTTCTATCAGACCTGGTCCTAGCTAATACTAGCACGTCCTGTAAATTTCATTATGCTCGGATTATCCGGTCGTCAGTTCTCGTGAACAGAAGTTTCGAGTGCTGGAAATAGAGGAAATTTGGTGATGGCTTGCCGTTCTTGTGCAAATCGGAATTTTGCAAATTTCAACTTGACATGAAGGACAATATATATATATATATATATATATATATATATATATATATATATATATATATATATATATATATATATATATAGATATGTATATATATATATATATATATATATATATATATATATAGATATGTATATATATATATATATATATATATATATATATATATATACATATATATATATATATATATATATATATATATATTTATTTATTTATTTATTTATTTATTGTCATAATCAACAGATACAGATCCAATTAAAGATTAGACAAAGAATAAACTTATATATAAAAAGAAAAGAGACTATAAATTGAAATTAAATAAAGTATAATAAAACGAAATATCATCATAATTCAAGGCAATATTTCGTAGGATAAAACGCATGCTCTTAACTTATCTTTAAAGGTGCGTAACGAAGGCGGAAGAGGACCAATATTCAAAGAATTATGCTGCCTAGGCAAGCGTAAAAGAGGAGAGTAAAAATATGTGTGAGTACGAGCAAAGGGTACGTTGAGAGTAAATGGAGACCTGGTAAGACGAACCGAGTCCCGAACAGAAAACTGACTGGGGATAGAAGTAATAGAACCAGTAATCATCTTGTATAGGAGACATTCGTCGAAATACACTCTGCGTGAAAGGAGGGTAGGGATTCCAAGGATTGAAAGACGCATACAATACTCACAGTAGGGAATACGGTACTTGAAGAATAGAGAGCGAGTAAATTTACGTTGTACCGACTCAACAGCATCAATTAAGAAGCGGTAATGAGGACACCAAATTTGACAACAATATTCGAGGACACTACGCACGAAGGAGATGTACAGACGAACACACGAGGAAATATCAGTGAAAGGTCTGGACGCTCTTAGAATGAAGCCACATAAGCGCGAGGCCTTGGATGTCACACGCAAAATGTGGACATCAAATTTTAATTTACTGTCAAACACAACACCAAGGTCCATGAAATTATTAACCGGATTGAGGACGGAGCCAAGGATACAATAGGAAAACGTGATGTGGGAAAATTTACATATGAAGGACATTTGGAAACATTTAGCAACATTGAGGGTAATACAGTTGGCAAAGCACCAGTTACCCAGAGCAGACAGGTCATCTTGCAGCTTGGAGCAGTCGTCCACTGACTCAATAACCCTGAAAATTTTCAGATCGTCAGCGTACAAGAGACAAGGGGAGTTGAAGTGGGAAGGAAGATCATTTATAAAGAGGAGGAAAAGGAGAGGACCAAGAATCGACCCTTGCGGGACACCACAAGTAGGATAAAAGGGGGAAGAAGTACAAGAGTCAAACGTTACAAAACAAGCACGATCACGAAGATATGAGGAAAACCAGCAACGCAGCTGACCCGAAATATTGAAACCATCGAGCTTAGATAGGAGGATTTCATGGTTCACGGAGTCAAAATCCTTGGCAAGGTCTGTATATACTACATCCACTTGCTTTCGCTGGTCGAAGGCAGAAGCAACAGTGTTGGTGAATGAAAGTAAGTTGGAAACTGTTGACCTACCCTTAACGAAACCATGTTGCTCAGAAGCGAGAAGAGGTTCAATTAGGGGATAAACCCTATTGTAAACAACTCTTTCAAGAAGCTTACTGAAGCAAGATAGAAGGGATATGGGACGATAATTGGAGACGCAGGATGAATTTCCGGTTTTAAGGATGGGAAAAATATTCGCGGACTTCCAGGGAGAAGGAAACGTGCAGGAAGAAATACTTAGGTTAAAGAGGACAGATAAAGGAACACACAAAGATGATGACAGTGACTTAGCAAATATGTTAGGTAAGCCGTCGGGACCGCAACTGGTGCTACTATCTAGATTAGCAAGCAAACCTTCGACCTCCAACGGGTTCGTTAAAGACAAACAAAAACTATTAACATACGTGGAGGGAATATTAGCAGAGAAGAATGGATTAGGTTGGGAGGTGGCAGAGGAAAAGAAATGAGCAAACAGCTCACATATTTCTTGAGGCGAGGAAGCAGACAAATCGTTTAGGTGCATCAGAGAAGGAATAGAGGGAGACTTTTTAAGAGAACGGACGTAGGACCAGAAGG
>OZ022264.1:116403509-116406009 GCA_963978885.1 Nemotelus pantherinus
ATATATATATATATATACATATATCTACATATACACATATATAAATATATATATATATATATATATATATATATATATATATATATATATATATATACATATATATATATATATATATATATATATATATATATATATATATATATATATATATATATATATATACATATATACACTGGTGGTCAAAATAATAAATACACCCCAAAGTTTCTTGTAAAACATCTATTTTTTCAGCTTGCAATGCTTTTCAAGCGATACAATCAGCTGCAATGAATCATTAGATTGGGAGGAGAGTTTTGTATGTAGTAAGCCTGTTCATATTGGTTTCGCGCGTGTCAAATTGAAATTGATGGTCAAAGGACCATTTTCACATTGGACAAAATAATAAATACAGTGTTTATAAATAAGTACTTTCGGGCCACTTTTTAAGTTTTTTTTCAAATTTATTTTCTTTCGAGTAAGTTTAGTGAAAACTTTTCTACTAAGTTCCAATTATCTGATTTCGTAATAATTCTTTAGTTCAAACATGGGCCGAAATAAGCACTGCTCCCCAGAGAAGAGGATCGAACTTCAATGCCTAAGGGACGACGGCTACTCTCTTCGAGAGATTGCACAAATTTCTCACTGCTCTTTGGGAATGGTCCAGAACGCCATGAAGGAGAAAAATGATAAAGAAAATCGCGGCCGGCCACGGAAAACCACTCCATCATTGGATCGAAAAATTATGCGCGTCTGTAAAAGGAACCCTTTTACGTCTTCGGTCGTGATTTTGCGGGAAACAAATGCTAACGTGAGTGCTAGAACAATTCGTAGAAGATTATTGGACGCCGACTTACCAGCCCGATCATGCTACCGTCTTTCAGTCTGAATTACATGCTATACGCATGGCAGTTGAGTCCATTAGCGGAATATCAACCAGACCAATGACCATTTGCGTCGACAGTAGGGCAGCCATTCTCGCTCTTGCGTCTTACAGATGTTCTTCAAAAACTGTTAACGCTTGCAGAGTGGCTCTCAATGAAACGGCAAGGCATATTCCTATCCGGATTATGTGGGTGCCAGGGCATAGTGGGGTCATAGGCAACGAAAAAGCTGATGAATTGGCGAGGAAAGGTTCAGGAGCTAGCAACTGCCCCTGCATCACTGTACCTCGGTCAATCGCGGACGCCACAAACAAACTTGATGCCGCCATATGGGCCAAACTAAAGTCCGAATGGGAAAACAGGCTGGACTGCAGGGTGGCCAGGACATTATGGCCATCACCTGATCCAAGCAAAAGCAGGAAACTGCTCAAGCTCAGCAGGAACTGCTTGAGAACCACGGTCGGCTTGCTCACAGGGCACTGCCTTACCGCATCTCATGCGAAGAAAATGGGACTGACATCCAGCAGTTTATGCAAGAGGTGCGAGATGGAAGAGGACACCATCGAGCATACTCTCTGCGATTGTCCGGCCCTCAATAATAAACGCCTCAAAATTTTTGGTACATAGTACTTTCAAGGGTTAGCAGAGGTGGCTGGTACCGTCACGCTGAGTCAGCTGATCCAGTTTGGCGAAGCGGTCACTTGGCAGCTCTAAAAAACCAGCGGAGGGTGGCAAATGGGCCCAAACTGGTGGCCTAATGCAAGCCGCGTTTCCCGGCAGCCCTCTTTACTAACCTAACCTAACCTACCAGCCCGATCGCCAAGAAAAGTGCCTCTCCTAAGTAAAAAAAACATACGGAACCGACTAAATTTTGCAAGGGCCCATTTAGATTGGAGTGGAGAAGAAGGCATGAGAAAATGGCGAAATATTCTCTGGAGTGACGAATGCAAATTCAACATCTTCGGATCGGACGGAAAAGAATATGTTAGGCGTCCTCTCAAGAAACCATTTGATCCACAATATACCAAAAAGACCCGTTAAGCATGGCGGAGGTAACATAATGGTGTGGGCAGCATTTTCTTGGTATGGTGTAGGCCCAATTCAGTTGATTGACGGGATTATGACCAAAGAAAGCTATTTAGACATACTAAAGTACATAATCCTGCCATTTGCAGAGGAAGACATGCCGCTTCGATGGACATTTCAACATGATAATGATCCGAAGCACTCTGCAAAAATAGTGAAGAATTGGTTGCGGCGCAAAAAAATTTCGGTTCTCGATTGGCCGGCGAAGTCACCGGACTGTAATCCTATTGAAAACTTATGGAAGCAAGTCAAGGATAGGGTTTATGTACATAAACCCAGAAATAAGTTCGAATTGTGTACTGCAGTAAAAAGAGAGTGGCACCTGATTTCAAAAGAAAGCCGTGAACGTTTAGTGGATTCTATGCCGGCTCGTTGCAAACAAATTCTTACAAATAATTGTCACGCGATAAATTATTAAGTTGATATTATAATAAAAAATTAAACAGAAAACTTCTCTTGAATAGAATTAAATTTTTCAATATAATTTCTCATACCGTATTTATTTTTCTGTCCACTCTATAATTGGGATAATGAATCCAAATCGGAATATA
>OZ022264.1:116416009-116431009 GCA_963978885.1 Nemotelus pantherinus
TATATATATATATATATATATATATATATATATATATATATATATATATATATATATATATATATATATATATATATATATATATATATATATATATATATATATATGTATATATATATATATGTATATATATATATATATATATGTATATATATATATATATATATATATATATATATATATACATAGTCCCTGGCCAAAAAATTATGAACACTTGCAAATTTCATCATTTTGCTGCATTGTCCTTAAGTCTTTCTTAGTTACAACGCATGTGGCGTTTAATTGCTGAATGTTCGGGATTACTTGATTAGTTTACCGTGAATTTATCATGGTTTGATCCTTTTTTCAGGTCAAAAAGTATAAATGCCTGGCAAAAGGTGTGAAAATTGCCAGTTTTTCAAGTGTACAAGAATCAGTGAGTGTGTTGTTTTCGTATTGTTCTCTGTGAATATTTTGTTAGTTGCGTTTGAAATTTCATATTTTAGTGAAATAAACATTAAATACTTACGTAAGTAATGCAATTAGTGATACTTGAAATTTTAGTTTAGCCAAAAAGGGACACAATTTACGAATATTTATTTATTTATGAAAATTTAGTATGGGACGTAAAGCAGATATCACTGCAGAGAAAAAATCTGCCATATCTGTATTCCTGAGATCGGGAAACCATTCCTTAAGAAAAATAGCTCGCTTGGAGGGTGTTTCGCCGGGTACTGTTAAGCACATTCAAAATAAAATGACAGAAAATCTGTCTCCCATTGGTTCGAATCGAGCAAATTGTGGGAGAAAAAAAAAGACTACGCCCAGGGGTGATCGGAAAATTATTTCCATTGCTGCTGGACACCGCAGGACACCTTTACGTGACCTCAATAAAATGATTTCCGAGGCGGGCGTGGATATATCGGAGCGAACTTTACGAAGAAGGTTGAAAGAAGCAAGCTTCCGATGCAGGCGACCAGCAAAAAAGCCTCGTTTAAATGAAAATCAAAAAAACAAGAGACTTTTGTTTGCTAATGAGTATGCACAAAAGTCCGATGAATTCTGGAAAAAGGTATTTTTCATTGCTCTTTAAATATTTCTTCAATTTAAAACCAATTTTTTAATTTTTTTAATTTTGCAATATTTTTCAGATAGTCTTCACTGACGAATCGACCTTCCAATGCCTGACAGAAGCCAGTCAATTCGTCAGACGGCGTCCAGGAGAGAAATATGACTCGTCCTGTATTACACAGACTGTAAAACATCCACCTTCTGTTATGGTATGGGGAGCCATAACAGCCGACGGACCGGGACCCCTGTATTTTGTCGAGGGAACGATGCGACAAGACCAATATTTAAAGGTTTTGGAGACGGTCGCTATGCCTTATTTTGCTGAAATCGGGTTTTGGACAGTTCCATACACTTTCATGCAAGATGGTGCTCCATGTCACACAGCCAAAAGTGTAAAAAGGTTCATGTCCGACAAAAATATCCCTGTTTTACCTTGGCCAGGAAACTCACCGGACTTGAACCCAATTGAAAACGTGTGGCATGAGCTAAAGCGGCTTGTTTATAAAGAAAACAATACCAGCCGTCCAATTTTAATTGAAAACATAAAAAAAAATATGGCATGAGGCACCCAAAATCAAAGAGTGCATCAAAGCTTGCATAGAAAGTATGCCGAGGAGAATCGAAGCGGTTAAATCGGCTAAGGGTGGCAACACTAAATATTAATTAAGTGTTAGTTATAAAAAAGTGAATTAACTTCAAACATATTTTTCTATAATCTCTGTAAACGATTTTTTGATAAAATAAAGATTAAACGTTGAGAAATGCACTCAAATCCAAAAATTGTGAATTTTTTTAGGTGTTCATAATTTTTTGGCCAGGGTCTGTATATATATATATATATATATATATATATATATATATATATATATATATATATATATATATATATATATATATGTTTATATATATATATATATATATATATATATATATTTATATATATATATATATATATATATATATATATGTTTATATAAATATATATATATATATATATATATATATATATATATATATATATATATATATATATATATATATATATATATATACACTAGCGGTCATGAAAGCTGCACCACAGACTCTAATTATCTACTTTTCCCATTTGGGCTCAAACCGGTTTTCTAGAAATCATTTACTTGCTAAAGGGATATTAGTACAAGGATAAGCTATCGATAGAAGGTAACAGCAATTCAGTTTCAGCTTGCATGGACTAAGGAAAGATCTAAATTTAGTATGGGACGAAAGTACAAACAATTAACCCGGGATCAGAAAGTGAAAGTAGTGTGTTATAGTGAAGAAGGATTGTCTGCGAGGTGTATAGCAGGTAAAATTAAGCGCTCGCATACCACGGTTACCCGGTTTTCAGAAAAAAAAAGACAACGTTAATCCCTACATTCGGAAACCAGGGACAGATCCCAATCGGAAGACAAATCGTCACGAGGACCGAATAATAATACGCCAGTGTTTAACCGATCGGTTGAAAAGTGCAGTTCAATTGCGAAATGACTTAGAAACATCGTATAGAATAATTTTGAGTGTCGAAACAGTTAGACGAAGGCTTCGAGACGCCGGTTTATTTGCAAGAAAACCTGCAAAGAAGCCTCTTTTGACACAAAAAATGAAGTCTGCGAGATTAGAGTGGGCAAAGCGCTACAGAAATTGGACCGTAGAGGACTGGAGGAAAGTAATTTGGTCGGACGAAAGCAAATTCAACCTTTTCAGTTCCGACGGAGCTCCATATGTAAGGCGCAAATAAGGCGAAAGACACAGTGACGAATGAGGACCGTGAAGCATTCTCAAAGCCAAATGGTGTGGGGATGTTTCTCTTATTATTTTCCCGGTCAGCTGGAGTTTATACACGACACTGTACGATATCGGCAATTAATAAATGATAATTTGTTGCCATCAATAGAAGAGCACCTAAAATTGGTTTTGTGCAGAGAAGATTGACGTTTTGGATTGGCCAGCCCAGAGCCCTGACTTAAATCCAATAGAGAACCTGTGGAACGAAGTCAATGTTGAAATCGCTAAAAAAAATTATCAAAATATGAACGATCTATGGTCGGCCGCACAGGAAGCTTGGTATGCCATGCCCAAAATAAAATGCCAAAAACTCGTGGAAAGTATGGCTCGCAGGTGCGAAGCTGTCATCAGAAACAAAGGCTACAGCATTAAATATTCATGGTAAAATTTTTCTACATACCAAAACACCAACAAATGCAATATTAAAATGATTTGTTTCTCTTTTTTTCAGATTATGCCATTTATGTGTCCAGCTCATATCAGTGGTGTTTTTTTTCTGAATGATAATTTTTTTTTTTATTTTTGAATTTCAATTTTAGTTTATATCAATATTAATGATTAATAATAAACCTTTGGAAAAAAACCAAAAATTTGTTGTTTGTTAATAGTATTTACGATATTGTAGCATTAGGAAGAACTTTTGCTAAAATGTGCCATTTATATGTACATAGCTGTATATATATATATATATATATATATATATATATATATATATATATATATATATATATATATATATATATATATATATATATATATATATATATATATATATATATATATATATATATATATATATATATATATATATATATATATATATATATATATATACATATATATATATACATATATATATATATATATATATATATATATATATATATATATATATATATATATATATATATATATATATATATATATATATATATATATATATATATATATATATATATATATATATATATATATATATATATATATATATATATATATATATATATATATATATATATATATATATATATATATATATATATATATATATATATATATATATATATATATATATATATATATATATATATATATATATATATATATATATATATATATATATATATATATATATATATATATATATATATATATATATATATATATATATATATATATATATATATATATATATATATATATATATATATATATATATATATATATATATATATATATATATATATATATATATATATATATATATATATATATATATATATATATATATATATATATATATATATATATATATATATATATATATATATATATATATATATATATATATATATATATATATATATATATATATATATATAGTAAAGAATTATAGTTTTGCTAAGAATAATATATTATACAAATAAGATAAAATTCATCTATATTTTAAAAAGAACAAAAACCAGCATCATACAAAATAACAATAACAACATAGTAAATAATTGTCCGTAATGTCCAATATAATCAATTACAATCGTAGCTCATAAGATAGAACTGTAAATGCTGAATCATCATCACAAGGTTGTTTCAGTATAAGAGAAATTGCATTGCATTATTTGTCGATTTGACTATTTTGCATTTAATTATTAATTGGCACATTTGATGACTCCTATGGGCACATGGGCCATCAAGTTCGCACGTTCCCATGATGTAAAATCAGCGTTGTTCGCTTAACTTGTTTATATCGTAAATAGGTCAGTAAGCAAATCGATCACCTCGTATGTCAGCAATTGCAAAGTGCAAATAAGTATGATGATGAGTACACTTTCTTTGTAATAATTTACTATATAAGGTCGTACCAAATGTGAAATAAATGGATTAATCATATCGAGCACTCAAGTCTTTCGTTGGTTGAAGTTACTATAGTGAAGTTAAAGGTTAATCTAGTGGTGCAAACCAGTTCGAGTGATTTGGCTATACAAGTGTAGTAGCAGACATTTGAACATTTTTTGGTCCGTCGATCCGGATTATTAGACAACTGTGGAGAAATTGTTCTTTACCGCAATCTCTGATCTCAAGCTTTCCACCGTGTAAATTGAAATAAGATCAATTTGGTGCAAACGAAAATCAGAGTTCCGGTGCAAAAAGAATCTAAAGTAACCACTTGTCGGGATTTGTGAACATCTGCGAGATTTCAAGATGACGAAGGGAGTGGTTTTGCTGCAACAGGACAATTTTAGCAGTCTGAGCAGACTTAATCGAAACCACTCGAAAGATAGCACGGACAGATATTCCCTTGGCTATTTTCAAGCTAGACTGCAGCGATTGGAAGAGGTATGGCAGGCGTGCGAGGAGCGACATGGAGCTGTCCTGGACGACCTTTCAGCAGATTCCGACAAAAGGAAGTCCTACTTGGAGGAGTACGAGAAAATCGAGGAGACATATTTGGATTTGCTCACTCGCTTCAAGTCGGACATGGTGGAATATCAGTCCACCTCACCACCCACCGACAGCAAAGGTTCATCAGCAACGAATCGGTTGCAGTTGGAGCGACTGGCCATCCCAAAGTTCCATGGGAAATATAGTCAGTGGCGCACGTTCAACGACATGTTCAATTCGTTGATTCATAGCAACGAAACGCTATCTGCGGTGGAAAAGATGCAGTATCTAAAAACGCATGTCCAAGGCGATGCTGCAAGAGTTATTCAGCATTTGGATGTGAACAACGAAAATTACTAGGCAGCACTACACATGCTGCGAGAGAGATTCGACGACAAAAGAGCGATGGCGTGGAGTTACCTTCATAAATTCCACAAGTTGCCAGTGGCAAAGGAAGATTGCGATTTCTCCATCAAGCAAATCATGGATGTCACGGCAGAATTCATCGCCAACATGAATAGTATTGGTGTCAATACTGAACACTGGGACTTGTTGATCATCTACACAACAAGCCAGAAATTGGACCAACTATCTCCACGATTGTGGGAGGCGTCATTAGGAGCAAGCTCAGAGCTACCTAGATTGGAATCGTTTTTGGTATTCCTGACAAGTCGGTTCAGGACATTGGAGGCGTTGAACATCCCTCGCAAAGCTGCTAAGATTGAAGCATTAACTACTACCACAGCAACGGTTTGCAGCATATGTGGAAAGGACCACTATATCAACCAATGTGATAAATTCAGGGTGATGAACGTGCAACAACGGAGAAGCGAAGCAAAAGAACGAAATTGGTGATATAATTGCTTAAAAAAAGGACATGGCATCAACCAATGTCCATCAAGTAGTAGGTGCCGGACGTGTTCCAAGAAACATCATTCATTGTTACACAACAATGGAGCCGCAACCGGGACACACAAATTAGCAGCCGATGCTAATCCTTTCATCCCGAATGCCCAATCATTATTGGCGGGGAATGGAGCACAGGACCAAGCGATACTATTAGCGACCGCTCGAGTCAACGTGCAAAACAGTTCGGGCAGATGTATGACACTGAGAGCTCTGATAGACTCCGGGTCGCAACGGAGTTTCATTACAGAGTCAGCAGCTCAGTTACTTGGTCTGAAGAAGCGATTCGCGAAAGTTCAGGTATGCGGAGTAGGAGCAGTCACAAACCTTCAGACTAAAGGTTGTGTGATCTTGGCTATTAGAACGAAATATGGAGATTCAACAATCAACGCATCAGCTTTGGTATTGCCGAGCATAACAAACTTATGCCCGTCAATCACGATGCCAATCAAGCTCCCAGAAGGACTATCAGCCGACAAGCTAGCTGACCCAAATTACGGAGCTCCGGGACGAATCGACATACTGCTTGGTGCGGACATGTACAATGAAATCGTGCTATCAGGGTTCAAAAAAGGGTCTCCGTGTGCGATAAATACCAGATTTGGCTGGATTTTACTCGGTCCCACCACTTCTCCGAGCAATCAAGAAGGCATACTGTCGCTGATCACTACTGAAGACACCACGGATAAGCTGGTCAAGAAATTTTGGGAGATAAATGAAACAACCAGTAAATGAAAAAAATGAAACAACCAAATGAAACAACCAGTAACAATGGACGAGCAAGCAGCTATGGGCTGGTATCAGCAGACTACCAAGCGAGACGAATCTGGTAGATATGTAGTTCGACTCCCGTTTAAGCAGGGTGCTGAGCCCGGGAAAATTTTGTGCAACTCCCAGCAAAAGGCACATATTCGGTTCTCACAGTTGGAGAAACGATTGCACAATGACAAGTTTTTGAGAAGCCAATATGTATCATTCATGGAGGAGTACCTATGGCTAGGCCATATGGTAGAAGTACCAACAGCAGAGACATTTTCGAAACAGACATACTATTTGCCTCATCACGCCGTACGCAAGGATGACAGTACAACCACGAAACTTCGAGTTGTGTTCAATGCGTCCCAAGCAACACCAGTAGGCAAGTCACTCAATGATATCTTGCTTATTGGTCCCAGTATCCAGAATAGCATTACGCGAGTACTGATGAAATGGAGAACTCACCGATACGTGATAGCAGCTGATATAGAGAAGATGTACCGGCAAATACTTGTGCATCCTCAGGATCAAGACTATCAACGGATACTGTGGCGAAGTCATCCATCAGAACCAATCAAGCATTTCAAGCTTCCAACGTTGACATATGGCACTGCCAGCGCTCCTTACCTAGCTATGCGCACTTTACATCAATTAGCGGATGACGAAAGGTTATATCACCCAGAAGCATGTCGAGCTATTAAAGAGGACTTCTATGTGGATGATGTCTTAGCCGGAGGAGAAACGATCGAGAAAGCGCAAAACCTACAACAGGACCTTATTAAAGTACTGCAAAAGGGAAGGTTCAAACTACGGAAATGGGCAGCAAATCACGATACGCTGCTGGAATCTATTCCTGTTTCTGATAAAGAGGCAATTTCACCGCTAAACATCAATGAGGATGACCATGTGAAAACGCTAGGATTACGATGGCATCCAGCGAAAGATTGCTTCTTCTTTAAGATCACTTTAGAAGACATCTCAAATGCCTTGTTCACAAAACGGCAACTACTTTCTGAGATAGCAAAGTTATTCGATCCAATGGGATGGTTACAACCATGTAGGGTAATAGGGCAAATAATGATCCAGCAGCTGTGGTTGCAGCAAACAAACTGGGATGAACCAGTCGCAGAAGATATTGGGGTGAAATGGCGGAACTTTCGCTTACAGTTGCCGGCCCTCCAAGAAATCTCAATCCCAAGGTGGTTACACTGGAGTAAGGCAGCAGAAGTTCAAGTCCATGGATTTTGTGACGCCTCAGAAGCAGCATATGCAGCAGCCATTTACGTACGCATTGTGGAACGTAACGGCTCCACAATTGTCCGACTCGTAACATCAAAGTCTAAGGTCGCACCGTTGAAGGTTCAATCAATTCCACGATTAGAGCTGTGCAGCGCTGTGCTTCTGTGCGATTTGATGACAACTACACTAGAGGCCCACGGTTGAAAGGATGTACGTCCTTACTATTGGACAGATTCGATGATTGTATTACAGTGGCTCCAAAGTCCAGCAGCAAAATGGAAGGTGTTTGTCGCTAATAGAGTAAGCCACATTCACTCTACATCCGACATCAAGCAATGGCGACATATCAACAGCAATGCGAACCTAGCAGATGTCGCTTCTCGTGGAATTTTTCCAAACCTTTTGCAGAACCATGCATTGTGGTGGAACGGTCCAGGCTGGTTAAAAGAACATCAAGATACATGGCCTAAATCGAAATTTGTATGCAACGAGGCTATGGCTTGTGTAGAAATAGGACCAAGAGCAACGTGCCTGACAACTGTAAAGGTAGAAGAAAAGGAGAACATAGTCCAACGATTCTCCTCATTTACGAAACTCATCAGAGTCGTTGCTTATTGTAGAAGATGGAGGTCTAAAACTCGCAGTTCATTTTTGAGAACGGATGAGTTACAGCAGGCTGAGAACACACTCATTCATATGATCCAGCAGGAGGCGTTTGCAAATGAAATTAGGTCACTCAAAAGCAACAACCACGTGGAGAAATCGAGTTCACTAATTAGATTAACCCCGTTTCTTGATCAGGACCAGATACTGCGGGTAGGCGGGAGAATACAGCAGAGTGCTGTAAGTTTCGCTACGAAGCACACAATACTAATACCCGGAGGACATATGGCTAATCTAGTCATAAAACATTACCATCATATGATGTTGCATGGCCCTGCCCAGCTAGTACATTCGACAGTTCGAACAAAGTATTGGATCGTTGATGGTCTCACCGCCGTGAAACAGTTTGGGAGGAAATGTACCCATTGTTTCAAATTGAACGCCAAACCAAGCCAACAGCTGATGGGTATGTTGTCTCACGAACGGGTGCGACCGGGAAAACTTTTTGCTCGAACCGGTATTGATTTCGCTGGTCCAATCACAATCAAATGGAGCAATGGTAGAGGAGCGAAGACCACCAAGGCATACATAGTTGTGTTCGTATGCTTATCAACAAAGGCGGTACATCTTGAACTAGCTAGCGACTTATTATCGAAGACTTGTGTCGCAGCTATTCGAAGATTCATAGCAAGGAGAGGTCTCTGTCATACTTTGATTAGTGACAACGGCACCAATTTCGTAGGGGCTGACAAATTGTTACGCGAAGCTGCGAAGAAGATGATTGAAGAAACTAAAGAAAACCATGCTGTCATCAATATCAACTGGAAGTTTATACCTCCAGGAAGTCCTCATTTCGGAGGAATTTGAGAGGCAGCAATGAAAAGCATGAAGCGGCACTTGATCAAGACTCTCGGTTCGCATTTGCTAAACGTGGAAGAGATGTTCACGTTGCTGGCACAAATCGAAGCCTGCATGAATTCGAGACCATTAACAGCACTGAGTACCGATCCACACGACCTTAGTGCGCTAACTCCTGGTCACTATTTGACAGGAGAACATCTGTTTGAATTGCCAGATGGGCATATGGAAGACAACGTGACTAAGCAATGGCAATTAATACAGAGAGATGGAGTCTAGAATATTTGACTCAGTTGCAGCAGCGGGAAAAATGGTTCAGTGAGAACCAAAAAATTAAAGTGGGTGATTTAGCCCTGATCAAGTTTGAGAATCAGGCGTCTAGTCAGTGGCCTATGGGAAGAATTTTAGCAGTACATCCCGGAAGCGATGGCCTAACTAGGGTAGTGACTTTGAAAACAGAAGATAACATTATCAAACGGCCGATCATGAAAATCTGTCCATTACCTAGCAATGAGGAATGTGGAGTCGAGCAACCATCAGAAGACGTTATCACCAATCCGAGTACCCACAAAAGGAAGCATGAGGCTAGACCTTCGAAGCGAACATCAAAGATATCTAAAATAATGGTAAATTTGTTCGTTTTGCTCGTTTGTGTCACGAATGCCAAAGCCAGCTATACCATCAAGCATCCTGGACCAGGAGTATACGTTGAGCACTTGGGACAAGTACGGCTGATAAAGGGACATTTTCGATTGAATGTTAATGTCTCGAATGAAGAAATCATCGCAGACCTGCAGAATACCCAACAAGTATACATTAACATTTCACATATCTGTAAGGAAGGACTCCGACTGCACCCAGATATACGCTGTACAGAATTTGTCGACCAGTTAGGATAAGAAGTCAACAGGACTATGGAGGCGATCAAGCCGTGGGTTCAGATGAGACAACGACGTGGGATTCTAGGAAATATACTACAAGGAATTTTCGGTGTGAATGATGAAATTTACACAGATATCGACAAATTGGACAAAAGTCAAAACCAAATTATCGAGACCGTGGAACATCACGGTAACCTATTGTTAACCACTACCCAATTGTTAAATGAGACACGAAGAGCCTTGAACACTAAAATGAATCTTCTTGCCAGAAAAGTGGATCAGCTTTCCAAAACAATGGCAGAAACTACTTCCTGGTATATTGATCAAAACCGTATCAACATCCAGTTCTTAGCAGCATATCAACTAGCATTTGGTTGGTTGGGGCACATCCAAACCCACTATGAAGTGTTTCACAAAATCAAGTCAGGAGTAGGGAGCATCATGGAAGCGCTGTCCGTAGCAACCGTAACGAATACTCTGTCACGGGCACAAGACAAATTAGAGGGTACGCTTATTATAGTACCTAAGGAGATAGGCAAAACTCGCATTGCCAGCCTACAAAGTGGAATTACGATATTTGGCAGCTTCCACCTCATTAAGCCAAAGAAGTTTGAACTAATGCATTTCACTGGCATACCACGCCATTTAGGAAATGCAAATTACTCGGTTCCCGACATCACACCAAATTACTTTGGAGTACGATATGACGACCAAATATACTTCACGCTAACTCCGGAACAGCTCGCCCAGTGCGAGAGGATTAACACCATCGATATTCATTGCTCAGTTAATATTTTATTTACCGATTCAACAAGCAGTCTTGTCCTCAACACATAATACACGTGAAGAGTATAATGTGGAAGCAGCTAGTCCGGCCTAACACATGGCTGTTTCTCGCCTCCACTGCGAACCCTGCGGCACTTACGTGTAACGGGCAAAGACAAGACCTCAAAATTGAAGACGTCGGTATTCTGGAAATGGAGCCCTTTTGTAGCCTCAGAAGCTCCACCGCTATTTTGCCAACGAATCCAGTAACATTTAACAGCGTTACTGTTCACTACACATATGTTAAACCGATGATCCAACAATTCAACACTACCAACACAACATTTGTGTACGAGCCATTAAAACTGATTCTCGAGCAAGATGACAATTTTATTCAGAGCATCCAGCATCAGGAGGCCATACTTCGAACTGATATGACGACTACCTCCTGGCATCACTTGAGACACCAAACCATAATGATCGGGTCTAGTTGTGCACTCGGGTTTCTGGTTATCAGCGCCATTATCGGTGCGCTGTTCTGCAGAATCTACCAACGGGAAACCTGCCAGTCAACACCACAAGCAACAGCAGCTTCGGAGCCCACAAGTCAGTGGTACGATCTCACCAAACGATAACTCACTCGCGCACTTTGGAAGAACCGCTGGTTCTTGGCGGGCAGAATCTTTAGAATTATAGTTTTGCTAAGAATAATAATATATTATACAAATAAGATAAAATATCATGTATATTTTAAAAAGAACAAAATCCATCATGATACAAAATAACAATAACAACATAGTAAATAATTGTCCGTAATGTCCAATATAATCAATTACAATCGTAGCTCATAAGATAGAACTGTAAATGCTGAATCATCAACACAAGGTCGTTTCAGTATAAGAGAAATTACCTTGCATTATTTGTCGATTTGACTATTTTGCATTTAATTATTAATTGGCACATTTGATGACTCCTATGGGCATATGGGCCATCAAGTTCGCACGTTCCCATGATGTAAAATCAGCATTGTTCGCTTAACTTATTTATATCGTAAATAGGTCAGTAAGCAAATCGATCACCTCGTATGTCAGCAATTGCAAAGTGCAAATAAGTATGATGATGAGTACACTTTCTTTGTAATAATTTACTATATAAGGTCGTACCAAATGCGAAATAAATGGATTAATCATAACGAGCACTCAAGTCTTTCGTTGGTTGAAGTTACTATAGTGAAGTTAAAGGTTTATCTAGTGGTGCAAACCAGTTATATATATATATATATATATATATATATATATATATATATATATATATATATATATATATATATAAATATATATATATATATATATATATATATATATATATATATATATACATATATTTATATATATATATATATATATATATATATATATATATATATATATATATATATATGTATATATTTATATATATATATATATGCATATATTTATATATATATATATATATATATATATATATATATATATATATATATATATATATATCTATATATATATATATATATATCTATATATATATATATATATATATATATATATAAAAATATATGTATACATATATATATATATTTATATATATATATATATATATATATATATATATATATATATATATATATTTATATATATATATATATATATATATATATATATATATATATATATATATCTATATATATATATATATATATATATATATATATATATATATACATATATATACATATATATATGTATATATATATATATATATATATATATATATATATATATATACATATATATATATATATATATATATATATATATAAATATATTTATATATATATATACAGGGTGTCCCATAACGCAACGTCAAGCCGGAAAGGGGTGATAGGGCAGGTGGTGACAGTAATCAGAAAACTATTTAAAAAAAATTTAGCTGCGTATTTTTTGAGATATTCGCTTTTGAAAAAAAATTGAAAAAATGCGTACCCTGTGACAATCTTTTCACTGCTACATCTACAAAAATTTTTTTTTTTTTAATTTTCTTTTTATAATATAACCCCAGATAAATGCTCTTTAA
Source organism: Nemotelus pantherinus (assembly GCA_963978885.1). Taxonomy (NCBI): domain Eukaryota; kingdom Metazoa; phylum Arthropoda; class Insecta; order Diptera; family Stratiomyidae; genus Nemotelus; species Nemotelus pantherinus. The sequence continues at coordinate 116,429,365 of OZ022264.1, forward strand.
ATTACAGCCAAAAATTAAAAAATTACTGTTTTAGTTTTCAGTGAAATAGCACTTCTTTCACCAAAGATGTACTAAAAAATAACTCTTCACCCAACTTCATCTAACCGTACTGAAAAAAAAATGTACTAAGATATTTTGGCAAGTAGCTTTAAAAGATAGTCTACTAAGTCCTAATTCCAAAATGGTATTACACTTGCTTCTTAATGACTTAATTGAGATGAATATAAATTTTCTAACAGTCCGACATCCTAAGTTTGTTTTCGCACTATTTGATATAAGTTGAAATTAGAAATCAATTATTGAACAGAAATTACTTACTTTACTTATAAAAGGTGTTCGAAATGCTTGCCATCAGCGGCAATGCAGGCTCTGCATCTTCTTAAGAACGACCTTGAAATTAGGCGGGCAAAACTTCTTGAGTTTATTTCGTCGACCGCTTTTCTAATTTTAGTACGTAGCTCTTCTAAGCTTTGTATTTCAGTGGAATAGACTTTTTCCTTTATTGCGCCCCAATAAAAGAAATCCAAAGGATTTAAATCGGGTGAACGAGCTGGCCACGAAATTGTTCCACCCCGTCCTATCCACCTCTCGGGATACTCACTGTTGAGAAATTCCCGTACACTTCGAGCATAATGTGCTGGGCAGCCATCATGCTGGAAATACATGTTTCCATAAATCCTCAGTGGTACGTCGTCCAATAGTTGTGATAATTGGTTTTCCAACATATCCAGATAAACTTCGGCATTCAAATTCCCCGCAAGCTCAAATGGCCCAACAACTGAACCATTAAGAATGCCCGTCCACATGTTTATTTTAAATCGGTGTTGAGATTTGTTCTGTCGCATTAGATGCGGATTCTCCACGTGCCACTCGTGCAAATTATGGAGATTCATGTAGCCATCCTTGGTGAATGTTGACTCATCCGTCCAAAGAATTTCGTCAAAAAACCGCGGATTTTCTCTATACTTCTCCAGCATAGTTTGACAAAACTGAATTCTCTCCGGGTAATCTCGCGGAAGGAGACTTTGTACACGTTGTACATGGTATGGATGAAGTTGGTTTCTCCTTAGAATTCGCTGAACTGAGCTCTTGGGTACTCCTGTAGTCATCTGAATGGCACGCACCGAGGTTGACGGTTCTTCTTCAACTGCTTCCAATACAGTGTCCTCGTAGAGATTCCAAGGTCTTCCCGCACAAGCCATTCGATGGGGCAAGCGACCCTCTGAAAATGCCCGATGCACGTTTATGAACACTCGATGATCTGGATACCGTTCAACATTTGGGTACCTCTCACGATAAAGTCGTGCTGAAGCAGAAGCATTGGATCTGCATTCCCCATAAATTAGGTGCATATTAGCATATTCCTGTGCACTATATCTAAACGGCATTATGGAATTCACACTTTACACTTTCAATAAACGGAACTACGGGAGTATTCTCTTATTTGCTAGAAAAATGCACACTTATCAAATGACCGTAATCCACTATAATGCCACGCAAATAGCAAAATAACATAACTACGCATCTAATTTTTCCATCGACCTATAGGTAACGGTTTTTAAGAAGAATAAAGTGCATTAAAATCATTTCAAATAACTAATAGCAATTAACTGGGAATTGGTTCTCTCCAAGGTAAAAACGTTAT
>OZ022264.1:116436009-116438509 GCA_963978885.1 Nemotelus pantherinus
AAAGCCGAAGTCACATCCAGATGTGATATGACGAAGATTGACATCAGGGATCTGGATGAAATCACAACGAAAGCTGACATCTGCAAAGCTTTCCAGGAACATTTCAACCTGAATGGCCTGAAGGAAGAGTCGGTGCTTTCGCTAAGGAAGTCGCATGGTGGAACACAGGTGGCCACGATGAGCATTCCAGCAGCACAGGCAAAAATGGTTATTGCAGCTGGAAAGATACAAATCGGTTGGGTCGTTTGTCGGCTTAGAGAGCAAGTCCAGCTGAAAAGATGCTTCAAGTGCCTGGAATATGGGCACTTCGCTAGGGCATGTAAAGGTGACCAGGATAGGTCGGATATGTGTCGACGCTGCGGAGAAAAAGGCCATTTTGCAAAGGATTGCGTAAAAGAGCCAAAGTGTCTATTCTGCTCTCAGGCAAAGGGAGCCGACACAAATCATGCTGCTGGCAGCGCTAGATGTCCAGTGTTCGAAAGAGCTCTCAGCAACAGAAAATGAGATTTATCCAGTTGAATCTCAAACATTGTGTAGCAGCGCAAGATCTGCTCTCCCAAAACGTCTACGAGATGAAAATTGACATAGCGATATTGTACGAGCAATATAGGAGACCGAACAAGGGCTCCTGGGTTGCCGACAAATCCAACAGAGCGGCAATATGGGCTTGCGGAAATATCCCATTCGGAGAAGCCATGAAAGAGAGCGTAGACGGTTTCGTTTGGGCTAAAATAAGCGGCTGTTATGTGTACAGCTGTTACATCTCCCCAAACTCGACGAAGGATGTTTTCCCACTTTCTGGATAGGTTGGTTATGGATGCCAAACAGCACACTCCACACATCATAGCCGGCGACTTTAATGCGTGGTCCACGGAATGGGGCAGTAGGGAAACGAATGTACGAGGCCGCAGTCTTATGGAATCATTCTCCCAGCTGGATGTGGTTCTGTTAAACTCCGGAAATGTACCTACTTTCCGTAGCAGAGGGATGAGCTCTGTAATCGACCTGACATATGCTAGTACGAAGGTGGCGAGAGACATAACATGGTACGTGTCTGAGCATTACACCCATAGCGATCATCAAGCTATTATGTTTGAGACCCACTACAAGTTGGGCAGTCGATCACAACAACTAGCCAAGGAAAAAGTCGGGAAGGGCTGGTCAGCCCGGAAATTCGATAATGGAGCCTTCGTTGAAACACTACGACAAGCTGAAATGCCTCGAGAAACCGCGGAGGAAAAGGCTGCACAGGTTGTGGAATTGATATCGCGCGCATGTGATGCCTCGATGCCACGGCGAAAACAATTACCGTATAGGAAACCAAATTACTGGTGGTCCGATGAACTAGCGAAGCTCCGGGCGCTATGTCTGAAAGCTAGAAGACAGTGCCAACGTGGTGTAAATCAGCCCAATCATGAGGAGCTGCAGCGATCATACCAGGAGGCGCGGAAAAAACTACAACTGGCTATTCGAAACAGTAAGAAGGCTTGCTTCAAAAAACTGTGTGAGGAGGCAAGTATCGACCCATGGGGAGGTGCGTACCGAGCAGTCATGTCACGCATAAAGGGCCCATGCTCAACGCAGGCCAGTTGTCCCGTACTACTCAGGAAGATAGTTGAAACGCTGTTTCCTCATCATCAGGATGGTGTCATCGTACCTGAAGCAGGGAATGCGGCGGAGGATGTGCACCCGGTCACCGAAGCAGAACTTTCGGAGGTGTGCAAGGGACTAAAGGACAAAAAGGCACCTGGGCTAGATGGAATCACAAACAAGTGGCTTAAGATAGCCATCAAGTCGAGGCCGGAAATGTTTGTAAGTGTCTTCAACACATGCCTGAATGACCGAACTTTCCCAGCATGTTGGAAGAGGCAGAAGCTAGTGTTGTTGCCAAAATCAAACAAACCGGTTGGAGAACCGGCATCTTATCGCCCCATCTGCCTGCTGGACGTCCTAGGCAAAACACTCGAGCGGATCATCTACAACAGGCTTCTACCGGCGGTGGAAGACAATGGAGGACTATCTGATCGCCAATGCGGTTTTCGCAAAGCGCGTTCGACGGTTGACGCTATCAGTGTGATAATCGAGCTAGCCAAAACCGCGCTTGAAGCGCATAGAGCATCCCGAAACTACTGTGCTCTTATCACGCTCGATATCAAAAACGCGTTCAACTCGGCAAATTGGAACCGAATAGTAACTAAGTTACTCAAGCTGAAAGTCCCTTACTACCTGACGGAGTTAATCGCTGACTATTTTCGGAACCGAGTCTTATGGTATGACTCCGATGACGGGCCGAAACGTCAATGCGTTACAGTAGGTGTCCCACAGGGATCTGTCTTGGGGGCTCTACTCTGGAACGTTATGTACAACGACGTGCTTACCCTAAAATTACCAAGAGGGGTAACAATAATCGGATTCGCGGACGACATAGGTGTGTTGGTATCTGCTGCAAATCTGGAAGGAATTGAACTGCTGGCGGACGAGGCGGTGTACCAAGTCAGGG
>OZ022264.1:116443509-116448509 GCA_963978885.1 Nemotelus pantherinus
ATTGTAAAGAGCGAGTCAGTAGCTTACTACTAACATTAAAATCATATAGAGGAGACGATACATATTTTGAAAAAAAATTTAACGATGTTTGCAGTCATTTTGGGCAACCTGTTAAAAGATGTAAAATAGACTACGGTAGCATTTCAGATGCGAAAACTTACACTATTTTAAAAGACTTCATGCGTTAAATTTAGACTAATCTAACTAAACCTTTCGGATATGAAAAAAATAGATTTTATCAGTTTCATTAATAGTATTAATCTCAAATCATTTGCGAAGGCTTTTCTTAAAAATCTACTAGACTCTCTTATCGACAGCTACCCCTAAATGTTTGAAAAAATTAAGCAACGAAACGAACTTTGTGTGTAGTAATCTGATCATAACAAATTTGGAATCACGCAGAGTTTATCGGACCTTTTAATTTTTATACCTGATAATAAGTTACAAACGGAAGTATTGGATATTTATAAATTGCTAAGTCAAGTTGCTTCACTGGCATCTTCTTCCATTTCAGTTGAACGAAGTTTTTCAGCTCTTAAGAGAGTAAAAACCTTTTTACGGAATTCAATTTGTCAGACAAGGCTTTCCGATTTAAGTACAATGGAAATTGAAAGGGATTTAGTTAAAATGTTGCGAGAAGGTTACAATTTCAAATTTCACAACCAAATAATTGATCTCTTTGCTTCATCAAAGAGTAGACGTAACCAAATAATTTACAAGCATATGTAGTAAATTATATAGTGCATCACGCTTTAATCTTTATTTTTAAATACGTTTGAAAAATGTTAAATTTGATGTAGAATATTTTGCATGTATATATGTATATTAAACCACTTGAAACAAGTGTTTTAGTTTCATATATTTTATACTGAGGAGCATTGAAATTGAATATTTCTCGGAAGTCTATCTAATGCGTAAACGTAGTAGATAACTAACTGGGCCAAAAAGAATGGTTGGATCGATTGAAAGGTGTGCATATAGGTGTTATATAAATAGCGACCAAAACACTAAATTTTATTTATTTGAAAAAACTGACCAGCATACAACGAAATCAACGAAAATTTGTTCGGATAACAATAAAAAATTGGGCCCACCCAATCTCAACAAGCACGAGCCGCCACTGTATATATATATATATATATATATATATATATATATATATATATATGTATATATATATATATATATATATATACATACATGTTGTGGGAACACCAAATACACAACATAAATACACATCCACAATCCACAAACACCTTACACTTAAACAAACATCAAAATTTTATAAATTCAAAGTAGGCTAAGATAGTTTTCTTTTTTAATGTCCGTAGCATGTAAGTTTAGTAAGTATTTTAAACTTGTATAAATAACTTTAAAATATATTTTCCATGCAAACCATTATTTTTTAAATATATTTATAGGAAGTTAAATACGCTTCCTAAATTGGTGACCCCGACGTTGGACTCTTGGACAGTAGCAACTTCATCATTCCCATAGTCCAGCCAAAAATCACTCTGGACTGATTGGATCTGCATCACCATCGCGTTTACGCACATCAACATCAGGGTATGACGCCGCAGTAACAAATCTGACTGCAACTGCAAAACAATCAACAGCCGCAAAGGCAGAATCAATTTTAAAAATGCGGTCCAGCCAATAATTGATAGCCACCAGGCTCAGGGACCACAGCAGCAGCTGCAGCAAACAAACACGTATCTAATCAAGGCACCGGATCTCCTTCACAAAATACTCCTATCAGTTCGCCAGGAGCTTGATGAGTCACATGATGGAATCATTCCCGAGAATGTACATCATCAACAACAACAGCAGACGCAAGAAAACCCGAAACAGATTCTGTTCTGGATTCAACAACACCAGTCTCACGACGAGCAGAAAACCCGATAACCGAAGCCGCCCGATCAGAGCAGCCGACCCAACAGGAACAGCCACATCGGGATACACTGCTACCACATATCACAACATGAGAACAACAACAACAATAGCTGTCTCGAGCCGCTATAAATTTCACTCATGATGTAAGAAGATAGCATATTATGTGATAGCATATTCCGGAAATCGTACAGCAAGTCATTCCTATAACTCAAATAGCTTTTAGTAAAAATTTTAGTGTGAAATTTACAACATCGTGAACATTTTTGTGTTAGGTAAAATAAAAACACACATGGGGAACAGCCCCAACACAATACTTTATTTGAAAAACACTCACACCACACATCCGCCATCGGTGACGGTAGCCATCAGCCCCGAGACCTGGCCATCGACCATCTCGGCAGCGCTGCGCGCGACTGCCTAAGCCCCGAGAGCTGGCCATCGTCCATCTCGGCACGCGCTGAATACGGGTCCCGAGAGCTGGCCATCGTCCATCTTGGTCCCGTACAGGCAGTCGCCATGGCCACTTTAACAAACCGCAACCGATGGCGGCAGCCACTAGCCCCGAGATCTGGCCATCGACCATCTCGGCGGCGCTACTGGCGACTGCCTAAGCCCCGAGAGCTGGCCATCGTCCATCTCGGCACGCGCTGAATACGGGTCCCGAGAGCTGGCCATCGTCCATTTTGGTCCCGTACAGGCAGTCGCCAAGGCTAATAAACCACGTTACTCCACCTCCTCGACCTCAGCGTCATCCTGACACTTGGGGGGGAGTAGTGTGGGAACACCAAATACACAACATAAATACACATCCACAATCCACAAACACCTTACACTTAAACAAAAATCAAAATTTTATAAATTCAAAGTAGGCTAAGATAGTTTTCTTTTTTAATGTCCGTAGCATGTAAGTTTAGTAAGTATTTTAAACTTGTATAAATAACTTTAAAATATATTTTCCATGCAAACCATTATTTTTTAAATATATTTATAGGAAGTTAAATACGCTTCCTAAAATATATATATATATATATATATATATATATATATATATATATATATATATACATGTATATATATATATATATATATATATATATATATAGATAGATATATATATATAGATATATATATATATATATATATATATATATATATATATATATATATATATATATAGATATAGAGATATAGATATATATATATATATATATATATATATATATATATATATATATATATATATATATATATAGATAAAGAGAGATATATATATATATATATATATATATATATATATATATATATATATATATATATATATATATATATATATATATATATATATATATACTGATGTGGCCAAATTATTATCACCTCATATAAAATCATTGTTAATCCTATTTAGAATCGAGGAACTATAGTTATTTTTATTGTTGGTTTGTAATTAGATTAGGTGTCCTTAACTACGAAGATTCGTGGAATGAAAAGATCCTTTTCCGCGGAATTACCTCCGTAATGGGTAATTAATTACCTGCAGCCATTTTGAGATAAATATGAATTCTGAGTTTTTATTGCCCTCTTAATTTGTTTGAGCTGCTAATTGTTTCTGTTTTATGGTTTCTAAGTAGCATTTAAGGTGAAGTATTTTACCGAAAAATTTCAGTCTCCTTTTTGACTTTTGAAGGAGAACGTAAAAGTGGCTTTTGTAAAAGTAGTGATTTTTCAATATGGGTAAAGCAAAAGATATCAGTTCAGTGGTGAAAGCTAAAATTTCTACGTATTTGGAAGTAGGACACTATACTCATGCGCAAATAGCTCAAAAAGTGGGAGTAAGTAGGTCATTTGTTAGCAAATTTGCGAAAAGTAGAGTTGTCCGGCCGTCAGGAAGTCCGAAAAGAAAGGGGAAATGCGGTCGCAAGCCTAAAACAACAACCAGTCAAGACAGATATTTATTGCGAAAAGCGAAAGAAGACCGAACGCTATCCAGCAAGTCCCTAAGAGGTACTCTACGCGACGTTGGTGTGGAAATATCGGAGAGAACAGTTAGGCGTCGACTTTTCCAATCTGGGCTCTGTGCAAGACGTCCTCGTCAAAAGCAAAAACTAAATGCTAGGATGATACTACAAAGGAAAACGTGGGCGAATGAACATTTATCATGGTCTGCAGTCGATTGGGAAAAGGTATAAACTAATAATATCTCTTTTTTAAATATTACCTTGTCACACTTGAAATGACACAAATGACACTTGTCAAAAAGTTCGTCTTTTGACTTTATCCTTTTTTTATTTTCTGATCAGGTTATATTCAGCGATGAAACGATGATGAGTTTAACACTACCAATGGTCAGGACTGTCCGCAGATACAAAGGAGAGGAATATTCAGCTTCGTGTGTTCAGCAACGAGTCAAACAACCAGTCAGGGTCATGATTTGGTCGGCAATTTCATCGAAAGGACTCTTCCCACTTTACGTAGTCGAGGGAACAATGAATGTCAATCAATATTTAACTGTTCTACAGACACAATTGGTACCGACTCTCAACGAAAAATTTAATGGAGAAGCGATTTTCATGCACGACACGAAAAATTTAATGGAGAAGCGATTTTCATGCACGACAAGGCTCCATGCCATACGGCGAAGAAAATCATTGAATTTCTAGGAACACAAGGTATCCAAATCCTTGATTGGCCAGCAAATAGTCCAGATATGAATCCGATCGAAAATATCTGGGCTATTTTTAAACAAAAAGTGGCAGAAAACTGCCCCCGGACAAAATCAGACTTGATTGCAGCAATGAAGGAAGTCTGGCAAAATGATACGGATTTAATCGAAAAAGCCAAAAATACGATAAGTGGAATGCCTCGTAGAATACAGCGTTTAAAAGATGCGAAAGGAATGTTCACTAAATACTAATAAATATGTTAATTACAATAAGTTTTAGTTTTTATTTGTAAAAGGTGTAATTTAGGACAAAAAACTTAAGATTTTCAGAAGGTGATAATAATTTGGCCACATCAGTATCTATATATAGATAGATATATATATAGATATATATATATATATATATATATATATATATATATATATAGATATAGAGATATAGATAGAT
>OZ022264.1:116456009-116471009 GCA_963978885.1 Nemotelus pantherinus
AGATGAGGTATATTTGCTGACGCCCTAGCATAGGTCAGAAATAAATATATTAAAGAGAAGTGGGCCAAGATGGCTACCTTGTGGTACACCAGAGGTAGCAGAGATATCTTTCGATAAGAGTCCTTGAAATTTTACCAGCTGAGTTCGATTTCCAAGGTAAGAAGTCAGCCAGCTAAGCAAAGATCCACCAAGTCCGAATTTCAGTAGCTTTAGAATTAAGGTAGGGTGGTCAACTGTGTCAAAAGCTTTACTAAAGTCTGTATAGACTGCATCAATTTGGTATCCTTTCTCCATTTTACATAGGACTTCTGAGATTAGGACTGTCAAATTTGTGGTAGTTAAGCGACCTTTTCTAAAACCATGTTGTTGCTCGTTCAGACGGGAGTCAACAAGTGGAGAAAGTTTATCGTAGACAATCTTTTCAAAAAGTTTCGGAATAGAAGATAAGATGGCAATACCTCTATAATTTCCGATACAGCGTCTATCACCATTTTTGAATATGGGTGTGACATATGAAAGTTTCCAACGGGATGGGAAAACTCCAGACGAAAGTGATCTGTTGAAAAATATATGAAAGGGAGTTATAAGCTGCTCTACACATTTGCGCAAGAAAGTTGGAGGAAGAAGATCTGGCCCTGGACCTTTGTTGCAATCGAGTTCCGAAATAGCTTTACGTATTTCGTCACGTGTAATTTCTAAGTGGCTGATAAAAGCTGTAGCAGTGGAATGAGAGGAAGGGAGATGTGAGTTTGATGAGTCAGGAGCAATAAAAATATTCTGGAAATTATCTGCGAATAAATCACAAATCTCATTAGGAGAGGAAGAAGTGATATCATTAAAGAACATCGACGATGGATAACCAGTAGTTTTTCGCTTCACATTTACAAAATCATAAAATTTTTTCGGGTCGCGGATTATATTTTCACCTGTTGCCTTAATGTAATTGTCATAAGCCTCGTGAGACTTTGCCAGAAATTGCTTAGCAGTTTCATTATATTCATCCTGAATAGCAGAACTAACGTCGATATTGTTTTTAATCCGCTTATAAAGTTTGTTCCTTCGATTTCGCAAATGCCTAAGGTCCCTATCAAGCCATGGCTCAGACAGTTTCTTCTTTTTTTTTATCTTAGGTACATATCTTTCAACGGCGTCAAATATATTGTCATAAAAAATGGAAATGGCTTCCTCAAGATCTAACGTTGAAAGAGTATTCGGCCAATCTATAGAGTCAAGGTGATGGTGAATGCTTTCATAATTAGCATTAAGAAAGTCATATACAATTGAATTATTGTACGCTCTAAAATAAATAGAATCAGAAGTGGGAAGTTCAACTGATAGTGCAGTGTGGTGTAAACTATTTGAAAAAAGATGTTCTGCATCATCAGTTGGACTTACCACTACCTCGTCATAGGCGTTTGTAAATACAAGATCCAACCAATGACCGTTTTGGTTGGGAGTTGGAGAGACTTGCTGCAAATCGTTGCCATAAAAAGTACTCGCAAGGTTGAAGTCATTGGAATCTGAGAGGTTAACAGGGAGAAGAAATGCGTCGTTTTCATCGGGGATAAAACGTAAGTTGGGACGATTGAAATCCCCTAGGAATATTATTTTGTCTTTTTCATTCAGAGATGTTGTAATGGAAGATATTAATTCACAGAAATGGTTGTAAACTGATTCGTCCGATCTGGGTGGGATATAGGCCAAACTAATGTAAAGGAAATTGTTATTCAAAGAAACACGAATAACAAGGTGTTGGAACAATACATTGGGGGTGATGTCAATAATCTCACTTGAAATAGTGTTGCTAACCGCCAGTAAAACCCTACCGCCTCACGATTAACCTGTGGAAGAATAGTCGCGATCATTTCTGTAAATTGTCCAATTGCTATCAAGGATCTCTTCATTCTTATGGGAGTCATTTAGCCAAGTTTCAGTGAAGGCGAGTAAATTAAAGTGGCAGGATTTTGCGTCAAGATATAATTTATTCAATTTGCCTCTCATACCACTACAATTGTGGTAAAAGAGTCTGAGTCCATTGAAAGAAGGGGTTATGTTAGGACAAATGCCTAACAGAGTTGACTGCTTTTCGACGAGAAGCAGTTGTCATTAAATTGTCAATAGTGGCAGTATTCGTAGTTGCCTCGGTAGAGGCGACATAAGAAGTTAGGTGGCTAGAGGATAAAGAGGAGCTAACATTGTTTGCATTTTGTTGAGAAGAAACGGAAGCATCAGTAGGACGTGGAATTAATGAGTTCTTACGAGTAGAAGCAATATTAAAAGTACCGTCCAACGATAAGTTGTTTGTTACTACCGTAGACTGGGTGGGGTTTTTAGAAGGAATAGTCAACAAGTTGGATAGAATTTGAGGATTTTGAAAGAATGGAGATTTGCGGGTAATAGGAACATTATGCCAAATACAATTTTTTCTTACAGAATTAGTTTTAGTTTCTTTCTTACGCCTATTGTTGGTGACTCGATTTTTCCAGGGAGAAAATGTAACGCCATTCCAGTCGAAGTTGCTGCTACCTCCGTCTAAACTCGTAAAAATCCAGGCATATTTTGAAGGAATCAACACTTTATATCGTTTCTGCGAGTTGTGTTTCCGTTGTGGTAGTTTTGTTATACAATAATCTGTGATGTGGAAACCGGCTTCGAGAAATCTATCCAGCCAACCTTGATCAGCAGCGGGGGGTATTCCTTTGACGAAGAACGCTACTTTGTCGGTGTCAACTTGTAATTGGAAGCGTGATCCTTCGTCTTGACAACTTTCATTATTTTTTTTATTTTTTTAATGCGACTGTCCCATTCATTTTTCGACCAATAAGTACCAAATTTATATATTGGCTTCGTACAAGAAGGAATAAAAGATTCGCGTTGGTTACTTGATGAACCAGTAGTAGAAGTTAGTTCTTTGATAGGAGACGAAGCCATGTCTTTTGTTGTCACTTTTGGCATGTTGCTGTTAATATCGGCCATTGAGAGTTCATGGAGAAGCGAATGTTCGTGAATAGATGGCCGATTATTTAAGTCTTCAAATTGATTCTCACGCTGGTGCTCAAAGTGTTCAAGCTTATTATTTATATTACTTAACTTTAGTGCTTGTTCAACGAACGCATTTTTTAGCAAGAAATTTAGCTTATCAAACATTGAAGAAAATTTTTGCTCAGCATTCTCGAGCATATTTATAAAAGTTACTTGGCGAGAGCTGCTTGGGACAGAATTGGTTGGGATACTTGAAGATATTGTATCTAATTTGCCATTCAAAGAATCTATTCTCTCTTCTAGTGCGGCAAGAGACTTTTCAACGCTATTGTTGTTGATGTTGTTAGTCTTCGAAAGAGTAGATGAAAGTACATCGAAATGTTGCGAAATGTCCGCCAGGATATCTTCGTTTGCTCTAGCCTGAGCTTGATGTTTCAATATAAGATGGTCTTTTTCAGCATTCAATGTACCAATATAACTGATTATATTGTGAGAAGAGCGTCAAAACGTCTGCCAAAATTTATCAAGAAAGTGTCCTTGAAAGTGCAATGAAACCTCTCAACACGTCATTATTCAAAAATCAGCCTTGGAGTTTCCAGCAAGATTCTGCACCAGGTCATAAGGCGAAGTCAACCCAAAAATGGCTTGAAGAAAATGTTCCAGATTTTATTAAAGCTGAAGATTGGCCTTCCTCTAGCCCAGACCTGAATCCGCTGGATTACGAATTATGATCTGTCTTAGAGCAAATGACCAGTGCTGCCATTTATTTTTTTGGAATAATGCTAGATTCAATTTTATTTAATGATAAATAATGCTAGATCTTGTAAAATTAGAATGCTAAATAATGCTTTCTTATTTAATTGAAATAAACATGGTTCAATATGAAAACTATATGCATATTTATATGAGTGTCGATCAATAATAATCGGTTGACATAAATGACATAATAATCGGTTATTTCCAGTTCGCATAAAATTCAAAAAAAAAAATTTTTTTATTACTACATATATTACATTACTACATATACTTACTACACATAAATTATTATGGTGGAATATTTGGAAAAGGAAGCCACTATATCAGGCTCTTACTAAACTGACCAAATTAGAAGATTGCGAGAGGCAATAAAGGAGAAAAGACACGGCAAACTGCGAGCCGGAGCTCTTTTTCTTCAAAATAACGCACCGGCTCACAAAGCTGCATTAAATTAAAGAAACAGATAATATATAAATATAAATATAAATATATATATAAATATAAATATATATATATATATATATATATATATATATATATATATATATATATATATATATATATATATATATATATATTCGGTTGGTGAGTTTTCGACAGTGCCCTCAGACCGGGGAACCGAACGCGTCCCCAAGGTTGTGGATAGGGGAGCACCCTCTATGAGGGTTTACTGTGAATAACCAATCAGCAGTCGCGGACAATGGTCGGCAGAGAAGGGAGAGTTTCAGGGGCGACATGAGTCTCCATAAATACCTGAGTGCCAATGATCTTCGCTGTGACATGACGAAATATGGCGTCATCACGTAACCATATAACCTGGCGGTAGGTAAAACGCTATGGGAAGGAACTCTGAATAAAAAACCAAACATGGAAGATAAGTCTAGGAGTAAACTTAGGGTGCAGGGAAACGGATGCCCAGTACCGGCGGCAGAGGGGAGTGAGCAAGCAGGCTCCCGGTCGTCGTTATCCAGCGACTGCAATGTTATGGAGGTGGTCAGCTTGGCTTCCATAACAGATATATCTACAAGGAAACCAATTACTGAGGAAGAGAACCCATTTCGGAGGAAATCACTGGTGCTACGTACACCTCCTAGACCTGCAAATGAACTCGGAGGAAGTCTGCAAGCGCCTAAGAGCCAAACTCAACAGATGATTTCGGTGGCATCGGAGGTGGAACAAGATGCGTTCATTAAATTGGGTGAATTGATAACAACGCTAGCGGAGTTTACCAAAACACGAACAAACGTGCACCATTCAATAAGGGACCAGATCAGAGCCATTCGAGCTACTTATCATAAGGCTCGCGTAGAAATTGATAGGAGAAACTCTGAAAGATCGGATGCAACTACGCAAGTTACACCGACACCTGCAAACGACAAGAAGGTTAGTAACATTGTCAGCAGGGAAAAGGCAGGACGCAGTGGTAGCACTGTAAATCAAAAGCGGCATCGAGAAGTTGGAGACGAAACACAAGAACTTGTTCAAACTCCGAAGAGACCGATGAATAGGACGCCGAATAAGGTTCCAGCGGCAGTGAAACCTGCGGTAAATACGAGTGCCGACACCTGGACTAAGGTTACGAGAAAAAAACAAACACCTGTAAGGCGAAAGCGGCCGGATGTGATGATAATCTCCACCAAGGGCGAAGCGACATATGCCGAGATTCTGCGCCAGATGAAGGCTGATACGGACTTGAAAGAAGTAGGCGAAAATGTGACCCGTATTCGTCGAACTCAGAGAGGAGAACTACTGCTTCAGATGAAGTCATCGGCAACAGAAGTCGCTCTAAAGCTCCAAAAACAGATGGAAAAAGCGCTAGATGGGAAAGCTGACGTCAAAGCTAAGTGTGATCTGACCAAAGTGGAAGTAAGAGATCTCGACGAAATCACCACAAAGGAAGATATCCGTACGGCATTAGTGCGACAGTTTAATTTCAACGATTTGAGGGAAGATGCTGTCATATCGCTGAGGAAGACCTATGGCGGTGCTCAAGCGGCCACAATTTGTCTCCCGGTAGTGCAGGCGAACGAGTTACTAGCAGCGGGAAAGATAAAAATCGGATGGGTAGTTTGTCGACTGCGGGCGCAAATTCAACTAAAACGTTGCTTCAAGTGCTTGGAGTATGGTCACTTCGCTAAAGCGTGCAAAAGCGAACATGATCGATCAAAAATGTACCGACGATGCGGTGAAAAAGGGCACTTTTTAAAGGAGTGCACGAAGGACCCGAAATGCTTCTTCTGCGATCACACAAAAGAGGGTGATTCCAAGCACGTTGCTGGTAGTAGTCGATGCCCAGTTTTTAGAAGAGCGCTCGTAAATCGAAAATGAGATTCATCCAACTAAATCTCAAGCACTGTGCGGCAGCCCAAGATCTGCTCTCCCAAAATATTAATGAGATGAAGATAGAGGTAGCCATAATGAGCGAACAATACAGAAACCTGCGGGAACATATTTGGGTTCGAGATAGAACCAGTCGGGCTGCCATCTGAGTTTGCGGAGGAACGTCATTCCAAGAAACCATGACCGAGAGTGAAGACGGTTTTGTGTGGGCAAAGATAAGAGGATGTTATGTGTACAGCTGCTATGCCTCTTGCAACTCGACTATTGACCAGTTTCAACACCTGCTGGATAAGCTGGTAATAAATGCAAAACAACACACACCGCACATCATAGCTGGCGATTTCAATTCATGGGCAACCGAGTGGGGCAGCCGAAGCACCAACGCTCGAGGCCACGTCCTTATGGAAGCTTTCTCTCAGTTGGACGTAGTCTTAATGAATACCGGCCACATACCTACTTTTCGAAGCCGAGGGTTGAGCTCAATTATTAACCTTACGTTCGCGAGTCCATCAATTGCAGCAGATATAGTATGGCGGGTATCAGAACACTATACACACAGCGATCACCAATCCATCATATTCGAAACCGGGCACAGGCTAGATAGCCGATCTCAGCGAAAAGCCAAGACTGTTGGTAAAGGTTGGTCAGTCCGCAAATTCGACGAAATAACATTCACGGAAATGATCTTGCAAAGCGATGTGCCTCGAGGAACAGCTGCGGAGAAGGCTCGAAGGGTAATCGAGCTGATAACGCGTGCGTGTGATGCTTCAATGCCGAGGCGAAAACCGGTGTCATATCACAGGCCAAACTACTGGTGGACGGAGGAGCTAAGCAGACTTCGCACTGAGTGCCTGAAGGCGAGGAGAAAAAGCCAACGCGGCGTAAACCGACCCAACTATGAAGTGCTTCAGCAAGAATACCAACAAGCGAGAAAAAGGTTTCAACTCGCCGTACGCAGTAGCAAAAATGCATGCTTCAAACAGCTGTGCGAAGAAGCAAACGTTGACCCATGGGGTGGAGCGTATCGAGCCGTCATGTCACGTATTAAATGTTTGAGATCACCACAAGTAAGCTGCCCTGCTCTCCTCGAGAAGATTGTATGCACACTCTTTCCCCGTCATCAGGAAAACTTTCGAACAGTCCCGCAAGGATCCGTGAGTGAGATACCACCAGTGACTGAAAAGGAACTATTGGAAGTTTGCAGTCGGCTCAAGGACAACAAAGCACCGGGGTTGGACGGTATCACCAACAAATGCCTAAAGGTCGCAGTGAAACTGAAGCCTGATCTATTTGTAAGTGTTTTTAACCCATGCTTGACTGAACAAACTTTCCCAAGCTGCTGGAAAAAACAAAAACTTGTCTTGCTGCCAAAGCCCAAGAAACCCGCTGGCGAACCGACATCGTACAGTCCTATCTGCCTGCTGGATGTGATGGGAAAAATGCTGGAACGCCTAATACACAACAGACTTGTATCAGTTGTGGAAAACAATGGTGGACTGTCGGAACGACAATTCGGCTTCCGCAAAGCGCGCTCGGCAGTGGACGCCATCAGATCGGTTATGGAATTCGCAAAGACCGCAATCGAAGCACGCGCAGCATCACGCAAGTACTGTGCACTTATAACATTTGATGTTAAAAACGTGTTCAACACAGCAAATTTGAACCGAATAGTGGAGAAACTACTTCAGCTAAGAGTTCCTTCTTACCTTGCTAGGGTAGTATGCGAATACTTGAGGGACAGAGCACTGTGGTATGATTCCGAAGAAGGACCAAAGACATACGACGTAACAGCCGGGGTCCCACAGGGATCCGTATTAGGGCCTCTCCTTTGGAACATAATGTACAATGACGTGCTAAATCTGAGGCTAACGTCGGAGGCAACGATAATTGGGTTTGCTGATGACATAGTAGTGTTGATATCTGCTGAAAAGTCAGACGAGGTCGAATCACTCGCTGACGAGGCGGTATACATCACGAAACAGTGGCTAGAGAATACAGGGTTGAAACTGGCAGCATCTAAGACGGAAGCGGTATTGATTAGCAGCCGCCGTAAAAATGAATCTTTTGAAGTCACTGTGGGAGATAAAAAAATTAGATCCAAGTCTGCAATTAGTAGAGATGGGCTTATACTAATATTTCGAGATATTACCTAATACGAATATATTAGTGACACGATATTATAATATCTTAACTAATATTAATATATTACTAATATTTGGTTTTAATAATTTCTCGTAGCGCGGCATTATGTGTGTATTTTGATTTCATGAGCATAAATGAAAGAGTTCGACTAGAATCGGTACCAAAAAGATATTATGCACCTGCCACCCCTTCAATTGCAATAGTAATAATTGGAATAGTGAAAATTTTATATTACTCAAAAACATCAATTTCTATTCGCCTACTTCCAAGTTTTCGTCTCGTTCCCACTAGTAACGTAGCCCATGAACCCTTCAATACGCTCATCACATTTGAACATTCACTTCACCTATTGTGTATTTCATACTGCAAATTGTCCGTTCATAATTGTTTTACTATATGAGAACTACGATCAATTTTCTTCTATTATCATTTCAAATCCCAAATAAATACATCCTGCTGTGAAAAACCTATTTATTATCACTTTTATATAACTCCATCAACTAATATTCGACAAACATTTTATTAAACATATTCAAATTTTTGGTTCAAGAAAAATCGCGAATGCAAAAACGGCTCTCCCTTACGATCCATATGAATTCCTGAACACTATTTCCATCCACGCATCAATTTATTCAAACCTAGGTGCGTTCACAAAATTCATTAATCAACAGAATATTTTACTTCTTATTTTACTCCATTTAAACATACACCCATTTAACACACATATATCGGAAAAACTTAGCTCCGAATTAACTCATTAAACTTGCCTCATACTTAATTCATTTGACTTGTCCTACGTGTGATACATATGTCAGTCTAGCAACTATCATACACTATTTTAGCGACACAACATTGAGCAGATATGCACAATCGTATAGAATGTTCCATCATTATGCGCCAAGCTATAATCTAATGCCAAATAATTAATGAATATAATCGTTAACATCACTAAAACGATATATGTATTCCCTAACACCAAACGATAGTTTGAATATTTTTCCTACTCCGAATTCATTATTTGCCTTTTTCATCCGTTGCATCCTAAATCCCTTCATTTACATTTGCATCGATATACATAATTGCATGGATGTACCTCATTTGGACCCTCATGCCGACTCTAATTATCTGCTTTATTTATGAGTCAAAGGTTCTTAGTACAACCGAAGCATGTTCACATTAAATTAACGGCGGGATTTCAGTGATTAGTTTTGTAGAAAGGACTGGCACTGGGAATAAATTTTATGACATTGGATTGCCACTAGTAGGTAACGAACCGACCCACCGCAATAAAAAAAAAACAAGATAATAGGCCTGTTCGCGTACCGGAATCTACTAAAATAGATTCGCAACAAGTCGTTTTTGTACTCTTGCTGCAAGCAAAATTTTGCCACAAAAAGAAGCCAGCTACAAAAATAGGTTGCTGCTCCAGTACTCGAAAAGAGTATCTGCACATAGTTACATCACCATCGGTTACCATTAATTATTAATAGTCGCCAAACTTTTGCTGAAAATATTCTCATTCTTCAGTTTAGCAAGATGCCTGCATCCGAAAACTATTCTTCGTTTCGAATCATAGAATTTGCAAATTACTCCCTTGATTGTATTACTTCACTCAAGAACAATATCAGTTTTTTGATTCACCCAAACATACGTACGAACATACATATATCGACAAAACTTACCTCCAAATAAACTCATTAAACTTGCCTGATTCACATTTGCGCTCATACATACATCATTATATGAGCGATCTTACACTATCCTAGCCATAACATATATCCTGTCAGTAGTTAAATAACTTTACGAAACGTTCATCAGCATCACTAATACGATATATTCACTAACCCCTGGACTAATGCCTTAACAGCATTCACTAATGCCTTAACTAATACCAAATATTAGTTAAGGCATTCACTAATGCCTTAACTAATGTCAAATATTAGTTAAGGTATTCACTAATGCCTTAACTAATATCAAATATTAGTTTAGACTCTAACTAATATATTATATTAGTTTAGACTCTAAACTAATATATTATATTAGTTTAGACTCTAAACTAATATAATATATTAGTTTAGAGTCTAAACTAATATAATATATTAGTTTAGAGTCTAAATATATTATATTAGTTTAGACTCTAAACTAATATATTATATTAGTTTAGAGTCTAAACTAATATAATATATTAGTTTAGAGTCTAAACTAATATAATATATTAGTTTAGAGTCTAAACTAATATTTGATATTAGTTAAGGCATTAGTGAATGCGTTAACTAATATTTGGCGTTAGTTAAGGCATTAGTGAATGTCTAAACTAATATTTGATATTAGTTAAGGCATTAGTGAATACCTTAACTAATATTTGACATTAGTTAAGGCATTAGTGAATGCGTTAACTAATATTTGGCATTAGTTACGGCATTAGTGAATGTCTAAACTAATATTTGACGTTAGTTAAGGCATTAGTGAATGCTTTTAAGGCATTAGTCCAGGGGTTAGTGAATATATCGTATTAGAGCGTCCGCACACGGGTCGACATTCAATCGACTCGACTGCGACTCGAACTCGAACTCCTTGCGATTTCCAATGTAAATGAATGGAGACCCGCACACGGGTCGACTTGTGCTCGACTCGGACTCGGTGCGACTGCGACTCGACTGCGACTCGTCTCGCTCGAAGTGTTTGGAACGGGAAATGTCGAGCAAGACGCGTGATATTTTTTTTCGAAATATATGAAAGTGTTTTTTTTTTATAATGTATGCATTATTAATTATTTTATTTTATGTATTATTATGATTGGTTCTTTGAAAAATATTAGTGTTTCTGATAACGTATCACGTATGTATTTTTTTATATGTTTGCATAATGTAATGTTACATATTGTAATGTTATATACATGAAATGTTCCTATCTATATTTTAATTATGTTGGCCACAAAATAGTTGCACCTATATGTTCATAAAGGTTATTGATTTGTGATCATGGTTCCCTTCTTGTCTATAAATCAGCATAGATAAAGCAGAGCACAATTGATACGGGAAAATCGATCGTTTTGCGGAATAAGCCGCCGAAAGCAGAATCAAAGTGGAATTGTTTTTGCGGGATTATTAAAATTGAAAATTTTATAGAAAATGTTTTTTTTACAAAATGGTTTTGAACGTATGCACTGATTCTCATCAGACTCCAGCTTCCAGTGCTTACTTGACTGATGTGACCACTTGCAGTTGGAAATCAGTAATTTTTATTTACGTTAGTTGTGACAAATTTTAACATCTCCGCAAAACGCAAAACAATGGTGTTTGTGTGAGCTGGTGTCTGATGAGAATCAGTGTATACTTTCGAAACCACTTTGTCCAAAAAAAAGTTCAATAAAATTTTCAATTTTAATCATCCCGCAAAAACAATTCCACTTTATGGATGTACATATATTTATTCAAGCAACAGCGAAGTGTTTATAATATAGTTTTCTAACAAAGAAACAAGCTTGCAATTTTTCAGGATGAATTTCCACTTACTGGAGAAGCTTTTATTGAACACTAGTTGTTGCTGCCAATGGCTAATGATTCGATTGGTATTGACCTTCTTAGATGATATAGCAGTGTCATCTGCGACGATAGGAATTTCGCACTTAGAGTGTGGAAGAGAGGCGTATAGCTATTGAATTTAGTTGGACCCTGGGACATGCTTGTCAGAATATTAATGGAAGTGCTTCATATCGGATTCAATAAAGGTCGGATCGTTATTACTTGTAGTAATCCATAGTGGGTGAATATAAGTTACACGTGACAAAGCGACATATACTAATAACATACAAGTATATAATATTATTGAAGATCTCTCTAGTAAAATTACTTTCAATAACCGACCAAGACGCACCAGATTCGCAAATCTGCTCAATGAATTCATTCATCACACTACTTATCATATAATGAGCCCATTAATAGGTGCTGTGGATTATTCAATTCTATAAGCAGCCACTACTCTTCGGGGATTACCAAATCAAAATTCAAAAATAACTGGTCCAAAGCCCATTCCACATCCGAACCCGATTAACTTCCATCGTTATTAGCCTAAATTTAATTAAAACAATGTAGAGTAAATGCTACAAAATTTGTGATGTATTGAAATATTTTTTAGGGACAATTTTTATTTTATATTTATAATGATTAATTGTATTTTAAATTTATATTATGGTTTCTTGTTGTGTATGTTGCCTTGTTTCGTAAAATAAATATCTAAATAAATAATATATACTATTATTTGTTTTTCAAAACTTCGCGTAGAAAACGACCCGTTTCGAGTTCGAGTCGCAGTCGAGTCGATTGCATGTCGACCCGTGTGCGGATGCAATTGTCTACTTCGAGTGTGACGCCTATGACGCTTCGAGTTCGAGTCGCAGTCGAGTCGATTGAATGTCGACCCGTGTGCGGAGGCACTTAGTGATGCTGATGAACGTTTCGTAAAGTTATTTAACTACTGACAGGATATATGTTATGGCTAGGATAGTGTAAGATCGCTCATATAATGATGTATGTATGAGCGCAAATGTGAATCAGGCAAATTTAATGAGTTGATTTGGAGGTAAGTTTTGTCGATATATGTATGTTCGTACGTATGTTTGGGTGAATCAATAAACTGATCTTGTTCTTTTGAGTGAAGTAATGCAATTAATGGAGACGAAAATACTTGCAAGTTCCAAAATACTCGATACGAGTATATACTCGTATCGAGTATTTTGGAACTTGCAAGTATTTTCGTATCGCGTATTTTTGTATAGAGTATTTTCGTGTTTGCGAGTATTTTGGGACTTTAGGTTTAGGTTTTTAGGGCAAAAGTAGCTGAAATCGGACAAAATCGGCCAACTTTGGGTTAGAGTTGTTTGGGACATAACGGGCCAAGACCTATTGCTGTGATACAAAAATTTAGGTTTTGTAAGGGAGGAAGGGGTTTTTTGGCCATCATTTGTCAAAAACTGCCTTTAGCGCTTTCTATGATTGAAGGTGATCGGAAAGTATATTAGTGATATTTTAAGGGCGAAAAAAATGTTGATGGGACAAATTGGGCAAGTATTTTATTCAATTATTCATAAAGTTTTTAGGGCAAAAGTAGCTGAAATCGGCCAATTTTGGGTTAGAGTGGTTTTGGACATAACGGGCCAAGACCTGTTGCTGTGATACAAAAATTTCAGTTTTGTAGGGGAGTAAGGGGTTTTTTGGCCATAGTTTGCCAAAAACTGCCTTGACGGAGCTTTCGATAATTGGAAGTGGTCGGGGAATATAATAGTTAAATATTAAGGGCGAAAAAAATTTTGAGAGAGACATTTGGGCAAAAACGTCCATTTTTTCCAAAAATTTTTTTTTTGTTCAGCATGAATTCAGGGACCTTCCTGAGTTGTTTTGGGCGAAATTTCCATACAAATCCGGGAAAAAGCGGCTTAGTTTCTAAGATACGGCAAAATGAAATCTGCCGGAAAACCGTCCGCAAAAACTGAAAGTAACTGTTCAGATCCTTTTTGGCTCGACAGTTGGCTTCTCCGGCTGTGCTGAAGTCTTCCTCGTGACTGCACTCCAACCCTACCGGGGTTGTGACTCATATCCAGCCTTACCGAAGAGGTTGGCCCCCTAGTGGGTGTATGTTTAATAGACTAAATTTTTTTTTTTAAATTTCTTCATAAAATTTTCGATAAACTTCATGCTTTAGTGTGGCGAAGTGGAAAACCGACAGTTTTAGATTAGCCAGGAAAAGTTTGGTGTCAGAAATCGATTGATGAAAAGTCATATAGATGACAACAGGATTAGTAGGTCCTATCTTACTAAATGTTTCGATATTGGTAATTTGAAAGAATACAGGAGGTTTTTTATGCATATATTAAAATGAAAATCAAATTAAATCGGTTGATTTCCCTTAGATGGCTCCTAGATTGGAGAAAGACTTGCCAAATAAGTGACCGACCATTGGAAAGTTACGGACAAGCTGCACGAACTAATAACTCAGTATCCTTTCATTGTCATCTGCACCATCACCATTCTAGCCTGGGAACTTTGTGTCTGGTGAGTGGGGGAGGGCATATCACACCGTTTTGTTACACCACTGCAAATCGTATGTACTTGTATGTAGTCATATATATGTACGAGTACATACTTCAAAAAATGCTAGCTAGTATTTTTGGAACAGGTATTTGGAACAGGTATTTTTTTGTACTCGTACTAGGAATATCTAGTATGTGAAAATGCAAGTACGACCCAACTCTAGTAATAATGTGTAGATATTAGCTCTGTTCGCGTACTGCAGCAGCAACCTATTTTTGTAGCTGGCTTCTTTTTGTGGCAAAATTTGGTTTGCAGCAAGAGTGCAAAAACGACATGCTGCGAATCTATTTGAATATGCTATAAAAACATTCCTGTTGCCTATTATCTTATTTTTTTCATTGCGTTGGGTCGGTTCGTTACCTATTAGTGGTAGTCCAATGTCATAAAATTTGTCCCCATTGCCGGTCCTTTCTACAAAATTAATCACTTAAATGCCGCCGTTAATTTAATGGGAACATGCTTCGGCTGTACTAAGAACCGTTGACTCACAAATAAAGAAGATAATTAAAGTCGGCATGAGGGTGCAAATGAGGTACCTCCATGCAATTATGTACATCCATGAAAATGTGAATGTAAAACATATACATGGAGACATTTAATATGCATCCTCATACAATGACCTCGTTTTAATAGTAAAAGGTTTCGATTACAGCCGCATGCAACTAATGCCGGCAATTTATATACACATTTT
>OZ022264.1:116473509-116476009 GCA_963978885.1 Nemotelus pantherinus
TATTTTTTTTTTTTTTTATTTTTTATTTTATTTTATTTATTAGCCAAACAAGGCATAAATACATATAAATACATACAAATAAATTATTTTAAAAAAAGCAAGTGTACGGTACAAATAAATAACACATAAATAGATAACTAATTGAATAAACAAATAAGTTTGAAATAGAAAATAAGTAAAATAACAATGAAATAAAAGAAAAACAATTAAAAACGATAATTAAATGAGAGCTTAAAAATTATGGTTTACAAATGGCTTGGATAAGGGAAGACTTAACGGATAGTTTGGAAATCGTTGGGGAATAAAGGTTGCTAAAGCCATTGAAGACCCTGCAGCATCTATTCACTGGCTCATTAGCGATATGGAATGTGGATATTCCTTTAGTAAACGATTGGACCTGGTGTTCCTTAAGGGGATATTTATCACAAATTTACTATTGAGGAACTCAACTCTAATAACGCCTCTAATTACGTCAAATGTGAAGCAGGCCGATATCATCATTCTTCTGGATGCAAGTGAAGTTAAGTTTAAATGACCCAATCTAAACTCATATGGGGGTAAATTTTCAAAATCGTAAGGGTTGTACAGATCTCTTAGGGCGAAAAGTAAAACTTGTTTTTTAATGGACTCGAGTCTGTTATTGTGAATTTCGAAGGCTGGGCTCCAAATAATACAGGCGTATTCAAGAAGAGGGCGTACAAGTGCAGTGTATAATGATCTTGTGGCCCACAAGTTTTTAAACTCCTTGGCACGTCGTTTAATAAAGCCGAGCTGCTTATTCGCACGGGAAATAATTTTGTCGTAGTGCAAGGTGAAACGAAGTTTCACATCCATCACAACACCGAGATCAACAACGCTATCAACGCGAGTTAATAAGTTGTTGCCGAGAAAGTAAGTGTTCTGCGTAACCGTGCATTTACGGCTAAAACTTATAATTTGGCACTTATCAATATTCAGCGAGAGCTTGTTTATATTGCACCATTGAACAAGAGAATCAAGCTTGGATTGAAGGAAAAGTGCATCAGATTTAGATTCAATGGTGTGGTACAGTTTGAGGTCGTCTGCATAAAGTAGGTGAGGTATGTTTGACAGGACGTCAGATAGATCCGAGATGAATATGTTAAAGAGAAGTGGGCCAAGATGACTACCTTGTGGAACACCAGAGGTAGCAAATATATTTTTTGATAAAATTCCTTGAAATTTAACGAGTTGGATTCGGTTGTGGAGGTAGGAACTGAGCCAGCTTAGTAAAGATCCGGCAAGCCCGAATTTGTGCAGCTTAAGGATCAATATAGAATGGTCAACTCTGTCGAAAGCTTTGCTAAAGTCAGTGTAGACTGCGTCAATTTGATAGCCTTTTTCCATTTTACACAAAACGTCCGAAACTAGGATTGTCAAGTTTGTGATAGTTGAGCGACCTTTTCTAAAGCCATGCTGTTGCTCATTAAGACGGGAGTCAACTAGTGGGGAAAGTTTATTGTATACAACCTTTTCAAAAAGTTTTGGAATGGAAGATAAAATGGCAATGCCCCTGTAATTTTCGACGCAGCGTCTATCGCCATTTTTGAAAATTGGTGTCACATATGAAAGTTTCCAACAGGATGGGAAAACACCGGATGAAAGTGACCTGTCAAAGAAAATATGCAGGGGTATTATTAGCTGCTCTAGGCACCTACGCAGGAAGGACGGTGGAAGGAGATCAGGACCAGGGCCTTTGTTGCAATCGAGCTCCAAGATAGTTTTACATATTTCATCGCGTGAAATTTTAATTTGGCTGAGAAAAGTGGTTGGTGCTGAATTAGAAGGAGAAACATTTGAGTTAGATGGGTCTGATACATTGAAAATTCTCTGGAAATTATCTGCAAATAAATCGCAGACATCTTTAGGAGAAGCAGAGGTGATATTATTATAGGACATTGACAATGGATAACCGGTGACTTTCCGCTTCATATTTAAAAATCAAAGAATTTTTTTGGGTCGTGGATTATACTTACACCGGTTTTCTTAACATAATTGGCATAAGCATCGCGGGACTTTGTCAAGAATTCCTTAGCTACTTCATTATAAGCTCCCTGAATAGTAGGATTAACATCAATATTTTCCTTTATTCGCTTATAAAGTTTGTTCCTGAGATTTCGCAAATGCCTAAGTTCCCTATCAAGCCATGGTTCAGACAATTTTTTTTTTTTAATCTTAGGTACATATCTTTCAACGGCGTCAAATATTTTATCATAAAAATATTTATATATATATACATATATATATAAATATATATATATATATATATATATATATATATATATATATATATACAGTACAGTCGCGATAATTTCAACTAATAAAAACCAGCGTGGTTGAAACCATCGGTATGGTGAAATTATTGAAACACTTATAAATTTGTTATTAAAACATTTAATTCGACTCAAATAAGGTGTACATTTATATATACATGTTTATAACATTTAATTCAATTCATGTTTGAAAGAAACCGCTGATTTTA
>OZ022264.1:116481009-116484441 GCA_963978885.1 Nemotelus pantherinus
TGCAAATTTGAAGACGAAGAAAAATATTGCGTTGATTCATAAAACTTGGTGCGGATCGCAGGGTGAAAAAAAAACGCGCAATGTCCTCTGGAGCGATGAAACAAAGATAAATTTGTTTGGTAATGATGTGGGAAGAAACGTTCGTTGACCGGAAGGCGAACTATTTAATGTTAGGTTTACAAAAAAAAACGTTGAAGCACGGAGGTGGCAGCATAATGGTATGGGGCTGTTTTTCGTGGCAAGGTGTAGGCCCGATACATCGAATTGATGACATAATGAATAGATTCGAGTACAGGGATTTGTTGGATATGGTAATGCTGCCAAATGCCGCTTATAATATGCCACTGTTGTGGACATTTCAGCAGGACAGTGATCCTAAGTTTCAAAGACGGTTTGCCAAAACAAAGCGCAGTTATGGGAGAATATTCAAAAAGTTTGGTACAATATTCCTGTAGAAACTTGTCGGAAGTTGATATCCTCTATGCGCGGAAGAATTGAAACAGTCATCAAGAAGAATGGCAGATATTCAGGGTATAAGATGCGTTCTAACGAATTCAGTATAAAAAGGGACCCTAACTATCGAAATTTCAATGTTAACTACTAAGTTTGTTGGGCACACCTATTATTCTGGCCATATGAAAATTGGCGTATTTTATGGATTACCTAAATTTTAAGTTTTTTTGAAGAGTTTGTGAAGCCTTTTGTTTTTTGTTATGACGATGAAGTGTGTTTATGTTGAAAACTAACTTAATTTTTGAGGGATGATAATGAAATATAAAAAAACCAAGCTTGTTTTTAAAAAAATTGTTCACACCTATTATTTTGTCCAGGTGTATATATATATATATATATATATATATATATATATATATATATATGTATATATATATATGTATATATATATATATATATATATATATATATATATATATATATGTATATATATATATGTATATATATATATATATATATATATATATATATATATATATATATATATATATATATATATATAAATATATATATATATATATATATATATATATATATATATATATATATATATATATATATATATATATATACATAAATATCAATATATATATATATATATATATATATATATATATATATATATATGTATATATATAGATATATATATATATATATATATATATATATATATATATATGTATATATATAGATATATATATATATATATATATATATATATATATATATATATATATATAAGTGTCTGCTGCCTACTAGCCGAGGGAAGTCTCCGATCGTGTCAGCAAATGTAGTTGAGGTGCTTCCTAATTCACATAATTCACCGGCTAAATCTTCTGGTTCAACGATACTGAACACGGTTCCTCCGTTTGATCACGGTACTCAGCGTTCTTCTTTGTCAGCGATACTGCAAAGCGATACAAATGTCTCTGCCGATTTGCCAGCTATACGCATAATTTCACCTCCTCTTCAGGTGTTTGTATCCCGCTTTGCATGTGATACGTCCACTGAAGCTGTTGAAAACTACGTATGTAATAAACTTGGTTATACGCCGCACATCTTCGATTGCATCAAACTGACCAAAGACATCCAACCTCGACGATTGATAGCTTCGTTTAAACTTATTCTACCTGTTGGGCTTGACATTGTTGCCAATCCGAAGTTTTGGCCACCTGGTACGCTGGTCAAGCCTTTTGAACATCGTGGGAATTTTCGCCCAGCCAACAACAAAAGAGCCCGCAAATAGTCCTTAAGCATCAAAAAATATCTTTATATTATCAGAATGTTTGTGGCATGAGGACTAAGCTGGATGAATTTAAAACTGCTTCTTTACTTGAAATGGATCACCTAATCTGCCTCTCTGAAACCTGGCTTGTTGATGATATGTTCAGCTCTGAATTTTTCGCATTACATACTGTATACCGTTGTGATCGTAACCGCTCCGCAACTATGAAGTCTTATGGTGGCGGGGTACTCATTGCCGTGCTTAATTCCTTTCAAAGTAAACTCTGCGCTGATTTCGTTCCCAGTCTTCCTGTAGAATGTGTAGCAGTTTGTGTGTCCCTGTCGCTTAAATCTTCGTTGTTTGTGGCCTCCGTATATATTCCGTGCAACTCTCCCTTTTCAACTTATGAATGTTTTTTCACTGAGCTATCATCCTACCTTAACATAAATTTTCCTTCTTCGTCTGTCATCATCTGTGGTGACTTTAATATTCCATCTGTCCAATGGGACTCTGGTTTTTCCCGTATTGTTTCTCACAATAATATTCCCATTGCTTTCTCATCTTTCCTTTCATCTTGCTCACTTAATCAATTTAACTATGTCCCTAATGTTTTCAATATTGAACCTTCATCGTTTTTGCTTTCTCCCTCCATTGCGCCTTATACGAACCCTGATCCCCATCATCCTCCCCTCTTTGTTGACATTGTTGTTAGTCTATCTAATCGTGCCAGAGTCTCCGACAAACCTTGTTTCAATTTCAAAAGAACTAGTTTTGATCTCTTAGCTCTCGATCTCAACTCTATTAATTGGTTTGGCTTGTTTCGAGGTCTTGATATTGACAATGCTGCTAAGAAACTATATTCTGTTCTCCTTGAGTTAATCACTGTTCATACTCCAACCTTTCGCTTGCGTAAGCGTAATGATGCTCCTTGGTTCACTGAGACTGTTAAGCGTGCCCTGGGTATTAAAAATGCAGCACGTTGCAAATTTTTGAGCTCTCATTCCGCCCAGGACTACGCTAATTTTTCTCGTCTTCGTGCTGCTGCTAAGTATCAAATAAGGCTTGCCATGCGCAGCTATCTGTCGCATATTGAATCTACTTTGCTTTCGAATGACCCCAAAAACTTCTGGTCATACCTTCGCTCCTTAAAATCCTCCTCTCCTATCCCTGACTCCCTTACATTTAATGATATCACTGCTGCTCTTCCTCAGAATGTTTGTGATCTCTTCGCAATGTTTTTCTCTTCTGTATACTCTGATTCTTTGGTTCCCTCTTCTTATAGTGTCCCTTTTAATCACCCTCCTTGTCTCTCTTCACTCTCGACTAATCCTCTTGAAGTTGAATCCCTTATATGTTCTCTTGATTCTAGTTACTCTCCTGGTCCTGATGGCCTTCCTAATTTTTTTGTGAAAAATCTTGCTTCCTCTTTATGTGTCCCCCTATCAATTTTATTCAATTTAAGTCTTAGTTCTGGTAAATTTCCTTCCTCCTGGAAGCTTGCAAGCATTTTCCCTATTTTCAAATCTGGTGAACGCAATGTTGCCTCAAATTATCGTCCTATTTCTATCCTTCCCTGTTTCTCAAAAATCATTGAGCGTTTTGTGTTTACCAAAATTTACGACTCTCTTAAGTACACTTTCACACCTCAGCAGCATGGTTTTATTAAAGGTCGGTCCACAGCTACGAACCTCATT
>OZ022264.1:116487141-116577141 GCA_963978885.1 Nemotelus pantherinus
AGTACTTGCAAGTACTTGGGAGTAAAGCACAAAAGGAACGCCATCTTCGTTCATACGAGCAGATTCTAAGCTGTCAAATCATTCGCAGTTTTCAAATGTAAAACAGTTGAAAATAAAGGGAGAAAATAACGAGTATAAACTACCACAATCGATAAATAATGTAAAAGCAACTAGCAGAAAATTACCTCTTTTAACTTTCTACACATTATGAGGGATATTTATAATTTCCTAACTACCAAAATATTCAACATAACCATGAAAAAGCCAAAACCACATATTGACAACTAAATAGCCACCTCTCGGCAAAAAAAGGCGTAACTACTCATGAACTACTCGGGAACGAGAGCGCGAGTAGTTGGAAGTAGACAGAAGTACTTGCAAGTACTAAATAGTAGTAATGGAACACGGGCATTGTTGAATGTTTATCGAAGTCGTTGGCTGAAATGTAAAGGAGACTCCCCATTTTAGAAAATAAATTGGTTTGTATGTGACTATTATTCGATATTCTGGTTTGATTCTATATGCTTCAGCATAGTTTGCGTGTGTTATACGGTGATTTTTATTTGCAGATATCAGTATGGCTACACGAAACATTTTTTTTTTAAATGAAAATAATTCAATAATTAACGTATTTGACAAAGAAAAGCATTCAGTTCGAGAAATAGCTAAGAGGTGATTTTTGGTTACTAAGGGAAGTGAAAAAACTATATTTTTCTTCTTTGAAAGCATATTCCAATTTCAGGACCAATTATAAAAGCGAAAGCAAAACAAATAGCCAACCAATTGGGATATTGTGAATTTTTGGAGTTGAATGGATGGCTAGAAAAATGGGTTAAAAGGCACAATATAACATTCAAGTGCATAACTGGCGAAGCCTTAAGCCGAATTTACATTCTCGCCGAGGAATGCCAAATGTAGACAAGGTCTGTGTGTAAATGGTCTCCTTGTCTATTCTCGGCTGTTTTTTTCATGGCAAGCACGCGTGTGTAAATGGTTTGCTCGTCGGCTCTTGTTTATTTTATGAAGGGATAATGATCCTTTTATTGCTGTGCCTGAGTGTTTATGACCGTCTCGGTTTGGCTCGAAGCCGCTGGAAGCGAAGTCGGTTTTATGCATCAAGTCAAAGGGATTCGAGAGGGTAGCATGTGCTCATTCACATTTTCGAATTTTTCGCCGGGACTTCAAACATGTTTTTGCGTGTCCCAGATTGAAATAACTCAACGCACACCAGACAGTTGCAATAGCCACAACCTGTACCTCAGCCATCGTTCACTGAACTGAACAAAACAGCTCACAACTGTCGAAAGATGCATGGTGCAATATCCTAAGTAAACAATTCACCCTATGAATGGTGCATGGTGCAATATCCTAAATAAACAATTCACCCTATGTCTTGCTGAGTCTCGTCCAATGTCTTGTTGAGTCTTGTTGACTTTTGTACACGAGACGCTCGTCCCAATGTATAAATCCGGCATTAGATGTTGATCAATTGGACGTTGACCAGTTTAGGGCAAAATTGCTCACTATGTCGTCTGGATATAAACCCGAGGATATTTATAATGCTAATGAGAGTGGCCTATTTTTTCGTGCTATACCGGATAAAACTTTCGCCTTGAAATTCGAAAAATGTACTGGTGGCAAACTGTCGAAAGAAAGGCTAACAGTTTTATTTTGTGTGCATATGGCAGGGAGATGGAGATGCTATTAGTCATAGGTAAAGCAGCCCGTCCGCGTGCTTTCAAAAATCTTCGCTTGCAAGATTTACCTGCCAATTGGAAGTCGAACCAAAAAGCGTGGATGACACGGGATATTATGTCCGAATGGCTGCAGCCTGGCTGTCATATAGAAGGCCGGTTGCGACTTGCAATCTGACAGGTACTAATGTACTTTTATTGGTCGAATTGGTCGAAAAATATACGTCGACTAGTCGAAAAAAGGTACATTAAGCCCGAAATCTTGGTATGTTAATTGCTTTTGCAACCGGCCTTCTATATGTCGGCCAGGGCTGCAGCAATTGGACAGAAATAATGAAAATTCAAAATAAAAAAGAACTTTTGTTTTTGGATAATGCAACATCTCATCCTAGAGATTTGAAATTAACACATGATAGCATAATTTTCTCACTGGCTAACAATGCGTCAGTCTGTCAATCCTTGGATCAAGGGATTATACAAAATTTCAAGGTTAATTATGGAGGATTGATTCTCGAACACATTCTTTCGAAAATTGACAGAACCAAGTTAGCATTAGAACTCGCAAAAAAATAGATGTTCGTGATTCTTTATACTTCATCAAATGCTCCTGGGATAAAGTTGTTGAGTGACTATCAAAAAATGTTTTAGAAAAGCAGCATTCGAACAAACAACTCAAAATATTTTAGAATTTGAATCCGAAGATGAATTGCCTTAATGAACGTTAAAAATTTACAAAAAGTGCTCGTCGATTTCAAGAACAAAAATTTGGAATAATTTTTAAACATTGATAAGACATTACACACTGAAAATGGCGATATTAAGATTCGACTTGAAAATCAAATTGTCACTGTGGACAAAAACAATTCCAATGACGAGGAAATCATTCAAGATATTGATCCAATAAAGTCATATGATGAGTCCCTGAAGCAAATTGTTCGTTTGAAGCAATTCGCAAAAGATGACTATGTAGCATTTCAATACTTGAAAAGAGCAAAGAATCAATTCGAGAAACAATAGGTCAAATGGAAACAAACTGAGCTTCAGCAATCGAAAATTGATCATTATTTTCATTAGATTATTTCTCTGCATACTATGTAACACATATATAACCTAGTTATTACAATAAAAACAAGAAAAATGTACGTATAAATATTAATAAACACGAAATTATTATATTTAACATATGTAGTTCTTTACATTAATACATATACACATATTTATGGATTTAATAAGCATATAACATTTTAAATTTTATTCGGTACCTCCGACAAGCGGACACCTCCCATAGCCGGACAAAACGACTGGCACCATGAGATATATATATATATATATACATATACATATACATATATATATATATCTTTATATATATATATATATATATATATATATATATATATATATATAAATATATATATATATATATATATATACGAGGGTGGGGT
This sequence comes from Nemotelus pantherinus, assembly GCA_963978885.1. Lineage (NCBI taxonomy): Eukaryota > Metazoa > Arthropoda > Insecta > Diptera > Stratiomyidae > Nemotelus > Nemotelus pantherinus. The sequence continues at coordinate 116,490,281 of OZ022264.1, forward strand.
GAAAAGTTTCCGGCCTGACCAAGAGATGGCGCCACTAGGTCTACTTTTGCAGCGGCGTCCTACAGTACCATTCCTTTCAAGCTTGTATGCACAGTTTCAGCCCAATCGCTACGTTAGTTTGCGTTTGAGAGCACAGTGCGCGAGACGCTTATGAAAGGGAGTTATAAACTGCTCTACACACTTGCGCAAGCAAGTTGGAGGAAGAAGATCGGGCCCAGGGCCTTTGTTGCAGTCGAGTTCCGAAATAGCTTTACGTATTTCGTCACGTGTAATTTCAAATTGGCCGACAAAATCTGTAGGAGTAGGATGAGAGAAACACAGGTGTGAGTTTGATGGGTCTGGTGCATTAAAAATATTTGGAAACTATCTGCGAATAAATCACAAATCTCATTAGGAGAGGAGGAAGTGATATCATTAAAGAACATCGACGAGGGATATCCAGTGGTTTTTCGCTTCACATTTACAAAATCGTAAAAAAATTTCGGGTCGCGGATTATATTTTCGCCCGTTGTCTTAATGTAATTGGCATAAGCCTCGTGAGACTTTGCTGAAAACTGCTTAGCAACTTCATTATATTCATCCTGAATAGCAGAACTAATGTCGATATTGTTTTTAATCCGCTTATAAAGTTTGTTCCTACGATTTCGCAAATGCCTAAGGTCCCTATCAAGCCATGGCTCAGACAACTTTTTCTTTTTTTTTATCTTAGGTACATATCTTTCAACGGCGTCAAAGATTTTGTTATAAAAAGTGGAAATGGCTACTTCAAGATCTAACGTTGAAAGAGTATTCGTCCAATTTATAGCGTCAAGGTGATGGTGAATGCTTTCATAATGAGCATTAAGAAAGTCATATACAATTGAATTATTGTACGCTCTTAAGTAAATAGAATCGGAAATGGGAAGTTCAACTGATAGTGCAGTGTGGTGTAAACTATTTGTAAAAAGATGCTCTGCGTCATTAGTTGGACTTACCACTACTTCGTCATAAGCGTTAGTGAACACTAGATCCAACCAATTACCATTTTGGTTAAGAGTCGGACAAACTTGCTGCAAATCGTTGCCATAGAAGGTACTCGTCAGGTTGAGGTCGTTGGAATCTGACAGGTTTACAGGGAGAAGGTAAGTATCAATTTCATCGGGAATAAAACATAGATTGGGGCGATTGAAATCTCCCAAAAATATGACTTTGTCTTTTTCGTTAAGAGATGATACGAAGGAAGATACTGATTCACATAGATGGTTGTATACTGATTCGTCGGATCTGGGTGGAATATAAACTATACCAATGTAAATCGACGTATTATTGCAAAGCTCTTGAGCCACCATCGTGCGATGCGGGGCTGGAGAGGTTTGCTCAATTTCGTTGAACTTACTGCTGCACAATCCGTCACCACCGTGAAGTGTTTCCCCATGAGATACATTTTAAATCTCCCGATCGATTCGACAATGGCTAGTACCTCCAACTCGTAACTATGAAATCGCGATTCGACTGCCGTGGTGTGCCGACTGTAATAGTGCACGGGTCGCATCATTCCATCACCTTGACGTTGCATGAGCACGCCAGCAATCCCAAATGAACTGGCATCTGTATGTACTTCATGTTGAGCGTTGAGTTTATAAATAGCCAAGATAGGACGATTTATTAATTTTTCCTTCATTGTTTGAAACGCTGCATCATGTTAATCGCGCCACTCAAACGTTTCATTCTTGCGTAACATTTGCGTTAACGGTCTAACAATTGTTACATATTGCGGAACAAACATTCGAAAATACCCAGTTAGACCAAGAAACTGTCTAACTCCGTGGACATTTGTTGGTTGCGCAAAGTTGGTGCCACACTCTATCTTTACCTCACCCGGAGAAATGCTGTTTTCACTCACTTCATGTCCAAGAAACACTATTTTACATCGGAAAAATTCGCATTTATCTCTTCTTAATTTCATTCCATTTTCCGTTAAATATAGCTGGAAACGCTTTAATCGTTCAAGTCCTATATATACCACTGCTTCATCTGGATTCATTTTTGAAAGCACACGATTGATTGCTCGTTGAAATACGGCTGGAGCGTTGCAGAGTCCGAAGGCCATTTTGCAATACTCGAACTGGTCGTCACCCATGCAAAATGCGGTATACTTTCGTGACTTCTCTTCAACTGGGATTTGATAGTATCCTGAACGGACACCCAATTTGGTAAAATTGTAATGATTAACTAGTTGCTAGATGTGTTGTGACGGTCTCGAATGACCATCAAAGGATAGCGAGTCATTAGTCCGTGCAGGACTGAGCTACTCGGAGTAGCTACGACTCTCACGTGACAAGGAGGTCGGCACATGCTGGCTGCCTCTAGCTCTGTTCGGGAGAAGTGGGGGGATTCTTTTTCCCAGTCATGTGTCCCAGGAATCATCACATTTTGTTCATGTACCTGAAGGACGGACAAAATACCGAAAAACAACCGCGATCGTATACTGGCATTAAAGTCCAGTAAGAGCCGTGCAGGCTGACCCTGACCAGGGTTACTATGTTGACCACTGGGACCCAACGATCACCAGGGCCGAACAATAAAAAAAAATAAGGCCACCAATTAGGGTCATGTTAAGCTTCTTACGAAGCAACTACACGCGGCCCCGTTAGGAACACGCGCGAGGGATCGTGGATTGGTGGCCGGAGTCGAAAAGTAAGAAAGAAACAAGGAGTACGCGCAACGCTGCGAACACAGATGAGTTGGTCACGAAGACGGATGGAGCAACCACGAGTAGCATCGAAAAAAATCCACGACAGAAAAAGAAGAAACCGACTGATTTTACCGAATGAGTCGCGAAAACCAGACAAGAAAAAACGTGCGCTATCGTCGAGAGCTCACCATCTGAAACACAAACACAAAAAAAATAGTTGATTAGCTGCCATGACTTACCTTATCCCCCCTGCACACCAACCGACCACCCCTGACGAACTATAAAAGGAGTCCGCACCACTACTCTCACATCAAGAAAAAAATTTAGATTCTACTCTAAAGCACACATGCTGCGTTTATTTATTTTTTGTTCTTCGTTTGCTTGATTATATACAAGAAAAAACATTATTCTTGCTTAAACATAAAGGGATATCAATTTCTCTTGATGATGATAATTCTATTTTCTCAAAACAAACATTATATACTTTTTTGTTGTTGTTGTAACTTTGTTGTAACTAAATTGAGAATAACAATCCGAAGCCACAAACAATTGTGCTTTTCATTGCCTAATTTCCAAACTTATATTCTCCTATGAGTTCTCCTATTTCGTAGGAGGGTATTTCAGTTTTTACATAAACACTAAAGGAATATAAAGCTGACTCAAAAAAAACTTTTCTTTTCTTTTCTCTCAATATGATAAATGAGTTAAATGACAATAACGTAATATTAAGAAAAATGTAGTACTTCCTATTTGACAGCATTTCTTCAATTTAAATTTGCCTTGCAGTCACAAAAAAACTTTGCTGATAATGTTCAATAATTCTATTACCGACTATACTAACTCATTCCACATGCTTCTTTCATATTTATGTACATAAATACTCTCAATTTGCATCATCTACTGCAGTGGCGGCTCCTCAGAGGAGGCAAGGGAGGCAGTGCCTCCTCGGTCAAATTTACAAAATACGTATTCTAAATTAATAAATAAATAATATTTAAATTCATAGCAAAACCAGAATTTTGCTCCCAAGTCTCCAATATTTTTGAATTTGTGCATATGTATACATTCAAACCGTTTGAGACCAGTGCCTTTACACAAGCAGCCGGAAAAAAACGCGAAATCAATCCAAAAAAGTAAAAAAATTCACCAAAAAAGAACACCGAAATCAATTTTGTACTCAGAGCACTGCCTCAGTGTAAAAAATAAAAAAAAAATATCCATCAGTCCTAGCCGCCATATGCCACGTCGATTTCGAGCACAACGAAAACGAAGATAGAGAAATGAAAATGAGGCAGTTTCACATCTGCCTCATCTATTGCATTTTTATCAATGAAAACGTTGTAGTTTGTATTTTCCCGACATTCATGAATGATCAAATTTTTGAGTATTCAATATGGCAATAGTGAATTCAAAGAGGCAAGCCTCAAAAGCAGCAATGTATGTGCTTTGTTGTTGTTTAGTGAAAGGTAATTATTTTAGGGCAAAGGAGGAAAGTAGTGGACAAGTTAAGAGCTATCGAAATTAATAAGACAGGTGCTTTGTATTTTGATTTCGTCAATGCTTATATTTGGTTAATGAAACATTTACAAACCACCGAATAGAACGATAAAGAATTGATGTATGAAGAGAATGAATAATTATTTCATATACATTTCCGAAAGAACCCTAAGAAATTATTTGTTTGTACTTTGAGGAAACAGCATTTGTTTTTATATGTATGCGCTAAATTTAGATTTGGTAATATATTTGATCTGTGAAATTTAGTTTACTACCAGTGTAAAACTAGTATGTACATGTAAAAGTGTTCGAGGTATTTTATCGTGCATTTTAAGTAGCATTGAAATCAATTGCATATATAATAATACTCAAAATGAATTTTATGATGACTTACAAGTTACTTAAAATAAACTTATCCGGAACATTGAAATTTAAAGAAAATAGAAAGCCTGCCTCAGAGTCAAAAATCATTAGATCGATAGGTCGATTTATTTAATGTAGTGGTATAATAAAATTTTCTGGTAGCTTGACCGATTAGAAACTTTTCATGTGTTTCAAATTCCAGTAACAATGTGTGGTCAAAGCAACGTTTCAATGGTTTAGAAAATCTAAATGGCACCCTATTAAACGTAATTAAGCTCACTCAACGAATCGAAAACCAGGTGAATGAAGGATGTGATATAAAATATAAAAAAAAGGTTTATTGACTTAACGTTACTTTAACCACGTCTGGACTTGCCATTTAGAGGTCACAATGAAGCAGAGGCGTGTAATGTATATGGCTAGATGCAAAAAGTCGGTTAGATGAATTTCACAAAATGGACTTTTTAGCCTCATGGATATAACTCAGTCTCTCACTATTCAAAATATGCTTCAACTCTCGTTTGAGTACGTACTGTCCATTTATGGCCTATTCCTCAAACGAAAAACATTAAAAGTAAGTTCTTTGCTCTGTACGCTACTAAAAGTTACTATAATAGATAAGTTAACTATAAATAATAAAGTCAAACTTAAGCATTCCGGCCACTTCAGTAATTTTTCAGATGCCATTTAATGATTAATGCGTTGAAAAGAATTAAGACTAGTTTTAGAAATATCGTGAGTCCATACGATTATTGGAGCTATCGCTGCGAAATATTGAAAAACATTTTTTCAAGATATTGGAGGATTAACACAGCTGTATTACCATTTCGTTCAACATTTTGTCAAAATAGAGCTAAATATACATTGCTCTCAAATAAAATGTTCCTACGGTGTAGTTTACATCGTATTTCATTACCTCACCACAAAGTCCCACAATATGAATTTGATATTATATTATTATAATATTATTTAATTTTCTTAATGATTCTTAAATTCACTGCCTCCCCGTTTCTAAATGTCACGAGCCGCCACTGATCTACTGGTACCAGACATAGTTTGGTACTATTTAATATGGGTGATTGATTTGCTATAACAGATGAATCAATTTCAGTTGATTCGGTACATGGTTAAATTAAATGTTATCATATGTGTTATTATTGCGAAGTGATGTCAATTAAAGCTATCAAACATTTGCAAGTACTCACTATTAAAGAGCATCTGTAGTAATTTAAATTGAAAACATAGATGCACACAAATTACTTTGTCATTTCCTATTCTAACGTCTCAGCCTTAGGCTATACCAATAAGAATTCGATAAAGAAAAGTCAAAAAATGATCGAAAAAAACATTTAACTTTTGAAGGTACGCTACGACGAACGATTTGCGTTCAATGATTTCAAACGTTTTCAATGTGGTGATGATTATTTGGTACGATTTGGTATGAACTATTCTTTTTTTTTTCTTTTTTTTACCCGAATTCGTAACGGAAGGCGACCCAGCGCCTTCAATTGTATAGTCTAAGAGGTTTAATATTCCAATAAATACCTGGATGTATGTGTTGGTGGGAAGGAACTCGAAATTTTTACACATTAACTATGCTTCCTCCTTCTTGTCTACACAGTGGTGGTTGACGAAACGCGGCCCCCTGGGCGTTCTGTGCTGTAAAGTTGGTAATGTGACAGAAGAGCAGCAACAGGTTTCAAGGCTATACTTTCCCAGTGAGATGCATGAAAATGCTGAATACAGTGTCCAAGTGAACGTCATTTGCCACTACTAAATTGCTGGTCTCCCCCGTTTATGTCTCTAGAAAGGCCAACGGCAGCCCCCACTGATTTTCACAGGTTGGATGTTTAGGCCAATGATCTCGGTAAGTCGTATTTATCACCATTATGAGCCAAATTTCATTTTTATGCTAGGTTCAATATAATCTCGCATATGAATCATCCACCGCGTCTCGATTGATATTACAGTAACACAAGCTTCATTCCGATCGTGCTGTCCATTCGGCAAGCTGGCTGTGACACTCGTGTCAATACGCTAATTGCATCTCCTTTTAGCGCAACACTCCAAATTAGATGTAAAAGCGAACAGGACTTCTGATAATCACGTGTAGCTTTGCATCTGCTTTCGTTCGGCGATTCACTTCACTGAACATCGGATCCTACTTACAAGTGCACTTGGGCACGGCGTCATGCCACCACGACCGAACAAGTTCCGTCACGTCACTCGACCACATCAAGACTGTTCGGTCGAACTCAGCCAGCCACTTTTCCGCTCGAAACCGTTTAGGCTCCAATCAGCTATGCGTTCCCGCAACAACAATGCCATAATGGCATTCTCGGACCGAGCTCCGACTTACGGTGAAGGCAGACAAAATTCTCGGACCGAACCAGGCAATGCACAAATTTCTTTACATTTGAGCTCGGTCCGAAATCGACAACAAGGCATTGTTGTTGTGACCAGAATCGAGAGGATCAAACATGGGTACAATATCTACTACCTCTCGAGGTTGAAATACTCTCGTCGCCGTAGCATTTCGGTTATCATTTGCGTCGCCTCTTTTCAGCACACTTTCTTTACACGTGAAAGGCAGGGCACACTACTGCACACAGCCACATGCGCTCCCGTCGACGTCGTGAAGGCTTGATGCGGTGCCATTTCGCCATCAGCAAATCTTTCGTCAACGTGCTCTGATGATGCTCCTGGCAACGACATGGTAGCATGATGCATCGGATCGAGGTGTCTCGATTTGCTCATGCCTTCGTCCTCCACGTGTTTTTCCACTTTCTCTGCATTAGACGACAACACTGTTTTTAACGCTTCAACCAATGATGCCATCTGAGTTGCAAAATCTTTCAACTCTTTTCGAATTTCCGATATTTCACTCGTGGTGTCGCTATCCTCTAGCCCTTCGATTGATATTTCAGTAGATCCCACGTGCTCTACCAATCGATGCACTAGCTCCGATTTTTGGCCATTTTTTAGAGACCATCATGCGCTAGCAACTGCCGCAGTTCCTTAACCGTCACTTGGGCCGAAATATAACTTTCTTTCTTGCCGGAAAATGTTTCAGTAAATCCCACTTCTGAAATTATCAAAAAAAACCCAGTTCCAATGAAAAAAAAACAACTGCTCACTTCGAGTGTCCAAAGACGACTAGTTTAATCAGTAAGAAATGTATAATCTAGGTCATGGACTCTCTGGACCATATATTGAGCATGTTTGAAAGCAGAATCGGACCATATATAAAATTGAAGAACGAATTGAAATGTCTCAATAATTACTACGCATAGAGACAAAACGAAAACAAGCTGTACTCTTTTAACTGCAGCTTATCAGAAAAGTTAGATTTTCAATAAATTAAAACCCAAAAATACTGCCATTTCAATTTGTTGGTTACGTTGATTCGATGATTGTTTAGGCGCTGATCTAAGAACCTAAGTTTAAAGGTATAGTAATAAGTTATTATTCAAAACAAGAAACCCACAGTAATAGTCCTGATAAGAAAGAAGTTTTGTAGAAAGCACAAATTCAAAGAATAATTCTTGATTTATTTTCGTGAATAACAATCATTTCACTTTTCACTTTGAAAGATCTTTTATCAATTTGTACGTTCAGAGAACAGAAAAAAATTGAAAATCTGTTCAATGAATTTATCCGCTATGTGAAAGGATTGTAAAATCTAAAGTTTCCCATAACTTTGGCTATGATTCATGTTTTCAGTCAGTTGGTTGTGACGTGATAATTTTGAAAAACAGCATCAAGAAAATAACAATTACATGTTTAAGAAAACAAACTCAGAAAATAAAGTTAGAAAAATCTAAAAATATTAGAAAAAAAAGTATATCTATATGACATATACATATATTTTATGGTTAAATAATAGCTATGTTTAATGAGCACGAAAAAAAGCAGAGCATCTCAAGGCAAGCTATAGTAGCGCGGCTGTCAAAAAAGTCGAGCAAACCAGAGCAATTGAGAGGCAGAAAAAAGTCGAGCAAGTGAGAGCAGCTGAGAGGCAATTCTCAAAATTCGTTACTTATCAGAAAATCAACCTGTCACTTCACTAACAAAAAACTGCACTTCAGTAACAATTTTTTGTTGAAAGTCGGTTCCCTGACAGTTGGAAAACAGCTGGTTGCTTGCCCGAACTTGCTCTACCAAAAACAGTAGAGTAAAAATCGTGCTCTAGTTCAACTTAGAGCACTCATGAAACACAAATCAGAGCAGCTTCGGGCAAGTTAGAGCAGCCGAATTGCTCATTAAACACATTTTGTTGAGATATCTCAACCTAGAGCAGCTCATTAAACGCAGCTAGTGATATGTCAATGGCATTTCTCGAATTGCAAATGTTAGTCGTGCAGTGTTGTTTGTTTTATTATTTCTTCGAATAACTTTCACTGCACCAGAAAAATTCAGTGATTTAAAGTTCTATCGATTTTTGCAAAGTGTTTGTTATTCCGTCGTCGAATGGGAAAAAACTATTGGAGTATTTATTTGCCGACTGAAAATGATCGGGAGGCGATTCTGATGCAAGGAAGAAAACGTGCAGTGAATTTCAGTGGGGTGGTAGTCCTGGATCGCGAGGGCATCGAGATAATTTTGGTTCAAAATTGTTATGCAAGATTGTTTTTAGTGTACCCCCTAGCCTTGCGAGAGTTCCTTCTTCTTGAAAAATAATAATGTGAAATTTTATTGGAAAATTGAAAAGTTCAAACAAATCAATTTGCCAAGTGTCAGTGCATTACATCCAGCAAGGGTAAAAATTCAGTGTCTTAAATTTGGATTTGTGCTCCTCGACAAAGAATTTCCAATATTTCTCGAGCGCTTTATGTGCATATACACGAAGTGTACCTCTAAAGGCCCCGCAGAAGGGACAATACAAAACAAAAATTATCTGTCAACGGCTATGAGTAATCATAAGTTCGTTGTAGCTGTTGAGATAAACAATTCGGCGTAAATCAACTATCGACTTGTAGTTACTCGCGCTCATCAGTTGCGATTCGTTTCGAGAAAAGAAATCATGCGACGCACATATTGATGATTTGAATGGTGGGAAAAATAAACCGCAAGGAAATATGCAACACAATATAAGGTAGTTCGTATGAATTATAATTAAATTGGTTCGATATTTTTAAAAGGTGTCGATCGGAATCAAGCAGTTAAAGTGACCTTGGATACATTCTTATTTCGCTGATTCTCACTGTAGTAGGAGCACAACCAGTAAATTTATATTCTGAGAGATGTGACTGTTTTCAAAGCCAAAGACGGGATATTGGAGTTTTTTTACGAAACAGGTGTTGTATTAAAAGTAGAATTGCTTAAAATACAGTAAATGGCAAACGAATTTTGTGCTGCCAAGTGCTGTTAACAAATTAAATACGGTCAAGTGCTCGTGTTGAGTATTCAAGCTTGTGTTTGAAAGATTTGAGAATAGATCTGAATAAATTGTTTTCAATTTTGTGATCCTTTCTTTGAAGGATCTGGCCAAAACATCGAACTATGCGAATTGTCAAACCTAAGGGTTCTCCGCCGATCCCAAGTCTAATTTGTGATATGCCGGTCCCAAGCCTGGAGAAAGGAGGAGGGTTTGAGGCAATGAGGTAACTCTATCCTCAGTAAAACTTGCATAGTTGCAGCCTGATGGCTGAATTACACCTAAGCGTTTCAGGTCATTAGGGAGGATTAGCCACGTTGCCAAACCTGCAACATAGTTGTGTGAACTTTGGCACAAGGCAAGTCTCCTGAAGCAACTATCACCGAGGCCCCCCATGGAAATGGCTGAGCGATGTACCGACAACTCATCCTTGTAAAAACTTCCTCTGTCAAGAAACCTGGGACAAAAGCCTCGGATTGGACGGATCAACAACGACGACCACGCAAACGCACAGCGGATTATTCTCTCGGAACCTGGAATGTACGCTCCCTGAACAAACCGGGGGCCGAAAAGGCCCTCCTTCATCAGGTCGAACAGTACAAACTGAGCATTACTGCAGTCCAGGAAACAAATTGGTTAGGCTGCGAGATCAACGACAAGAAATCGCACACAATTTTTAAAAGCGGCAAACCATCGGGTCGCAAGGAGTTTGGAGTAGCATCCACAGTGAATAAGCAGCGTAACTCGCGCGTTACCGACTTCAAACCCGTAAACGAAAGGCTGTGTGCGATTCGCATCAAGGCGCGATTTTCCAACCTCTGGCTCATCAATGTGCACGCTCCCACCGAAGTACAAGAAGACTTTGTAAAAGACGAGTTCTACGCCTGCGTTGAAACTCTCTTCGACTCACTTCGATCAAATGATGTAAAAATGCTACTGGGAGATTTCAATGCAAAAGTCGGGAATGAAAGTTGGCATCGGGGGACCACTGGAGGACAAAGTCTCCACGAAGAATGCAATGATAACGGCCATCGTCTAATTGACTTCGCTTGCAGCAGGAACCTTGTTGTAAGCTCAACTTGCTTTCCACACCGTCGCATTCACAAGCAGACCTGGAATTCTCCAGACGCACATACCGTCAACCAAATCGACCACGTCCGTATTAGCAAGAGAAGGGCGTCAAGTGTTATGGATGTTCGGTCGTACCGCGGAGCTAACTGTGACTCCGATCATTTCCTGGTGAAAACAACATACCGGTGCAGAATTTCCTCAGTGCACCAATCGAGATTCCGCCCTCCCAAAATCTTCGCGGTTGAGAATTTGCTGACCGATTATACGGCTCAGGCATATAGGAAAGAAATTCACCAATGCTGCGCGACTCCGGCAACGTAGGTGTCCGCGAGTTCTGGGAAGAGCTCAAAAATACAGTGAAGAATGTGGCAGAAAATGGGATACAAATCCCGACGAGCGCGAAATGAATGGTTTGACGAAGAATGCAGAAACTCACTTGACGCAAAGAACGAGGCCTACAGACAATGGGTCCAACGAGCAACCAGAGCCAAAAAGGAAAAATATGACGATCTACGGCGAATATCCAATATAATAATTAGGCGTAAGAAACGGAAATATTTTGACGAACAGTTGCTGTACATGAATGTAAACCTAGTTAGTAAGATCACCAGACAAGCGTACAGACTAGTAAACACTATCAAAAATGGCTACCAACCCAGGACTAGCCTCTGTAAGGACAAAGATGGAAGTATTATCAGCGACACCGAAAGTATTAGCAAACGATGGGCGTCCTACTTCGAAGAGCTTCTGAAACATCCTGGCAGCAGAAGCTGAGCTCCATGACGATACCGTTGGTCAACCCCCATCCACACAATCCCCGACAGTAGAAGAAGTTGATCTCGCCTTGCGTTCCCTGAAAAGGAACAAAGCTCCGGGCGCTAACCAGATAGCAGCTGAGCTACTCGTCTGGTGGGGTGGGTTTATTAAGTTCGCTACATCAACTACTGCTGCGAATATGGGAGACTGAGATGATCCCAGACGATTGGCGCAGAAGCATCATCTGTCCAATACATAAAAAGGGAGATTTAGAGAATTACAGTGGCATCTCCTTAGTCTGTACGGCCTACAAAATCCTGTCAAAAATCCTGGAGCATAGGATTAAACCGTTCGCGGAAGAAATCATTGGCGAATATCAAGGCGGTTTCAGATCTGGTTGCTCCACAATCGACCAGCTCTTCACGGTCAAGCTAATTTTGCAAAAGTGCTGGGAATACGACGTCGACGTATACCAAATCTTTGTCGACTTTAAACAAGCATTTGACAGCATCAACCAAGGCGCTCTATATAGCATAATGCTGCAATTTGGTATATCGGCCAAATTAGTGAGACTTGTAAAGATGACGATGACCAACTCCATCTCGCAAGTCCAGATCTTGAACAGATTGACGGATCCTTTTGAAAATCTGGGTGGCCTGAAGCAGGGCGATGGAATAGCGCCCACGCTCTTCAACCTGGCACTTGAGTTCATTTTAGCATAAAAAGGGGTCAACCTCGGAATGGGAGATAATAAGCTGCATTTTTGTATATACCTTCGTTTTGGGGTCCGCAAAGTTGCCTCAAAAGTCTCATAAAATCTCGTGTCTGCGTCGAAAGTTATTCAAGGTCAAAGGTGCGAAAAAACGGTTTTTTGCGATTATCTTGGCTTCTATTGCTCCAATGATTTTAACACTTCGGATTGAAATTGTAGAGCATAAAATTTGCGACACATTTTATTTAAAGCATTTTTTCATGCGCTCAACCGTTTTCCCGATGGAGGGCGGTAAGCGCTCAGCCATATGTACTGTAATGCAAGTTCAACCGTGAGTACCTGTGAATACTACCTTCAGTTTTGAATTATTTGTATTATTTATCAGTAAATACATTGTATGTAATAGCATTACCTATTTTTAATATTTTCATTTGATTACATTTACCTTCCTTGTGTGATTAAAAACTAGTTAAATGAAATACTATTTGTATATGTAAATTTATTGAAAGTAGATTTTAAGTAGTAAAATAATTATGTACTTTATCTTTAAAATGTGGAATTAAGTATAAGTATAACTGAGAAGACGGTTTCCTATAATAACAATTATACGATAGTGGCATTCGGATCTTACTAGCGGTATACAATACTCCAAAATCTGAGGATAATATCGATCGTCTTCGATATACTCAGTTCATTAAATCTACAAAACTTAATAAACCTGTCCAATTATCTAATCTTCCACCGACAAGTGCAGCGGCCCATCAGCATATAAATGGTGCTTATTACCAAGTTCAAAAATGGTTAGGGTATGATTTAGAACCCCAGGAATGGGGTTGGGTGCTCCAAAATGAGTTCCTGGAGCCGATGACAACAATATTACCACCAGCTTCCGATGAATTAATGAATACTCTATTTTGTAATTGTAAGAATGGATGTGGTGCACGGTGCCGATGTAGGAAATCGGGGCTGCAATGCACTTTAGCTTGCGGCCAGTGTAATGGACAACCTTACCTCAATGCTGTTTCTTTGCCAAGTGACTGTGAGCAAGAGAGTGCTTTTGACCCTGAAATTCAAGAAGGCCTGAAAACACCAATTCAAGGCAACGAAGATAATGACGATGATACAGAAATTCCCGAACGTCCAGAAGATGACGACGAAGAAGAACAAAAGAAATACTTTTGTTATTTAAATTATTAAAGATTGATAGATTAAAAATATGTAAAGCATATACATTAAAATAAATTAAATATATTTAAAATGTTATTAAATACAATGTATTTACTGATAAATAATACAAATAATTCAAAACTGAAGGTTTCACGGTTGACCTTGCATCACAGTACATATGGCTGAGTGCTGCGCGCTTACCGCCCTCTATCGGAAAAACGGTTGAGCGCATGAAAAAATGCTTCAAATAAAATGTGTCGCAAATTGTATGTTCTACAATTTCGATCCTAAGTGTTAAAATCATTGGAGCAATAGAAACCAAGATAATCGCAAAAAACTGTTTTTTCGCACCTTTGACCTTGAATAACTTTCGACGCAGACACGAGATTTTATGAGACTTTTGAGGCAACTTTGAGGACCCCAAAATGAAGGTATACACAAAAATTCAGCTTATTATCTCTCATTCCGAGGTTGATTGCTAAAATGACTGGGCTAACAAGGATGCCAGCGCACATGACCATCAACGTAGGGGACCTTTGCATCAAATTCGTGGACAACTTCGTTTACCTGGGTAGCAATCTATCGAGTGACGCCAACGAAACTGACGAAATCAAGCGACGGATACAACTAGCAAATAAGACTTTCTTCTCGGTCCTCCCCATTATGAAATCGAAATATGTGCACAGAAAGACTAAGCTCCGCGTTTATTAAATTATCATAATAACTGTGCTGTGATATGGCTGCGAAACATGGACCCTGACCCAAGCCTTCGAAAATATGATCGACACCTTCGAAGGGAAAGTTCTACGGCGGATTTTCGGGGCTATCCGCGACCGAGATGGATGGCGCATCCGGTACAACAATGAGTTGTACGAACTTTACGATGAGCTGGAAGTCTCCAAAACCATCAAATTACAACGGTTACAGTGGGCTGGGCACATGCAACGCATGAATGACGATCGCATGCGTAAACGTGTCATGAACGCAAGACGAGTCGTCGGAGCGAGGCCAAGAGGAAGACCAAGAGCTCGTCGGGAGAGCTCAGTGTATGCGGACGCCGAACAACTATTGGGGTTCCAAGATTGGAGGACGCGGTCACGTGACCCAGACAATTGGAGGAGATCGATCCAGGCGGCCAAGGCCGGAAGTCGGGCTGTTGTGCCACGTTGATGATGATGAAGAGTTCTTATAGCTTTGGTTGAGATTCAAGTTTTCAGCAATTGATTTTGATACTAATATTATTAGTTGGTTCTCTGATTAACATAATCTTTACTACTTATTATTATTGTTTTCTTTAGGAAATAAGAATAAAGGTAGAACTATAATGCAATTAAGTGAACTTTAAGTAGCTTAAGGGGGCAGGATGGTTTCCGACTTAAACAAAAAAAAATTTTCAATTATTTTTTTATATGAAAGTACATCTCAGGAATATCCTTTGAAAATTTCGAGGCGATCGGACTAAAACTCGCAGAGATACCGGTTATTTTATGATCGTGTTGCCAGGTATATTTCCACGAGAAACCGAAATAGTCTAGCTCGTAACTCCGAACTACATTTTTGAAGTCGGTGCGTAACATAACTCAAAAAGTAATGCACCGATCTCAATGAACTTTGGCGGACATCTTTAATATGATAAATACTCGCGGATGAACGATCGTTTTTTTTTCAAAAAAATTTTTTACTATTTTGTACAGGCAATCAAAGGCTGATTTTTTATGTGAAAATGGTACCTCCAAATTAAAAACCGCACCAAAAATCGGAAATTGCATATTTTTCAATATAGTTTCGTTCATCCGCGAAAAAAACTAATATATTAAGTAAATCACTTCGATTTTTTGATTTCAGATAACACTGTCAGGCCAGGTTTTACGCACCGCACGACGCCTTTTTTTCGAAGCGCCTTTGATCTACTGCCACCACGGGATAACTAATTCATATTTTTTTGTACAATAATTCCTACATACTCTCAAAATATAGTTCTTTAATGTGTTATAAAAAATTAGTAATTATTTTCACTCAAAGCTGAGAAAAAAAATCGCAAAAATCGGCTTTTCTTCGGCCTCGGAAACCATCTTGCCCCCTTAAGTGACAGTACGGTTGCATAGAAAACAAGCGGCATACCTATAATGCACTTATCTGCCGTTTCGTTAAGTTTCGTTCAATTCGGGCCACTTAAGTGGCGTACGACTGGGACCGTACATCAATTAAGGGGGTCTCCTTATACAGAACCTTCAAAAAATCGATTTTTTTTTTATTATTTTAATCGATAGTACTATTATCAGAGAATATTGTCACAAAATGCTACAGTTCATTTCGGAATAGTTTTGATGGTATAGTTCCGAGCAGCGGTTCGCGCGGAGCTATCGAAGTTGATTTTTCACTGTCCGAAAACTTTAAAGCGCGTTTTCTCAAAACCACATTTTTCAACATTGCGTGCACGATTAAAGGAGAACCAATTAAGCTATTATTATAAACTTTTTTTTTATTTGTAGGTAATTGAAATGCGCATATAGTGAACCTTTAGTTTTCATGATACAGTATTTATTTTCATTATAAATAGCGCATTTTAAACAAAAAAAAAACGGTGAAAAAATTGATTTTTCTAGAAAGTAACTTTTTAAGTAATTTTTTAACAATTTTTTAAGGTTCACTGTAAGCGGAAGACCCTTCTGAATAAAAAGATAAATATATATGTGTTTCAGATGAAAACTTCGGACAATATCATGCACGCAAAATTAATTGTCCGTGGTGAGACACTGCGGGATCCTCGATAAGTCCGAGATTTTTTCTTGTTTTCAAATGAAAAATTTTTTTTAACAAGTTCAAATATGTACCTAAATATATGCGAAAAATCTTTGACCAGTGTTTTTATTTTCTGCTTAAAAAAAAATTGGGAAAAAGTACCTTTTTTTAAGGTTCTGGATAAGGAGACTCCCTTAAGTAAATTTGACAGGAGGTATGTGTAACGACTACGACCAATAGAAGGCACGTAAAATATTTGAATATGTTTTCGTGGATCGCTTGCTATTTTTGCAGGAGGTAGAAGTAATGATCGTTCGTATGCGGTATTGTAGAAGCAATAATAGGTATGTGAAATATTTGAATATTTTAGGTCTGTTCGCGTACTTTCAGTCACTGAATTTTCCTGAATCATGCAGTGGGGGAAATTCATGAAAAGTACGAAAACGCTCTCATTGCATTTCCTGAAAATTGACAAACAAACGTGTCAGTTGTCGATATTCGGGAGAACAATAGTGATTATAAAGTCATCCTGAGCGGTGATAAATTATCGCCACCAAAATGTTCGTCCTTCATAATAACATTACGCCAAAAACCATTTGACGGTTTTCAGTATTTTTCAGTAGCTCAGACAAGGCCATGCTCAGACCCTACTGAAATTTACTGAAAGAGGGGAATCTTTCAGTTTTCAGTAAAACGGAGTACAAAAACATCTCCGACTTATGTATATCCATCGACATAATTTACTTGTAAAGGTTATTTAATTGTGATCATGGTTCCCTTCTTGTCTATAAATCAGCATCGACAACGTATATCGTCTCTAAAGCTTATCAAAGCAGAGAATATTGATACGGGAAACTCGATCGTTTTGGGGAATAAGCCTCCGAAGCCGAATCAAATTGGAATTGTTTTTGCGGGATGATTAAAATTGAAATATTTTTTTTGATTTACATTGAAAATTTTTATTTGACAAAGTGGTTTCGAAAGTATGCACTGATTGTCATCAGACACCAGCACACAATGCATATTTGACTGATGTGACCACTTGCAGTTGGAAATCATTAACTTTTATTTACGCTTGATTCGGCTTCGGAGGCTTATTCCGCAAAACGATTGAGTTTCCCGTATCAATATTCTCTGCTTTGATAAGCTTTAGAGACGATTATTTTCAGATTTCAGAAGTGTTAAAATCATTGGAGCAATAGAAACCAAGATAATCGCAAAAAACTGTTTTTTCGCACCTTTGACCTTGAATAACTTTCGACGCAGACACGAGATTTTATGAGACTTTTGAGGCAACTTTGAGGACCCCAAAATGAAGGTATACACAAAAATTCAGCTTATTATCTCTCATTCCGAGGTTGATAGCTAAAATGACTGGGCTAACAAGGACGCCAGCGCACATGACCATCAACGTAGGGGACCTTTGCATCAAATTCGTGGACAACTTCGTTTACCTGGGTAGCAATCTATCGAGTGACGCCAACGAAACTGACGAAATCAAGCGACGGATACAACTAGCAAATAAGACTTTCTTCTCGGTCCTCCCCATTATGAAATCGAAATATGTGCACAGAAAGACTAAGCTCCGCGTTTATAAAACTATCATAATAACTGTGCTGTGATATGGCTGCGAAACATGGACCCTGACCCAAGCCTTCGAAAATATGGTCGACAACTTCGAAGGGAAAGTTCTACGGCGGATTTTCGGGGCTATCCGCGACCGAGATGGATGGCGCATCCGGTACAACAATGAGTTGTACAAACTTTACGATGGACTGGAAGTCTCCAAAATCGTCAAATTACAACGGTTACAGTGGGCTGGGCACGTGCAACGCATGAATGACGATCGCATGCCAAAACGTGTCATGAACGCAAGACGAGTCGACGGAGCGAGGCCAAGAGGAAGACCAAGAGCTCGTCGGGAGAGCTCAGTGTATGCGGACGCCGAACAACTATTGGGGTTCCAAGATTGGAGGACGCGGTCACGTGACCCAGACAATTGGAGGAGATCGATCCAGGCGGCCAAGGCCGGAAGTCGGGCTGTTGTGCCACGTTGATGATGATGAAGAGTTCTTATAGCTTTGGTTGAGATTCAAGTTTTCAGCAATTGATTTTGATACTAATATTATTAGTTGGTTCTCTGATTAACATAATCTTTACTACTTATTATTATTGTTTTCTTTAGGAAATAAGAATAAAGGTAGAACTATAATGCAATTAAGTGAACTTTAAGTAGCTTAAGTGACAGTACGGTTGCATAGAAAACAAGCGGCATACCCATAATGCACTTATCTGCCGTTTCGTTAACTTTCGTTCAATTCGGGCCACTTAAGTGGCGTACGACTGGGACCGTACATCAATTAAGGGGGTCTCCTTATCCAGAACCTTCAAAAAATCGATTTTTTTTTTATTATTTTAATCGATAGTACTATTATCAGAGAATATTGTCACAAAATGCTACAGTTCATTTCGGAATAGTTTTGATGGTATAGTTCCGAGCAGCGGTTCGCGCGGAGCTATCGAAGTTGATTTTTCACTGTCCGAAAACTTTAAAGCGCGTTTTCTCAAAACCACATTTTTCAACATTGCGTGCACGATTAAAGGAGAACCAATTAAGCTATTAATATAAACTTTTTTTTTATTTGTAGGTAATTGAAATGCGCATATAGTGAACCTTTAGTTTTCCTGATACAGTATTTATTTTCATTATAAATAGCGCATTTTAAACAAAAAAAACGGTGAAAAAATTGATTTTTCTAGAAAGTAACTTTTTAAGTAATTTTTTAACAATTTTTTAAGGTTCACTATAAGCGGAAGACCCTTCTGAATAAAAAAATAAATATATATGTGTTTCAGATGAAAACTTCGGACAATATCATGCACGCAAAATTAATTGTCCGTGGTGAGACACTGCGGGATCCTCGATAAGTCCGAGATTTTTTCTTGTTTTCAAATGAAAAATTTTTTTTAACAAGTTCAAATATGTACCTAAATATATGCGAAAAATCTTTGACCAGTGTTTTTACTTTCTGCTTCAAAAAAAATTGGGAAAAAGTACCTTTTTTTAAGGTTCTGGATAAGGAGACTCCCTTAAGTAAATTTGACAGGAGGTATGTGTAACGACTACGACCAATAGAAGGCACGTAAAATATTTGAATATGTTTTCGTGGATCGCTTGCTATTTTTGCAGGAGGTAGAAGTAATGATCGTTCGTATGCGGTATTGTAGAAGCAATAATAGGTATGTGAAATATTTGAATATTTTAGGTCTGTTCGCGTACTTTCAGTCACTGAATTTTCCTGAATCATGCAGTGGGGGAAATTCATGAAAAGTACGAAAACGCTCTCATTGCATTTCCTGAAAATTGACAAACAAAAGTGTCAGTTGTCGATATTCGGGAGAACAATAGTGATTATAAAGTCATCCTGAGCGGTGATAAATTATCGCCACCAAAATATTCGTCCTTCATAATAACATTACGCCAAAAACCATTTGACGGTTTTCAGTATTTTTCAGTAGCTCAGACAAGGCCATGCTCAGACCCTACTGAAATTTACTGAAAGAGGGGAATCTTTCAGTTTTCAGTAAAACGGAGTACAAAAACATCTCCGACTTATGTATATCCATCGACATAATTTACTTGTAAGAGCGTCCGCACACGGGTCGACATTCAATCGACTCGACTGCGACTCGACTGCGACTCGGACTCGAACTCCTTGCGATATCCAATGTAAATGAATGGAGACCCGCACACGGGTCGACTTGTGCTCGACTCGGACTCGGTGCGACTGCGACTCGACTGCGACTCGTCTCGCTCGACATGTTTGGAACGGGAAAAGTCGAGCAAGACGCGTGATATTTTTTTTCGAAATATATGAAAGTGATTTTTTTTATAATGTATGCATTATTAATTATTGTATTTTATGTATTATTATGATTGGTTCTTTGAAAAATATTAGTGTTTCTGATAACGTATCACGTATGCATTTTTTATATGTTTGCATTATTATGGTTGATGTTATATAATGTAATGTTATGTAATACTTGTATTATTATGGCTATCATAAGTGCATAAATATGTGTGCAGTATACTGTTTACGGATATCTTAACAGCTATGTTATGTAGTCTTGTATCTAGTATCTAGGTTGTTTGATACGGAAGATTTATTAAGGAGAAACTAGTATGAAACCTCATATGTGAGTTTTCGCGTAGCCTGAAACATACTATGGGAAATTTGATTTTGGCATATCTTTTGCAAATAACAATGATAATAGTTTTAAAAATTGATAATTTGTACAGGAGTTTAGTTGAAGCTATGGAAGAGGCTTATTGAAAATAATTTTAAGGCGTATGTTTTGAATTAACTGAAATTTGCCTTTTTGGCATTATGTACAATGATATCATACCAGATTTGCCACTAGGCCCGGGCCTAGGGCGGCAAATTTTTTTTTTTTTTTGGGCGGCCACTTTTCAAAATTTTTTTTTTGGGGCGGGAGTTTTTTTTGGTCGTATATCTACATATATCTGAGTTGAATGAGCCTAACACCTCAAGCCAACCGAATTCTCTAAAAAAATTAATGTACGCAAAAATTCACGTCTGATGATTGCATATGAAAGGTCGGATCATTATTACTTGCAGTAATCCATAGTGGATGAATATAAGTAACACGTGACAAAGCGACATATACTAATAACATACAAGTATATAATAATAATATATACTAACAATGTACAAGTTTAAGGGCAGTGTGGCTATTGTTTAAAGTTTGTCTGCCTTTGAAACGTCTGTGTTTGAAGAAACTCTGCACTGATACTGCAGCATCAAAAATAATGCTTGGAACTCAGTTGAGATTCATAAGCTGGATGACAATATGGAGCAAGATGGTTTCTTCTCCTTTTTTCATGATATAAGGAAGAAGCTATATTCCGATTAGATGGGGAGATAACTGGTATGAGGAGCTGTATCGAATATTTTAAGTTAAAATCATAAGCAATGTAGATAATCTATATTTGATATTTTTAAAGGCGAAAACACAATCGGACTTAAGCAATTTCCGCGTTGTGTCGCCACATCTTTTGCGCATGCGCAAATTCTGTTTGTCATTCAACCAGGTAATTAATAAAATTCATTTGTTATTTCTTTCTGGTCCCATAAGCTCGTACACACCGGTTTTGTGTTTGTTGTGAGCATAACTTATGACGTGATGCGACACGGTTTTATATATTTATTATCAGTGCAGTTTCATTTCTAATTTATGGAAGTATTTAACATAAAATTTGTGGGGGAAGTAGAAAAACATCCTGAGTTGTACAATTACACAATTCAGGAGTATTCCAGAAAAGATTGCGTTGATAGAGCGTGGAATGAGGTTTCAAAAGAACTCAACTTATCGGGTAAGAGCCTCTTTTTATTGATAAACTTTTTGCATTACATTAGGTATGATCGCGTTCTTTCAGTAGCGTTAATGGACTGAAACGTCCTAAATCACGTAGTGGGGAAATTCATGAAAAGTATAAGAACTCTCTCCTGGTATTCCCTTCAAAGTAACAACCAAGAGAGTCAGCTGTATTTCTTTGAAAGAACGTAAATTGTCGCTACAAATAAAAAAACCGATTTTTCCTTTCGAAGCTCGGTATATTTAATGTTGTGATAAATATCGATATTTCGAGGGTAGTCTGCCCTCTTCTTCAGTGTCCATCAGTCTAATCTTAATCTTACTTAAGTATGTTATTTATAGAGCTTTCTTAGTCTAAGTCAATACTTTAAAAGTAAGCTCTATAAATAACATACTTAAGTAAAATTTAATATACCTAGCTTCGAAAGGAAAATTTTTTTTTGTTTTTTAAATGTCTATCATAAGAGTGTATATAACAGAATATAACTTTCTTTTGTTTTAAGTTAAACAACAAAAGGCACAAAGCTATTTTAAGCATTTGACTGAGGGCTGTTGTCTGCAGAAAATTTCTTTGTTATCAGTGCCCTGTTATTTACAACTGTGTTCAAATAAAACACTAATAAATGTATTCATTTATTTATTTAATGGTAATATTTGCAATGCTAAACGCAATACTTCCACTGCCAGGGCAACGAGGCCATTGGGGTCAAAAAATAATGTGCCAAATAATCCCTGAGAGCATTAGCGGGGGAATTATTGCTTATTTTCATTATAAGTTGAGGCATAAAACTGGTGGGGTTTTCAGGATCAGTGACATTGACATTTTCTTCTAGCTGCTGGGATCTGTATGGACACCCGTCTCCTTTTCTCACATAGTTATGAAGTATGCAGACTGACTTAATAATGTCATTGACTACATTTTCATCGCGACAACGTATCGCAGTACTGAGTACCCCAAATTTTTCTGTCATCATACCAAAAGTGCATTCGATTGATTTTCTTCCTCGGCTTAATCGATAATTAAACACTCTTTTGGAATTGTCTAAAACTCGTTTTGAGTAAGGTCTCAGTAAATATCGAGACAACGGAAACGCTTCGTCTCCCACAAAGTAATAGGGAAATAAACAATCTTCATTTTCATCTTGGGGAAGCTTAAATGGCGGTGGTATATCAAGTTGTGAACTGGTTAGCAAATTCTTAATTGCTGATGCTCTGAAAATGCCTCCGTCACTGTTCCTACCTGCATACCCAGTTTCTATCATCGTAAAAAACCCATCAGCATCACAGCATCCTAATAATACTATTGAGTGGTAGGACTTATAATTAAAATTACTCGAACCACTATTGGGGAGCTTCTCGATGCGCACATGTTTACCGTCTATCGCCCCCAGACAGTTTGGTAGGTTCCATAGGGTTTGAAATCTATGTGCAATACGCAGCCATTCATTTCTAGTAGGACATGGCATGTAGACGTCTTTTAGCACATTCCATATAATTTTAGTGGTCTCTGAAACTATTCGTCCAACTGTAGTCTCGCCTCGGCAAAAATAGAGCCCTAGTGAAACAAATGTGCATCCTGTAGCCAAATACCTGAAAAAACCAAAATGGAAAAACTTTGTAATTATATTATTGTTTTTTACAGCTGCTGAATGCAAAGAGAAGTGGCGAAATTTGAGAAGTACACTGGCTAGGAACTTAAAGCCAAAACCAAGTGGTAGTGGGGCTATAAAAAAGAAACCGTATTACCTAGCCGAAGCAATGCAATTTGCCATTCCGTTCATGAAAGTAGCTGGTAGCCCTTCCGGGAATTTATCTGAAATTTCTCAGCTAATGCATGCAACATCTGAAGGTTCGACAATTGATATTACAGAAGCGCGTGATATAGAAGAAACACTAGTGACTGAGGACAAACTTTCTGAAGAACTGTCCATCTCTACTTCATCATCAAACCTAGCGCCCTCCCTCCCATCAATACCAACGCCACAATTAGGGCTTACAACGTCTTACGATTGCTCACAAAGTTCAAAGCAATCTGAACGTGTGGTAACAGGACAACGAAGCCGATCTATGCGGAGGAAAGTTGAAAAGCAAAGCGATGCTGAAAAAGCCTTTGCTGATTATTTTTCGGCAAAGAAGGCCAAATTTTGTGCACCCAACCATAGTGTATCTGAAGGAGATAAAAGAGAAGCAGGGATCCAAAATTTCCTCATTAGCCAGCTCCCGGATCTAATGCTAATGACTGACTCTCAGTTACGAACGTTTAAAAGGAGATCTTTGATGTTGGTTAATGAAATTTTGGGCACATTGACACAAACATACCAGCCCAATGCCTTGCAGCCACATCATAATACACACGTGATGGCACATCACATGCCAATTGGACCATCTGCAACAATCCGAGACCCCAGTGACGTGCAATACGATCGAACCATGCCAACAAAAATCATTGAGAATTTATTGACATTTGAAGAGCTATGAGTGCCAACTGCATCATCAAATTTTGCATCTACGATACCTAATACCCAATAAGTGTTGTTTATTGTATTATTGTCCATTTAACATGTGTTTATATTTTGATTTCAGTGTTTTAATAATTTTCAATAAAAATGTTACCTTAATGTTATGAGTATGCGCTCTTCTGCACTAACACATTCCCTCATATTTGTATCCACATAGTGAATGGCTGGAGCTACAGCCTCCACAAGTCCAAGGTATGATTTTTTCGACATTCTATAAAATGCCAAAAATTTCGAGTCGCTCTGTTGTAGCTCTTTAGCTCCTACAAAAAGTCGACATCGAAAGTTCCTTTCTATGTACGGATGCACCCATACTCTTTTTCTATGTAACATAAGCATTATAATTTTTTGCTACGATAATATTTTCATTAACAGCTTACCTTGACTTTCGTTTCATCCGAAGGTACCAAAAAAACATAACAGCATCTTCTTCGTCACTTGAACTATTCATCATACGCGTAATATATCTCAACTAATAATAATATATCAACATTCAACCCAAATCGTTTATACCTGGAGTCTCTTGTCGCCTACTTTTGTCTTGCTTGTAGTTCAAAAATTCGCGTAGAAAACGACCCGTTTCGAGTTCGAGTCGCAGTCGAGTCGATTGCATGTCGACCCGTGTGCGGATGCAATTGTCTACTTCGAGTGTGACGCCTATGACGCTTCGAGTTCGAGTCGCAGTCGAGTCGATTGAATGTCGACCCGTGTGCGGAGGCACTAAAGGTTATTTAATTGTGATCATGGTTCCCTTCTTGTCTATAAATCAGCATCGACAACGTATATAGTCTCTAAAGCTTATCAAAGCAGAGAATATTGATACGGGAAACTCGATCGTTTTGGGGAATAAGCCTCCGAAGCCGAATCAAATTGGAATTGTTTTTGCGGGATGATTAAAATTGAAATATTTTTTTTTATTTACATTGAAAATTTTTATTTGACAAAGTGGTTTCGAAAGCCATCAAAGTCATCAGACACCAGCACACAATGCATATTTGACTGATGTGACCACTTGCAGTTGGAAATCATTAACTTTTATTTACGCTTGATTCGGCTTCGGAGGCTTATTCCGCAAAACGTATCAATATTCTCTTTCCCGTATCAATATTCTCTGCTTTAATAAGCTTTAGAGACGATTATTTTCAGATTTCAGAAGTGTTAAAATCATTGGAGCAATAGAAACCAAGATAATCGCAAAAAACTGTTTTTTCGCACCTTTGACCTTGAATAACTTTCGACGCAGACACGAGATTTTATGAGACTTTTGAGGCAACTTTGAGGACCCCAAAATGAAGGTATACACAAAAATTCAGCTTATTATCTCTCATTCCGAGGTTGATAGCTAAGGTTGATCAGACACCAGCACACAATGCATATTTGACTGATGTGACCACTTGCAGTTGGAAATCATTAACTTTTATTTACGCTTGATTCGGCTTCGGAGGCTTATTCCGCATAACGATTGAGTTTCCCGTATCAATATTCTCTACTTTGATAAGCTTTAGAGACGATTATTTTCAGATTTCAGAAGTGTTAAAATCATTGGAGCAATAGAAACCAAGATAATCGCAAAAAACTGTTTTTTCGCACCTTTGACCTTGAATAACTTTCGACGCAGACACGAGATTTTATGAGACTTTTGAGGCAACTTTGAGGACCCCAAAATGAAGGTATACACAAAAATTCAGCTTATTATCTCTCATTCCGAGGTTGATAGCTAAAATGACTGGGCTAACAAGGACGCCAGCGCACATGACCATCAACGTAGGGGACCTTTGCATCAAATTCGTGGACAACTTCGTTTACCTGGGTAGCAATCTATCGAGTGACGCCAACGAAACTGACGAAATCAAGCGACGGATACAACTAGCAAATAAGACTTTCTTCTCGGTCCTCCCCATTATGAAATCGAAATATGTGCACAGAAAGACTAAGCTCCGCGTTTATAAAACTAGCATAATAACTGTTAAGGACACTAAGCTTGTCCAGCGTACGGACGACAAAGGACGCGCATCCTAACAGTAAATAGTATCAAAGAACGAGCAGAAATCAATTTTGTTCTAGAGCCGTTCTTCTGGATTCTCATAGAACGAGTGGACATCGATTTTCTTCTAGAGCCGTTCTTCTGGATTCTCATAGAACGAATGGACAGCGATTTTCTTCTAGAGCCGTTCTTCTGGATTCTCATACCTTGTTAGTAACGAAAACATTTTTTGTATACTGTATGTGTTTGTGTTTTACAACTTTGATTAAGTAGTCGTGAAATAAACGCAAAATATTCAAAACTCGATCCGGTCTTTTACAATTCTGGTCCGTCGAGCCGGATTCCGATAGAACATACGAAGCATTGGGCGCCTAACCAGAGCAGCTGACAACCGTCAACCGAGCACGATGGTCATCACCCGGAGCCAAGGAGATGCAGCAGAAATGGCGGAACAGAGGCGCCGTGACATGCAGAGCAACGAGTTTGAACCGCAGAGACAACTATCCCTGGAGGAGAACGCCACTAGGGAGAGAACGATTGTCGCCGCAGTCGCAGGAACATCGTCGCAACAACCAACTGGTATAGACGAACACCGAGCTAAGTCACCGGCGCGCTCAGTACACTCGCAGCGATCTACAGCGAGCGTCGAATCGAAGGTACGATTGGCGGAATTAAATGCCGCTGAAAAACTGGCGGTTTTAAAGAGAAAGGAATTTCAGTTAGAAGCCGAATTGATCAAGAAGCGATTAGCTGCGGATATTTCAGCTCTTCACGACGAAAGGGATTTGCACGATGAGGAACTGTCCCAGGCTGGCGATGATCATAAAGTTGACAACTGGCTGCATACGAGTCCTCTGGTCCCACGGGGGGAGCGAATCAGCGCTAAGGAGGGGACACAGCAAGAAGACAAAAACTACAGTTTACAAAGAGAAAGATCACCGGGGAACAGCATCGAAAAACTGGCGGAAACGTTGGAAAAAATGGTAAGACCACGTTATCGTCATACCGAATTGCCTACGTTTTCCGGGTCTCCCAATGAATGGCTATCATTTAAAGCATCCATGCACGACTCCACGAAGATGAGCGGCATCACAGCCGCCGAAAACATACAACGGTTGAGAAGCTGCCTTAAAGGAGAAGCTCGAGATGTCGTTGCTGCGTTGTTACACACAGCCACCGATCCAGACGTCATCATGAAGACCTTAGAGCAGTGTTTTGGGCGACCAGAAATCATCCTCGATCGAGCATTCGAAGAGCTGAGGAAGCTACCAAGGCTTGGATCATCAGCGATTGAACTAAATCATTTCGCTATAAAGCTTCAGAACGTGACCTGTGTGCTCAAGTCAGTCGACCGACGAGCATACTTATATAACCCTATGCTGGCACGCGATGTACTAGACAAACTGAGCCCGCACCTCTGGTCACGTTGGTGCGACTACGCTAGTGACCACGAAGAAACAGCGGACCCCGAGATTATCATCTTATCTCGCTTTCTCATGCGCGAGGCAGATCGGGCATTAAAATATACTTACGCGCCCTCAACGAGCACCGCTTCACCAATAACGAGAGAAGTCAAGCACGCTGTAACCGTAAAAAAGAAACCAAGCAACATATATACCGTCGCCGAAGCAACCGAAGAGCGTATCATTCAATGCCCAAGCTGCGAACAAACCCACATGCTATATCAATGCCCGAACTATAAAGCATTAACGATCGATCAGCGCTGGGACTTTGTTCGTGACAAAAAGCTATGCTTTAAATGTATACAGAAGAATCAACTGCAAAGCGAAATCATGCGGTCAGTGTCACCGTCCGCATCATCCAACACTTCATGAGGATGAGAGATATTCCGAGCAATTACTCGCCTCGCGACCCGTGGCACAGGCAACGCAGAGAAACACCGATGCAGTCTTGTCAGTAGCAGCTCTCTCTGCTACCAACCCACAAACTGTATTGCTGAAGCGGACCACGGGGGGAGTTCGACACATATGCATTGCTGGATGAAGGAGCTACCATCACCCTTATCGATGAGCAGTTGGCACGAAACATCGGTGCAGAGGGACCGACACAGCCTCTACATTTAAACGGTGTCAACATGAACCAGCAAGAAAGAGATAGCAAGCTCGTCACCATACAGCTAAGAGGAAAGAAAGAGAGTACAGTCCACAAACTACGAGCACGAACCATCAAGAATCTAAAACTCCATCAACAGTCAATTCCAGCTGCGCTACTGCAGCACGACCACTTACGAGACCTACTTCAGGAAGAAGTGTGCTACGAACTAGCACGCCCCGGAATTCTAGTGGGGACAGACCACTGGGAGTATATCGTATCTCGAGAACTGCGAATTGGTGGCTCGAATCAACCGGCAGCGTCCAGAACACAGCTGGGATGGGTGGTGCACGGAACCGTACCACGCAGTGTGATTTACAAACATGAAAGCATGCTGCACATTTATCAACCCAACCAACACATAGACGCGAGTGGGCAGCATGACCAGCAACTTCATGAACTAGTAGAAGCGCACTTCCGGATAGATGCACTTGGCGTCACTTGCAAGCCACGAGTAAACGATGCAGACCAGCGAGCTATTAATATCGTCAAGCAGACAATTAAAAAGATAGACAACGGATACGAAGTCGGGTTGCCATGGCGGCAGGACGAGGCAACTTTACCTCCAAGCTACAAAACAGCATACCGCCGACTAAGGAAAATCGAGCAGAAGATGGACGTGGATCCCGAGTACGCCAAGGGATACACAGCCCAAATAAAGAACCTGCTGGACAAAGGTTATGCCGTACCGTGTGATGGCTCGGAGCAGAAGAGCCCCATCTGCTGGTACCTGCCGCACTTCACCGTGCAGAACCCGAATAAGCCCGGTAAGCAACGACTGGTATTCGACGCGGCGGCAGTAAGCAACGCAGTGAGCCTCAACGATCAATTACTGGAGGGGCCAGACTTGCTGCTATCATTGCAGGGCATTTTGTTCCGGTTTAGAGAGAAGCCAGTCGCGGTTACTGCGGACATTCAAGAAATGTTTCTCCAGGTAAAAATACGCCTTGAAGATCAGCCAGCACAGCAGTTCCTATGGAGAGGCGAGGACAGAATCAAGCCCCCTCGTCTCTACAAAATGACGAGTATGATATTCGGCGCAAAGAGCTCACCCTTTATGGCGCATTACGTACGTAACCATAATGCGAAGTCATATGCGAAAACTTATCCACGCGCCTTGGAATCCATCACACGAAGCCATTACATGGATGATCTAGTGGCAAGCTACGATGACGAAGCAGAAGCCCGGCGTACCATTAAGGAAACAATTGCGGTGCATGCAGCTGCTGGATTTACACTACGCAAATGGAGCACTAATAGCAAGAGCGTGCTATCTGATGTACCAATGGAACTACACACAACCCAGTCTACACAACCAATTGGAGATGCTGGAAACAAAATACTTGGACTTTTTTGGAATGCTCAGCGAGACGAGCTGGGATTCAATACATCCATAAATCGAGTCCCTGCTGAGGTGCGCACACAGACCCGGAGGCCAACGAAACGAGAGGCGCTCAGTACAGTGATGTCGATCTATGACCCGCTGGGGCTGTTAAGTCACTATACGATCAGAGCAAAGATCATTTTGCAGAGCTTGTGGCGCCTGAAGCTTCCATGGGACGAGCCAATTCCTGAGGAAGAGGGAGAACTCTTTGCCGATTGGCTACAACACCTTCCCGAAATAACTCACTTACGCTTGAGGCGATGCTACGCACCTAAGAACTATGCAAGTTTGTAGCTCCATGTGCTATGCGACGCAAGCGAGCAAGCTTATGCAGCTGTGGCCTATTGGCGGATAACACACTACGATGGGAGCATCAGCATCGCCCTGGTAGCCGCCAAGGCTAAGGTGGCACCACGACGCACGCAGACGATTCCTCGTCTCGAGCTACAAGCCTCCCTAATCGGAGCCAGGCTCGCGGACACTATTAGGAAAGAACATCGCATGGAAGGAGTAAGGACAGTTTATTGGACAGACTCAACCACAGTGGTGCACTGGATACATAACGAAACTCAAAAATATACGCCCTTTGTCGCTCATAGGCTTGGTGAAATTGCGGAACTCACCCACAAGGAAGAATGGCGATGGCTACCAACCAACGAAAATGTAGCCGACGACGCCACGAGATTTACACGCACGTCCATCAGCAAAAACGACCGTTGGTTTCAAGGACCCAGCTTACTTTACCAGCCCGAGGAGCAATGGCCTACATCACAAGCACTTGCAGTAGAAGAAGAGGTTCTATTGCACACAAAAGAGGAGATCTTGCGACAAGATGATTGGCTGCCTGATCCCGCAAGATTCTCAAAATACGAAATACTGGTACGAGCGACGGCGCGAGTACTCGCCTTCATCGATATATGCCGACGCAGATCAACGTACATGGAACAGGAACACATTGAACGCGCCGAACGAAAACTTTTACAGCGCGCGCAGCGGGAAAGCTTCGGGCCCGAACTACATAAAATCGAATTATCCCGCCCAATTACTAAGGCAAGCCGATTATTCAAGTTAGATCCGGTGCTTGAAAATGGAATCCTACGGGTACGAGGTCGCATTGGAGCAGCCGCCATAATTGATGAGACGAAGCAACCAATAATCCTCGACGGTCGCCACCGCCTGACGAAACTCATTGTGTTGCGAGAACACAGTGCTGCTGGTCACGCAAATCGAGAACGTGTGACGAACGACCTGCGACAGCGATACTGGATTCTACATCTTCGGCCCACTGTACGGGCTATAGAACGAAGCTGTGCCCTCTGCCGAGTCCGACGAGCAAAACCCCGAACACCAGCCGCTGGAGACCTACCACGGGCTCGTCTCGACCCCTTCCATCGTCCGTTCACCAACTGCGGAGTGGACTACTTCGGGCCAATGATGGTGAAAGTGGGACGCCACCGAGAGAAAAGGTGGGGCGCACTATTTACCTGCCTCACTTCCCGTGCAGTACACATAGAACTTGTAACATCACTTTCTACCGATTCTGCAATACTTGCGCTACGTCGTATGGCTGCGCGCAGAGGATGGCCCCGAATAATGTATTCAGATAATGCGACGAATTTCCGAGGGGCAGACCGCGAATTACGAGCCGCTTACTGTGAATGGGCACCACTACTACGTGACGAGGGACTACTACACCGGATGGAGTGGCGCTACATACCTCCGGGTGCTCCCAACCAAGGTGGCGCATGGGAACGACTAGTTCGATCGGTGAAAACCGCACTGAGCGTCACATTACGGGAACAGGTGCCATCTGAAGAAGTTTTGAGAACCCTACTGACCGAGGCAGAGTTTGCAGTCAACGCTCGGCCCTTAACCCACGTGAGTGTGAGTCCGAACGATCCAGAGGCACTCACACCGAACCACTTCTTGTTGGGATCCTCAATGGGCCTGCCGACTACAGGACCATGTGACAGGGCCGACCGACGGACTTGGCGAGCAAGTCAGGCGCTCGCCGATCACTTCTGGCAACGATGGGTACGGGAATACCTCCTCACGCTGGTGCCACGCGGCAGTTCATCGAACAAGGAGCGACCACTACGAATCGGTGACATCGTGATCGTAGTTGATCACACGCTTCCTCGAAACACCTGGCCCATGGGTATTATCGAACGAACCTACGAGGGACCGGACGGCGGTATACGAGTCGCCGACGTAAGAACGAGGACAGGAGTATTCAAGCGCCCCACCAGCAAGCTCATCGTGTTGCTAGAGGAGGAGGCTACGCAAGCTACGCCGGGGGGAGAGATGTTAAGGACACTAAGCTTGTCCAGCGTACGGACGACAAAGGACGCGCATCCTAACAGTAAATAGTATCAAAGAACGAGCAGAAATCAATTTTGTTCTAGAGCCGTTCTTCTGGATTCTCATAGAACGAGTGGACATCGATTTTCTTCTAGAGCCGTTCTTCTGGATTCTCATAGAACG
This sequence comes from Nemotelus pantherinus, assembly GCA_963978885.1. Taxonomy (NCBI): domain Eukaryota; kingdom Metazoa; phylum Arthropoda; class Insecta; order Diptera; family Stratiomyidae; genus Nemotelus; species Nemotelus pantherinus. The sequence goes on from OZ022264.1 coordinate 116,522,517, forward strand.
AATGGACATCGATTTTCTTCTAGAGCCGTTCTTCTGGATTCTCATACCTTGTTAGTAACGAAAACATTTTTTGTATACTGTATGTGTTTGTGTTTTACAACTTTGATTAAGTAGGCGTGAAATAAACGCAAAATATTCAAAACTCGATCCGGTCTTTTACAATAACTGTGCTGTGATATGGCTGCGAAACATGGACCCTGACCCAAGCCTTCGAAAATATGGTCGACAACTTCGAAGGGAAAGTTCTACGGCGGATTTTCGGGGCTATCCGCGACCGAGATGGATGGCGCATCCGGTACAACAATGAGTTGTACAAACTTTACGATGAGCTGGAAGTCTCTAAAATCGTCAAATTACAACGGTTACAGTGGGCTGGGCACGTGCAACGCATGAATGACGATCGCATGCCAAAACGTGTCATGAACGCAAGACGAGTCGACGGAGCGAGGCCAAGAGGAAGACCAAGAGCTCGTCGGGAGAGCTCAGTGTATGCGGACGCCGAGCAACTATTGGGGTTCCAAGATTGGAGGACGCGGTCACGTGACCCAGACAATTGGAGGAGATCGATCCAGGCGGCCAAGGCCGGAAGTCGGGCTGTTGTGCCACGTTGATGATGATGAAGAGTTCTTATAGCTTTGGTTGAGATTCAAGTTTTCAGCAATTGATTTTGATACTAATATTATTAGTTGGTTCTCTGATTAACATAATCTTTACTACTTATTATTATTGTTTTCTTTAGGAAATAAGAATAAAGGTAGAACTATAATGCAATTAAGTGAACTTTAAGTAGCTTAAGTGACAGTACGGTTGCATAGAAAACAAGCGGCATACCCATAATGCACTTATCTGCCGCTTCGTTAAGTTTCGTTCAATTCGGGCCACTTAAGTGGCGTACGACTGGGACCGTACATCAATTAAGGGGGTCTCCTTATCCAGAACCTTCAAAAATCGATTTTTTTTTTATTATTTTAATCGATAGTACTATTATCAGAGAATATTGTCACAAAATGCTACAGTTCATTTCGGAATAGTTTTGATGGTATAGTTCCGAGCAGCGGTTCGCGCGGAGCTATCGAAGTTGATTTTTCACTGTCCGAAAACTTTAAAGCGCGTTTTCTCAAAACCACATTTTTCAACATTGCGTGCACGATTAAAGGAGAACCAATTAAGCTATTATTATAAACTTTTTTTTTATTTGTAGGTAATTGAAATGCGCATATAGTGAACCTTTAGTTTTCATGATACAGTATTTATTTTCATTATAAATAGCGCATTTTAAACAAAAAAAAACGGTGAAAAATTTGATTTTTCTAGAAAGTAACTTTTTAAGTAATTTGTTAACAATTTTTTAAGGTTCACTATAAGCGGAAGACCCTTCTGAATAAAAAAATAAATATATATGTGTTTCAGATGAAAACTTCGGACAATATCATGCACGCAAAATTAATTGTCCGTGGTGAGACACTGCGGGATCTTCGATAAGTCCGAGATTTTTTCTTGTTTTCAAATGAAAAATTTTTTTTAACAAGTTCAAATATGTACCTAAATATATGCGAAAAATCTTTGACCAGTGTTTTTATTTTCTGCTTCAAAAAAAATTGGGAAAAAGTACCTTTTTTTAAGGTTCTGGATAAGGAGACTCCCTTAAGTAAATTTGACAGGAGGTATGTGTAACGACTACGACCAATAGAAGGCACGTAAAATATTTGAATATGTTTTCGTGGATCGCTTGCTATTTTTGCAGGAGGTAGAAGTAATGATCGTTCGTATGCGGTATTGTAGAAGCAATAATAGGTATGTGAAATATTTGAATATTTTAGGTCTGTTCGCGTACTTTCAGTCACTGAATTTTCCTGAATCATGCAGTGGGGGAAATTCATGAAAAGTACGAAAACGCTCTCATTGCATTTCCTGAAAATTGACAAACAAAAGTGTCAGTTGTCGATATTCGGGAGAACAATAGTGATTATAAAGTCATCCTGAGCGGTGATAAATTATCGCCACCAAAATATTCGTCCTTCATAATAACATTACGCCAAAAACCATTTGACGGTTTTCAGTATTTTTCAGTAGCTCAGACAAGGCCATGCTCAGACCCTACTGAAATTTACTGAAAGAGGGGAATCTTTCAGTTTTCAGTAAAACGGAGTACAAAAACATCTCCGACTTATGTATATCCATCGACATAATTTACTTGTAAAGGTTATTTAATTGTGATCATGGTTCCCTTCTTGTCTATAAATCAGCATCGACAACGTATATCGTCTCTAAAGCTTATCAAAGCAGAGAATATTGATACGGGAAACTCGATCGTTTTGGGGAATAAGCCTCCCAAGCCGAATCAAATTGGAATTGTTTTTGCGGGATGATTCAAATTGAAATATTTTTTTTGATTTACATTGAAAATTTTTATTTGACAAAGTGGTTTCGAAAGTATGCACTGATTGTCATCAGACACCAGCACACAATGCATATTTGACTGATGTGACCACTTGCAGTTGGAAATCATTAACTTTTATTTACGCTTGATTCGGCTTCGGAGGCTTATTCCGCAAAACGATTGAGTTTCCCGTATCAATATTCTCTGCTTTGATAAGCTTTAGAGACGATTATTTTCAGATTTCAGAAGTGTTAAAATCATTGGAGCAATAGAAACCAAGATAATCGCAAAAAACTGTTTTTTCGCACCTTTGACCTTGCATAACTTTCGACGCAGACACGAGATTTTAGGAGACTTTTGAGGCAACTTTGAGGACCCCAAAATGAAGGTATACACAAAAATTCAGCTTATTATCTCTCATTCCGAGGTTGATTGCTAAAATGACTGGGCTAACAAGGACGCCAGCGCACATGACCATCAACGTAGGGGACCTTTGCATCAAATTCGTGGACAACTTCGTTTACCTGGGTAGCAATCTATCGAGTGACGCCAACGAAACCGACGAAATCAAGCGACGGATACAACTAGCAAATAAGACTTTCTTCTCGGTCCTCCCCATTATGAAATCGAAATATGTGCACAGAAAGACTAAGCTCCGCGTTTATAAAACTATCATAATAACTGTGCTGTGATATGGCTGCGAAACATGGACCCTGACCCAAGCCTTCGAAAATATGATCGACACCTTCGAAGGGAAAGTTCTACGGCGGATTTTCGGGGCTATCCGCGACCGAGATGGATGGCGCATCCGGTACAACAATGAGTTGTACGAACTTTACGATGAGCTGGAAGTCTCCAAAACCATCAAATTACAACGGTTACAGTGGGCTGGGCACGTGCAACGCATGAATGACGATCGCATGCCAAAACGTGTCATGAACGCAAGACGAGTCGTCGGAGCGAGGCCAAGAGGAAGACCAAGAGCTCGTCGGGAGAGCTCAGTGTATGCGGACGCCGAACAACTATTGGGGTTCCAAGATTGGAGGACGCGGTCACGTGACCCAGACAATTGGAGGAGATCGATCCAGGCGGACAAGGCCGGAAGTCGGGCTTTTGTGCCACGTTGATGATGATGAAGAGTTCTTATAGCTTTGGTTGAGATTCAAGTTTTCAGCAATTGATTTTGATACTAATATTATTAGTTGGTTCTCTGATTAACATAATCTTTACTACTTATTATTATTGTTTTCTTTAGGAAATAAGAATAAAGGTAGAACTATAATGCAATTAAGTCAACTTTAAGTAGCTTAAGTGACAGTACGGTTGCACAGAAAACAAGCGGCATACCCATAATGCACTTATCTGCCGTTTCGTTAAGTTTCGTTCAATTCGGGCCACTTAAGTGGCGTACGACTGGGACTGTACATCAATTAAGGGGGTCTCCTTATCCAGAACCTTCAACAAATCGATTTTTTTTTTTATTATTTTAATCGATAGTCCTATTATCAGAGAATATTGTCACAAAATGCTACGGTTCATTTCAGAATAGTTTTGATGGTATAGTTCCGAGCAGCGGTTCGCGCGGAGCTATCGAAGTTGATTTTTCACTGTCCGAAAACTTTAAAGCGCGTTTTCTCAAAACCACATTTTTCAACATTGCGTGCACGATTAAAGGAGAACCAATTAAGCTATTATTATAAACTTTTTTTTTATTTGTAGGTAATTGAAATGCGCATATAGTGAACCTTTAGTTTTCATGATACAGTATTTATTTTCATTATAAATAGCGCATTTTAAACAAAAAAAAACGGTGAAAAAATTGATTTTTCTAGAAAGTAACTTTTTAAGTAATTTTTTAACAATTTTTTAAGGTTCACTATAAGCGGAAGACCCTTCTGAATAAAAAAATAAATATATATGTGTTTCAGATGAAAACTTCGGACAATATCATGCACGCAAAATTAATTGTCCGTGGTGAGACACTGCGGGATCTTCGATAAGTCCGAGATTTTTTCTTGTTTTCAAATGAAAATTTTTTTTTAACAAGTTCAAATATGTACCTAAATATATGCGAAAAATCTTTGACCAGTGTTTTTATTTTCTGCTTCAAAAAAAATTGGGAAAAAGTACCTTTTTTTAAGGTTCTGGATAAGGAGACTCCCTTAATTAAATTTGACAGGAGGTATGTGTAACGACTACGACCAATAGAAGGCACGTAAAATATTTGAATATGTTTTCGTGGATCGCTTGCTATTTTTGCAGGAGGTAGAAGTAATGATCGTTCGTATTCGGTATTGTAGAAGCAATAATAGGTATGTGAAATATTTGAATATTTTAGGTCTGTTCGCGTACTTTCAGTCACTGAATTTTCCTGAATCATGCAGTGGGGGAAATTCATGAAAAGTACGAAAACGCTCTCATTGCATTTCCTGAAAATTGACAAACAAAAGTGTCAGTTGTCGATATTCGGGAGAACAATAGTGATTATAAAGTCATCCTAAGCGATGATAAATTATCGCCACCAAAATATTCGTCCTTCATAATAACATTACGCCAAAAACCATTTGACGGTTTTCAGTATTTTTCAGTAGCTCAGACAAGGCCATGCTCAGACCCTACTGAAATTTACTGAAAGAGGGGAATTTTTCAGTTTTCAGTAAAACGGAGTACAAAAACATCTCCGACTTATGTATATCCATCGACATAATTTACTTGTAAAGGTTATTTAATTGTGATCATGGTTCCCTTCTTGTCTATAAATCAGCATCGACAACGTATATCGTCTCTAAAGCTTATCAAAGCAGAGAATATTGATACGGGAAACTCGATCGTTTTGGGGAATAAGCCTCCCAAGCCGAATCAAATTGGAATTGTTTTTGCGGGATGATTCAAATTGAAATATTTTTTTTGATTTACATTGAAAATTTTTATTTGACAAAGTGGTTTCGAAAGTATGCACTGATTGTCATCAGACACCAGCACACAATGCATATTTGACTGATGTGACCACTTGCAGTTGGAAATCATTAACTTTTATTTACGCTTGATTCGGCTTCGGAGGCTTATTCCGCAAAACGATTGAGTTTCCCGTATCAATACGGGCACGAGCCGCGGTTCGCGCGGAGCTATCGAAGTTGATTTTTCACTGTCCGAAAACTTTAAAGCGCGTTTTCTCAAAACCACATTTTTCAACATTGCGTGCACGATTAAAGGAGAACCAATTAAGCTATTATTATAAACTTTTTTTTTATTTGTAGGTAATTGAAATGCGCATATAGTGAACCTTTAGTTTTCATGATACAGTATTTATTTTCATTATAAATAGCGCATTTTAAACAAAAAAAAAACGGTGAAAAATTTGATTTTTCTAGAAAGTAACTTTTTAAGTAATTTTTTAACAATTTTTTAAGGTTGACTATCAGCGGAAGACCCTTCTGAATAAAAAAATTAATATATATGTGTTTCAGATGAAAACTTCGGACAATATCATGCACGCAAAATTAATTGTCCGTGGTGAGACACTGCGGGATCTTCGATAAGTCCGAGATTTTTTCTTGTTTTCAAATGAAACATTTTTTTTAACAAGTTCAAATATGTACCTAAATATATGCGAAAAATCTTTGACCAGTGTTTTTATTTTCTGCTTCAAAAAAAATTGGGAAAAAGTACCTTTTTTTAAGGTTCTGGATAAGGAGACTCCCTTAATTAAATTTGACAGGAGGTATGTGTAACGACTACGACCAATAAAAGGCACGTAAAATATTTGAATATGTTTTCGTGGATCGCTTGCTATTTTTGCAGGAGGTAGAAGTAATGATCGTTCGTATGCGGTATTGTAGAAGCAATAATAGGTATGTGAAATATTTGAATATTTTAGGTCTGTTCGTGTACTTTCAGTCACTGAATTTTCCTGAATCATGCAGTGGGGGAAATTCATGAAAAGTACGAAAACGCTCTCATTGCATTTCCTGAAAATTGACAAACAAAAGTGTCAGTTGTCGATATTCGGGAGAACAATAGTGATTATAAAGTCATCCTAAGCGATGATAAATTATCGCCACCAAAATATTCGTCCTTCATAATAACATTACGCCAAAAACCATTTGACGGTTTTCAGTGTTTTTCAGTAGCTCAGACAAGGCCATGCTCAGACCCTACTGAAATTTACTGAAAGAGGGGAATTTGTCAGTTTTCAGTAAAACGGAGTACAAAAAAATCTCCGACTTATGTATATCCATCGACATAATTTACTTGTAAAGGTTATTTAATTGTGATCATGGTTCCCTTCTTGTCTATAAATCAGCATCGACAACGTATATCGTCTCTAAAGCTTATCAAAGCAGAGAATATTGATACGGGAAACTCGATCGTTTTGGGGAATAAGCCTCCCAAGCCGAATCAAATTGGAATTGTTTTTGCGGGATGATTCAAATTGAAATATTTTTTTTGATTTACATTGAAAATTTTTATTTGACAAAGTGGTTTCGAAAGTATGCACTGATTGTCATCAGACACCAGCACACAATGCATATTTGACTGATGTGACCACTTGCAGTTGGAAATCATTAACTTTTATTTACGCTTGATTCGGCTTCGGAGGCTTATTCCGCAAAACGATTGAGTTTCCCGTATCAATATTCTCTGCTTTGATAAGCTTTAGAGACGATTATTTTCAGATTTCAGAAGTGTTAAAATCATTGGAGCAATAGAAAACAAGATAATCGCAAAAAACTGTTTTTTCGCACATTTGACCTTGCATAACTTTCGACGCAGACACGAGATTTTATGAGACTTTTGAGGCAACTTTGAGGACCCCAAAATGAAGGTATACACAAAAATTCAGCTTATTATCTCTCATTCCGAGGTTGATTGCTAAAATGACTGGGCTAACAAGGACGCCAGCGCACATGACCATCAACGTAGGGGACCTTTGCATCAAATTCGTGGACAACTTCGTTTACCTGGGTAGCAATCTATCGAGTGACGCCAACGAAACTGACGAAATCAAGCGACGGATACAACTAGCAAATAAGACTTTCTTCTCGGTCCTCCCCATTATGAAATCGAAATATGTGCACAGAAAGACTAAGCTCCGCGTTTATAAAACTATCATAATAACTGTGCTGTGATATGGCTGCGAAACATGGACCCTGACCCAAGCCTTCGAAAATATGACGACACCTTCGAAGGAAAAGTTCTCCGGCGGATTTTCGGGGCTATCCGCGACCGAGATGGATGGCGCATCCGGTACAACAATGAGTTGTACGAACTTTACGATGAGCTGGAAGTCTCCAAAACCGTCAAATTACAACGGTTACAGTGGGCTGGGCACGTGCAACGCATGAATGACGATCGCATGCCAAAACGTGTCATGAACGCAAGACGAGTCGTCGGAGCGAGGCCAAGAGGAAGACCAAGAGCTCGTCGGGAGAGCTCAGTGTATGCGGACGCCGAACAACTATTGGGGTTCCAAGATTGGAGGACGCGGTCACGTGACCCAGACAATTGGAGGAGATCGATCCAGGCGGACAAGGCCGGAAGTCGGGCTGTTGTGCCACGTTGATGATGATGAAGAGTTCTTATAGCTTTGGTTGAGATTCAAGTTTTCAGCAATTGATTTTGATACTAATATTATTAGTTGGTTCTCTGATTAACATAATCTTTACTACTTATTATTATTGTTTTCTTTAGGAAATAAGAATAAAGGTAGAACTATAATGCAATTAAGTGAACTTTAAGTAGCTTAAGTGACAGTACGGTTGCACAGAAAACAAGCGGCATACCCATAATGCACTTATCTGCCGTTTCGTTAAGTTTCGTTCAATTCGGGCCACTTAAGTGGCGTACGACTGGGACTGTACATCAATTAAGGGGGTCTCCTTATCCAGAACCTTCAACAAATCGATTTTTTTTTTATTATTTTAATCGATAGTCCTATTATCAGAGAATATTGTCACAAAATGCTACGGTTCATTTCAGAATAGTTTTGATGGTATAGTTCCGAGCAGCGGTTCGCGCGGAGCTATCGAAGTTGATTTTTCACTGTCCGAAAACTTTAAAGCGCGTTTTCTCAAAACCACATTTTTCAACATTGCGTGCACGATTAAAGGAGAACCAATTAAGCTATTATTATAAACTTTTTTTTTATTTGTAGGTAATTGAAATGCGCATATAGTGAACCTTTAGTTTTCATGATACAGTATTTATTTTCATTATAAATAGCGCATTTTAAACAAAAAAAAACGGTGAAAAAATTGATTTTTCTAGAAAGTAACTTTTTAAGTAATTTTTTAACAATTTTTTAAGGTTCACTATAAGCGGAAGACCCTTCTGAATAAAAAAATAAATATATATGTGTTTCAGATGAAAACTTCGGACAATATCATGCACGCAAAATTAATTGTCCGTGGTGAGACACTGCGGGATCTTCGATAAGTCCGAGATTTTTTCTTGTTTTCAAATGAAAATTTTTTTTTAACAAGTTCAAATATGTACCTAAATATATGCGAAAAATCTTTGACCAGTGTTTTTATTTTCTGCTTCAAAAAAAATTGGGAAAAAGTACCTTTTTTTAAGGTTCTGGATAAGGAGACTCCCTTAATTAAATTTGACAGGAGGTATGTGTAACGACTACGACCAATAGAAGGCACGTAAAATATTTGAATATGTTTTCGTGGATCGCTTGCTATTTTTGCAGGAGGTAGAAGTAATGATCGTTCGTATTCGGTATTGTAGAAGCAATAATAGGTATGTGAAATATTTGAATATTTTAGGTCTGTTCGCGTACTTTCAGTCACTGAATTTTCCTGAATCATGCAGTGGGGGAAATTCATGAAAAGTACGAAAACGCTCTCATTGCATTTCCTGAAAATTGACAAACAAAAGTGTCAGTTGTCGATATTCGGGAGAACAATAGTGATTATAAAGTCATCCTAAGCGATGATAAATTATCGCCACCAAAATATTCGTCCTTCATAATAACATTACGCCAAAAACCATTTGACGGTTTTCAGTGTTTTTCAGTAGCTCAGACAAGGCCATGCTCAGACCCTACTGAAATTTACTGAAAGAGGGGAATTTGTCAGTTTTCAGTAAAACGGAGTACAAAAAAATCTCCGACTTATGTATATCCATCGACATAATTTACTTGTAAAGGTTATTTAATTGTGATCATGGTTCCCTTCTTGTCTATAAATCAGCATCGACAACGTATATCGTCTCTAAAGCTTATCAAAGCAGAGAATATTGATACGGGAAACTCGATCGTTTTGGGGAATAAGCCTCCCAAGCCGAATCAAATTGGAATTGTTTTTGCGGGATGATTCAAATTGAAATATTTTTTTTGATTTACATTGAAAATTTTTATTTGACAAAGTGGTTTCGAAAGTATGCACTGATTGTCATCAGACACCAGCACACAATGTATATTTGACTGATGTGACCACTTGCAGTTGGAAATCATTAACTTTTATTTACGCTTGATTCGGCTTCGGAGGCTTATTCCGCAAAACGATTGAGTTTCCCGTATCAATACGGGCACGAGCCGCGGTTCGCGCGGAGCTATCGAAGTTGATTTTTCACTGTCCGAAAACTTTAAAGCGCGTTTTCTCAAAACCACATTTTTCAACATTGCGTGCACGATTAAAGGAGAACCAATTAAGCTATTATTATAAACTTTTTTTTTATTTGTAACCTTTAGTTTTCATGATACAGTATTTATTTTCATTATAAATAGCGCATTTTAAACAAAAAAAAAAACGGTGAAAAATTTGATTTTTCTAGAAAGTAACTTTTTAAGTAATTTTTTAACAATTTTTTAAGGTTCACTATAAGCGGAAGACCCTTCTGAATAAAAAAATAAATATATATGTGTTTCAGATGAAAACTTCGGACAATATCATGCACGAAAAATTAATTGTCCGTGGTGAGACACTGCGGGATCTTCGATAAGTCCGAGATTTTTTCTTGTTTTCAAATGAAAAATTTTTTTTAACAAGTTCAAATATGTACCTAAATATATGCGAAAAATCTTTGACCAATGTTTTTATTTTCTGCTTCAAAAAAAAATTGGGAAAAAGTACCTTTTTTTAAGGTTCTGGATAAGGAGACTCCCTTAAGTAAATTTGACAGGAGGTATGTGTAACGACTACGACCAATAGAAGGCACGTAAAATATTTGAATATGTTTTCGTGGATCGCTTGCTATTTTTGCAGGAGGTAGAAGTAATGATCGTTCGTATTCGGTATTGTAGAAGCAATAATAGGTATGTGAAATAATTGAATATTTTAGGTCTGTTCGCGTACTTTCAGTCACTGAATTTTCCTGAATCATGCAGTGGGGGAAATTCATGAAAAGTACGAAAACGCTCTCATTGCATTTCCTGAAAATTGACAAACAAAAGTGTCAGTTGTCGATATTCGGGAGAACAATAGTGATTATAAAGTCATCCTAAGCTGTGATAAATTATCGCCACCAAAATATTCGTCCTTCATAATAACATTACGCCAAAAACCATTTGACGGTTTTCAGTATTTTTCAGTAGCTCAGACAAGGCCATGCTCAGACCCTACTGAAATTTACTGAAAGAGGGGAATTTTTCAGTTTTCAGTAAAACGGAGTACAAAAACATCTCCGACTTATGTATATCCATCGACATAATTTACTTGTAAAGGTTATTTAATTGTGATCATGGTTCCCTTCTTGTCTATAAATCAGCATCGACAACGTATATCGTCTCTAAAGCTTATCAAAGCAGAGAATATTGATACGGGAAACTCGATCGTTTTGGGGAATAAGCCTCCCAAGCCGAATCAAATTGGAATTGTTTTTGCGGGATGATTCAAATTGAAATATTTTTTTTGATTTACATTGAAAATTTTTATTTGACAAAGTGGTTTCGAAAGTATGCACTGATTGTCATCAGACACCAGCACACAATGCATATTTGACTGATGTGACCACTTGCAGTTGGAAATCATTAACTTTTATTTACGCTTGATTCGGCTTCGGAGGCTTATTCCGCAAAACGATTGAGTTTCCCGTATCAATACGGGCACGAGCCGCGGTTCGCGCGGAGCTATCGAAGTTGATTTTTCACTGTCCGAAAACTTTAAAGCGCGTTTTCTCAAAACCACATTTTTCAACATTGCGTGCACGATTAAAGGAGAACCAATTAAGCTATTATTATAAACTTTTTTTTTATTTGTAGGTAATTGAAATGCGCATATAGTGAACCTTTAGTTTTCATGATACAGTATTTATTTTCATTATAAATAGCGCATTTTAAACAAAAAAAAACGGTGAAAAATTTGATTTTTCTAGAAAGTAACTTTTTAAGTAATTTTTTAACAATTTTTTAAGGTTGACTATCAGCGGAAGACCCTTCTGAATAAAAAAATTAATATATATGTGTTTCAGATGAAAACTTCGGACAATATCATGCACGCAAAATTAATTGTCCGTGCTGAGACACTGCGGGATCTTCGATAAGTCCGAGATTTTTTCTTGTTTTCAAATGAAACATTTTTTTTAACAAGTTCAAATATGTACCTAAATATATGCGAAAAATCTTTGACCAGTGTTTTTATTTTCTGCTTCAAAAAAAATTGGGAAAAAGTACCTTTTTTTAAGGTTCTGGATAAGGAGACTCCCTTAATTAAATTTGACAGGAGGTATGTGTAACGACTACGACCAATAAAAGGCACGTAAAATATTTGAATATGTTTTCGTGGATCGCTTGCTATTTTTGCAGGAGGTAGAAGTAATGATCGTTCGTATGCGGTATTGTAGAAGCAATAATAGGTATGTGAAATATTTGAATATTTTAGGTCTGTTCGTGTACTTTCAGTCACTGAATTTTCCTGAATCATGCAGTGGGGGAAATTCATGAAAAGTACGAAAACGCTCTCATTGCATTTCCTGAAAATTGACAAACAAAAGTGTCAGTTGTCGATATTCGGGAGAACAATAGTGATTATAAAGTCATCCTAAGCGATGATAAATTATCGCCACCAAAATATTCGTCCTTCATAATAACATTACGCCAAAAACCATTTGACGGTTTTCAGTGTTTTTCAGTAGCTCAGACAAGGCCATGCTCAGACCCTACTGAAATTTACTGAAAGAGGGGAATTTGTCAGTTTTCAGTAAAACGGAGTACAAAAAAATCTCCGACTTATGTATATCCATCGACATAATTTACTTGTAAAGGTTATTTAATTGTGATCATGGTTCCCTTCTTGTCTATAAATCAGCATCGACAACGTATATCGTCTCTAAAGCTTATCAAAGCAGAGAATATTGATACGGGAAACTCGATCGTTTTGGGGAATAAGCCTCCCAAGCCGAATCAAATTGGAATTGTTTTTGCGGGATGATTCAAATTGAAATATTTTTTTTGATTTACATTGAAAATTTTTATTTGACAAAGTGGTTTCGAAAGTATGCACTGATTGTCATCAGACACCAGCACACAATGTATATTTGACTGATGTGACCACTTGCAGTTGGAAATCATTAACTTTTATTTACGCTTGATTCGGCTTCGGAGGCTTATTCCGCAAAACGATTGAGTTTCCCGTATCAATACGGGCACGAGCCGCGGTTCGCGCGGAGCTATCGAAGTTGATTTTTCACTGTCCGAAAACTTTAAAGCGCGTTTTCTCAAAACCACATTTTTCAACATTGCGTGCACGATTAAAGGAGAACCAATTAAGCTATTATTATAAACTTTTTTTTTATTTGTAACCTTTAGTTTTCATGATACAGTATTTATTTTCATTATAAATAGCGCATTTTAAACAAAAAAAAAAACGGTGAAATATTTGATTTTTCTAGAAAGTAACTTTTTAAGTAATTTTTTAACAATTTTTTAAGGTTCACTATAAGCGGAAGACCCTTCTGAATAAAAAAATAAATATATATGTGTTTCAGATGAAAACTTCGGACAATATCATGCACGAAAAATTAATTGTCCGTGGTGAGACACTGCGGGATCTTCGATAAGTCCGAGATTTTTTCTTGTTTTCAAATGAAAAATTTTTTTTAACAAGTTCAAATATGTACCTAAATATATGCGAAAAATCTTTGACCAATGTTTTTATTTTCTGCTTCAAAAAAAATTGGGAAAAAGTACCTTTTTTTAAGGTTCTGGATAAGGAGACTCCCTTAAGTAAATTTGACAGGAGGTATGTGTAACGACTACGACCAATAGAAGGCACGTAAAATATTTGAATATGTTTTCGTGGATCGCTTGCTATTTTTGCAGGAGGTAGAAGTAATGATCGTTCGTATTCGGTATTGTAGAAGCAATAATAGGTATGTGAAATATTTGAATATTTTAGGTCTGTTCGCGTACTTTCAGTCACTGAATTTTCCTGAATCATGCAGTGGGGGAAATTCATGAAAAGTACGAAAACGCTCTCATTGCATTTCCTGAAAATTGACAAACAAAAGTGTCAGTTGTCGATATTCGGGAGAACAATAGTGATTATAAAGTCATCCTAAGCTGTGATAAATTATCGCCACCAAAATATTCGTCCTTCATAATAACATTACGCCAAAAACCATTTGACGGTTTTCAGTATTTTTCAGTAGCTCAGACAAGGCCATGCTCCGACCCTACTGAAATTTACTGAAAGAGGGGAATTTTTCAGTTTTCAGTAAAACGGAGTACAAAAACATCTCCGACTTATGTATATCCATCGACATAATTTACTTGTAAAGGTTATTTAATTGTGATCATGGTTCCCTTCTTGTCTATAAATCAGCATCGACAATGTATATCGTCTCTAAAGCTTATCAAAGCAGAGAATATTGATACGGGAAACTCGATCGTTTTGGGGAATAAGCCTCCGAAGCCGAATCAAATTGGAATTGTTTTTGCGGGATGATTAAAATTGAAATATTTTTTTGATTTACATTGAAAATTTTTATTTGACAAAGTGGTTTCGAAAGTATGCACTGATTGTCATAGGTAGCAATCTATCGAGTGACGCCAACGAAACTGACGAAATCAAGCGACGGATACAACTAGCAAATAAGACTTTCTTCTCGGTCCTCCCCATTATGAAATCGAAATATGTGCACAGAAAGACTAAGCTCCGCGTTTATAAAACTATCATAATAACTGTGCTGTGATATGGCTGCGAAACATGGACCCTGACCCAAGCCTTCGAAAATATGATCGACACCTTCGAAGGGAAAGTTCTACGGCGGATTTTCGGGGCTATCCGCGACCGAGATGGATGGCGCATCCGGTACAACAATAGAGTTGTACGAACTTTACGATGAGCTGGAAGTCTGCAAAACCGTCAAATTACAACGGTTACAGTGGGCTGGGCACGTGCAACGCATGAATGACGATCGCATGCGTAAACGTGTCATGAACGCAAGACGAGTCTGTAGCGAATTGTTAAGTTTAGAGGCACCTTAGCACAACTCAGAACCAGACCGAAGTCCAGAACCAAGAGTGCTAAGGTTCAAAAAGTGTAATGGCTACTGCCATTCAAAAGGCAAATTCCAATTAAAAAAAAAAGAATTGCCCCGAGAGCAGGGTACCCTAGAAATGGCCGTGAAGGCCCCTCGTACCCTTCAACCAACTCCGACGGATGCTGGGGTGCCGCTTTGCTAGCTCGCTGCGGCTGAGGTGGGTTCTTTAAAACAATGGAGTCGGTTGGCTCTCTGAAAATGGAGATGCTACTTATAATTCATCCGTATTATAATGTAGCCGCAAACTAGTATATAAAATACTCAAGGACCAAAAAGGGGCATCGTTCGGTTCAGGAAACCACCCAGGCTCTGCAACATGGGCTGACTAGGCAGACCCAGTGCTCGTGACAAAACACGGAGCCACAACATGAAAATTCTAAAAAGGGAAAAAGGAAGAAACGCTGCCTCTCTCCTCAGAGGAACCCGGGGGAGGCTGACTGTCCCGGGCTCCCGATGGTGGCGGAGCCCTGACCCCGATGGTCTGGGGTTCTCCACCCACTGATACTGGCCATCAAATATCAAAATCTAAAACCAAAATCCAGAAACTATTAGATGTGGCCAGTATCCCTCCCATTATAGAATGCTGAAATTCACTAAAACACTACGTTATCATTGGCCAGCCAGGCCTCGCGAACCTGAAACAAGAAAGTCCTCCTAGGCTTTCGCCCAATAAGAAGGCCAAGGATTTTAGTTTACGAAATCATTATTATTAAAAAGATAAAAATTGAAAATATTCGTACGATCAATTATTATATAGTGTTCATTTAATGCAGAGTGCATACAGATCTACTATTGATCAGACAAATTTCAGTCGGAAAAGCTTTAAATGCGTCTTAATATTGAATTAAATGTATAATTCGATTAGATTTTACGCTTAAGTGCACGTTCACTATAAGTTTACAATAGCGCACGTTTATTACATTTTTACACCAGTTACCAAATCAATTATCTCACTGCGCAATAATCGCCTTTCCTCATTGTTTAGCTCTTTTTTCGCACAGAAATACTGAATATTGATATCAAAATATATGCTAACAAAAATATCAAATTTCGCACATATAATTAAATATTTACTTAAATTTTTAAGTAATAACTAATTGTTTCTTCTTGTCATATTCAAACCTTTAAGGTAGATTTATCGTGTACAATATATTAAAGTTGATCATATTTTCGTAAGTGCAAAGATCAAAAGATTATGTTTTAATTTTATTTGGTTTTCTTTTTTTTTCAATTTCTGTTCCGGATTCGAACAGCAATTTCCAAACAACAAATCATTTCTGTTTTCGCTAAATGCAACAGGTAAAAAACACAAAAAAAAAAGATATTCTGTTTGGAGATAACCGTAGAGAATTTACTTCTGCATGATCTCTTATTTCCTTGGTATGTTTGCCGTTTCTGTTCACAAATGCATAAAAGTAACAATGCAATAAATGCACGCAGTATTTTGTTATGATAACAATAGCTTAGTATTTGTTTCACATTTACTGCTAAATTAAACAGTATTATCAAGTATCGTCATCATACTATTCCATATGAATCATATAATAATATTTAATATTGGTGTTTTATTACAAAAAGAAGGAATTTAAATTCATCTTTACAATGAATGTTTTATCATCAATAATATATGTAATAATTAATTTATAATATAATCTACATATAATGGATTGCAGCATATTCTCTTTTGTTCCATTACGAATCAAATAATTTTCTTGTTTTACATTTAATACATTCAATCACTTCTTGAGACAGAATCATGTGATTTAATTAAATCATTTAACTCAATTATTATAAACAATCGATGAGTTCTAATAGAAACAAATCGTAATTTGTTTTAAATACAATATAAAACAAATGAGAAATAGTAACGTTCACTAGTATCAATAGTGATAGTAGGGATAGATGTGTTTTCTAGGTAAATAGGATGAGCATGATAGGCGAATGATCAATGGAATCCACCAGTTCTTGTATTTTTTTTTTTTTTTTAGGATTCAACGCGCTGCAAATTAATAAAAAGAAGGTGGCATATCATCGAATAAACGCCATTTTGAACTTGTTGCGCTAGTTGAGTCCATTTCGGAGTTAATTGAGTTTGCAGAATTCGTCCTTTCTTTCGTCAACTTCCCTCTTTCCAGTCAATTTCTATGCAAATTCGTTTGTCGGTCTACTTTAAATTTGTATATCATATTTTGGATGATCTGATTTTATCATTATATTCGACTATACATTTTCATTTTTCCTTAGTTCAGATATCGAGAATAAAAACGAAACAAACGGCAATCGAAGTGTCTGATGCATGTCGGGGTGATTACATGTTATCTTCCTTTCATTTTACCTGTTCGCAAATCTTTCAATTCAATTTTTTACTCACTGCGATAACACTTGATGCTGCCCCTTGGCAGTTCCAAGATAAATGTAGCGCTTTTAATGGTGTTTCCTCTTGCTCAATCTGTTTCAGATCAATATTTTCACTCAACTCCAATGGTGTGGCCATCACGTCAACAGCACACGTCTGATTAGAATTTGATTTTGTTATACTGAAAATTGTTTAGTCCTCATTTGAATCATTAGTCGAATTGCTTCTAGGAATGGTTTTGTCATGTGAAACAGACATGATAATGTCTAACTGTTTGTTGAATTTCTCAACGAATCACTTTGGGCTCACTGTTGAAAAATAAACAAATCGCCAAAAAAAACTGGCCTTGAACATCAAGGTAAACCTTAAATTGGCTTCCGTCAATGGACAAGCAATTCTTGTGAAGCACTGTCACTTATCACTCTCTCTATTGCCCAATCATCACTCACTATTTTTTTCTTTATCTGACTACTTTGCTTTTCCAGGAACGCAATTCACGCACGTTAACACCCTGCACTTATTTTCGAGGTTCGGATACTTTTCGAAATCGATTCGATACATTTTTACTACTGCTATTATTACTGGACTCGATCGCAAGTTCTTGATCAAATCGTCTTCATAATTTCGCAGATGATGGAGACATTTGCAAGATTTGCCTGACATTAAATGTGCCCTACGGTAGCACGATGAATATCTTCAGGTATATTAACACTCAGACGCGTTGAAATCTTTCCGGAAATTACGTACATAACGCGCCGGGAACGCTTTACAGATCGAGATTCTGAGACGCCAACAGAATTTCGATTTCAGTCGCGTCGGTAGATTTTTCTTGCATACAAAATGTCAACGACTGGAGCACTTCTTTTAGTAGACAACAGAAGGGACCACTGCACTTTGGTGTTGAATGCAACCTCATAACACAAATCAAGGTGGTCACAAATCGATCCGGAAACTCAAGAACTAGACCTGAACTTGGAACAATGTCGTCCACTTAGTTCAAACGAATGCGACGAAAAAATTAATGTTTTCTTTTCAAGAAAACCAAAAAAAATCCGAATCACAAGCGGAAAAGAATGGTCGTACTTGAAAATACGGCAAATCGGACACGTTTTGGTGTGTTTAGCGATATTTAATTTCAGGAATTTACTAGAGTTTTCACTGAATTAACACTGGCACGACATGATCACCCACCCATCATACACATCGCCATCAACAGCCCCGAACCAACTGAACTATGCGTGGTTTTCTTTTCTCCGCAACGCATCGAATCTATTGCTTTCGATCGGTCGCATACGGGCAAAACCATCTCGGCTATTTGGGGGCTATCCGTGGGCGAAAACTTTTCGTTTAAAACGGAATCAAAATCACTTCATGGCACAATACTTCTTGTGGAAATATTCACATTTTCGTTTCAAGATCACGACAGTGTTTCACTTACACAGGAATCAACGATGCACTTCGTCGAACGATTCTCGTTTTTTTTTATTCAAATGCGAAATTCCGAACTAAATTCAAAATCGTCGCCAACAAGAGATCTCTTGCTGGATTCGCACTGGTTTTCTTGGTTGTCGGCGGGCAAAACCATGTCGGCTAGTCGAGGGCTGTCCGTCGCGAAATATTTTCAATTATTCTTGATGCTACAACACAGCTATTTCCACAAGGGCAAGTGCGTGGAAAGAGCTGAAGGATGGATGTAATTATTGAATGGCAATGACGTGAACGAGTGATCATGCCTTCTATCATCCAAATCCTTTATAAATGAAACGTGAACTAGTGAACAGGGAAATGAATAAAACAATAATTAAAAGGAATATCGTGAACACCGTGTGCAATATTGGTTGCGGAAGTATCTTCGGAAGGGAAATCGTGAACTTGGTGAATGTCCTTCCGATACTTCTACATGGGGGCAGGAGTGACACCTGAAATAGGCGCGAATGAACGATCTCCAAATAGAATTTGGGAACAGATCGTGAACGGGTGAGCTTAGTGGGTTTATCACTTAGTGATGTCTTTCGCATGAAAGACGCCCACTGATCGTCCATTTTGATCGGCGAGCTGGTAATATGCTCCTCCGATCTTCTTCATTACCTTACTAGGTAAGAACTTCCGGTCCAGCTTTGCATTGTAGTGCGCAGCTGCGTCACTGTGCCGGAAGTTGCGCCTGTATACTATCTCGCCAGGTTGGTAGGAGACCAATCTGGAACGAAGATTGTACGATTTTGCATTTCGAGCTTGAGCTCGAGTGGTAAGATGCCGGATCTGTTGGCGGATGAGTGCAAGGTGGTCAGCCGTCGGCAAACCGAGATTAGGCTCATCTAGGAGCTGAAGTTGCTTTAGGAGGGCGTAGATTTTCCCGTGGGTTACCATGGGTTGACCAAACACAGCCTGGTAGGGTGAAGTGCCAATGGTGGCATGAGGAGCGGAGCGCAGTGCAGAAGTGATCTCTGTCAGCTTAGCATCCCAGTTGTTTTGAGAGGGGTCTATGTAAGCTCGAATGGCAGCGATAAGCGAGCGATTTAATCGCTCAGAGGCATTGGCCTGCGGAGAGTACACAGCAGTAAAAGTATGGGAGATCCCAAATTCTTCAAATAGGGAACGAAATAAGTTGGACCGAAACTGAACTCCGTTGTCCGAAACAATAGTTTCCGGAACTCCGACCAGGGCGAATATCCGCGTCCTCAAAATCTCCGTCACGGCCCCTGCGGTGAATTTTCGCAAAGGTTCGATAAACGGGAAACGCGACAGGTGGTCTAGAACGATGAAAGCTCCAGTGTGTCCGGACTTGGACCTAGGATAGGGGCCAATGATGTCGATATACAAGCGCTGAAATATGCGCTCGGGAACGCACTGAGTCGTCATTGGTGGACGAAGGGTGTGTGAAGGGGCTTTTGTTGTTTTACAAATAATGCATGAGTCCACGTAAGATTTCACTTGAGCGGCCATTTTGGGCCAGAAAAACCATTGCCGTAGGCGGCCGAGGGTTTTTGCCACGCCTCCGTGTGCGCTCAAAGGTGGATCATGTGCCAACTTCACTACGTCTGCCGTCATTTCTGATGGCACCCACAACTTCCAGGCCAATTCTTCTTGTAGTACGTTTCCGGTCGCATACTCCATACGCTTGTACACGTACCCATCGATTACTTTTAGGTCCGGCAGTTGATGTTGTTCTGCTTTGACTTTCGCCGCTAGTTCCATATAGGAAGGGCTTTTGAAATGCGGCGAAGTCAGGTCCAGCTCCACCGGAGTCTCCTCGCTCTCCGCTGGCGTCAGCGCATCGGCAGAGAACATGCGCGACAAGGAGTCCGGCACTACATTTTGGCTTCCCTTTCGGTGGACGATGGTAAAGTTAAACCCTTGAAGTTTAAGGGCCCACCGAGCTAAGCGACCATTTAGATCTGGTTGGTGCATTAGCCATTTTAGGGAAGCATGGTCGGTCACGATTTCGAATTCATGACCTTCCACGTAGGCACGGAACTTCTTGATTGCCAGCACCGCTGCCAGACATTCTTGCTCAGTTACTGTGTAATTTCGCTGAGCGGGATTCAGCTTGTGTGACATGTAGGCGATGGGGGCTTCAGCTCCGTCTTCAGTACGTTGCACCAGCACAGCACCTACTCCATGTTGACTTGCGTCACATTGGATGGAGAAGGGCTTGTTGAAATCAGGGCTGTGCAACACTGGGGCTGAAACAAGGCTTAGTTTCAATTGCTTGAAAGCGTTTAGCCTCTCATCGGTCCACACAAACTGACTCCGCTTTGAAAGCATGTCTGTCAGCGGTGTCGACAAAGACGCATACTCTCTGACGAAACGCCGATACCAGCCACAGATTCCCAGAAATCTACGAATCTGTTTCGTCGTTGTGGGAAGCGGGAAGTCCATGATGGACTTCACCTTGTCGGGATCCGTTCTAATCGTGCCCTCACCAACAATGTGGCCAAGATACTTCACTTCTCTCAAGAGAAATTTACTCTTTTCCACATTGATGGTGAGGCCACCCTGTCTCAAATGAAATGCGACCTGATGGAGCACCCCCATGTGCTCGTCGAATGTCTCCGTAATCACCAGCAAGTCGTCCAAATATACGAATACTTGGTGCTTTAGATGCGGAGGAATTATTTTGTCCATAAGTCGAGACATCGTTTGGGGCGCATTGCACAACCCAAACGGCATCACGACAAATTGGTACAAGGGTCGCCCGGGCACAGTGAAAGCCGTCCGCTCCCGAGACTTCTCTTCCAAAGGGATCTGCCAGAAGGCATCTTTTAGATCCAGGCCCGTGATGTAAGTGGCCTTTGGAAGTCTGCTTAATATGCCATCTATAAGAGGCAAGGGGTAGGCGTCTTTCACTGTGACCGAGTTCACCTTCCTCGCATCCAGGCACAGACGTACTTTTGATGGTTTTACCACCAATGTCACAGGTGATGACCAAGCGCTCTTCGATTCTTCGATCACGCCCAGCGCTAGCATGCGGTCCAGCTCCTTGTATAGGAGCTTCTCGACAGCCGGCGAAACAGAGAAATGTCTCTGTTATATTGGTTTCTGATTGCCAGTGTCAATCTCATGCTGGATTAGCGCGGTTTTTCCAAGACCCTCTACAGCGAACGACGGAAAACTAGCAATCACAGAGTTAAGTCTGCGACGCTGCTCCGGTGTTAGAGAATGGGCGTGATCGTCGAGGCTGGTCACTGTGTCAACTTGCTGGGCCGACGCGAACAGGTCTGCGGCCAAGGCGAACAACCGGACGAAATCTACTCCCAGGTAGAGATTTTGGCTGAGAGTGGGAATTATCCAGAGAGCCAACGTCTTCGTGAGCCCCCGGAACGTAATGTCGGCTGACACGCGGCCTACGGCTTGGTGGTGAGTGCCATCTGCGGTCTTCAACCCGAGGGAAGCTCTTTTCCAGGGAAAAGAATTCCTCTCGAGGAAGGCTCTAGCCAAGTCAGCCGCCATCACGCTCACAGAAGCTCCCGTATCTATTAAACCTGATGTTGATTGCCCAAATAGCAAGACCTGTGCATACGGTCGGACGTCACCTGAGGGCACGTCCAACAAGGTCGCACAATTAAGTTCATAACGCCAACGTCGAAGGCGAGAATAATAATGTCTCATCCTCAACGTTGAGCGTTTTTTTCTGATCTTATCAGTGGAAAAATGTAGAGTTTCAGTTTTAAAAATTCTGTCCCTTACCGCTGTGTACTTTCGCAGTCGCAGATGGTAAGGCAGAAATGCAAGCGAGCAGGGATGTCCAGTGGTGAAATTAGTATTTTGTTGAGGATGGTGAAAGTGAGCTGGCCGAAGGTTGCCGGGGCAGGTGACAAGTATGTCCCTGCTAGAGCCTGTTGCTGCTTCACTACCTACCTGCCGGAACGTGGTGGAGGAGTTCTGCGAATCGGGAGGCTCGAGGTCTTGTTCGGCGCTCCCGGTGCTCTGTTTTTTTGTAAGCAGTTGGTACAGCTCGGCTTATATGTATCCGGTTTACCACAGCCGTAGCAGAACACCGTCCGCTCCTCCAGACAGTCATCAAATTTATGCCCCACCTTTCTGCAGTTCCAGCAGATAGGCAGAGCTGCAGCCGCAGAAATTCCGAGCGCTCCAGGGCAAGTCTCAGCTGGATCCAGCGGTCCTTCATCCAACTCACTCACATCCTGCGAATCCGTCAGCCCCGACAGATGACGACGAGTCCCGTAAACTCTCTCTGGCTGTCCTAAAGCCTTCGCCAAACGCTCCCTCCGTTTAACATGCTCACGGAGTTGCTGTGTGCTGGCGAAATGCCGATCCACCAGCTGCCACTGCAACTCCGGGAGCATGTTCCCCTGCACGATATCGAGCAGATCGTGATCATTCAAGGGGAAAGGGAGGCTGCCGGCCAAACGACGAACATCCTGGTAAAAATCGTCGAAGGACTCACCAACCTTCTGTCGGCGCTGGCGGATTCGCCTCATCACCTCACTGTTGGATGCAAAGTCCTTGAATTCTCGCCGCATGGCATCTCTCAGGGAATACCAATCGAAATGTTCCGCTTCCCGGTGGAACTGCCAGAACCATTCTTCGGCAACACCTTTCAACAGGCTGTCGATGTGTCGGGTGACCGCCCGGAAATCGCCTTGAAGTTGCTGGCGTGTGAGCGCGTTAACCCGGTATAGAAACGTCTCTACAGGCATGCTTCCACCCTGTCCGCTAAACGTCAGATTCCATCCGGCCATGATGGTAGTTATGCGGTCGGATGACATTCTGTCATCACGACCATTTCGAGGGCCTCCGCGAGGTACTGCACCATCACGGGGGTCTCGTTGCGGAGGGCTGAGGTTTGAAGGCCTCTGGGGCGCCACGAAGGAGCGCGCCCTCGGATTCAATCGGGGCGACGCGCCATCGGTGGTTGACGAAGGATGGATTCGGTCAGCCCCTCGATCCAACAACAGCTGCATGCTATGCTGGAGTTCGATCAGCTGCCGCTGAAAAGTGCTCAACTCCTCCTGCACTATGGACCGAACTCCTAAGGCTGTAGCGGAATCTTTGCCTGTTGGCAGAGTTTTAGCGGTTGGATCGGGAGACCGACCCAATCCCTCCTCTCCGTCTTGGCATCGAAGGATGTTTTCGCAGCTTACTTCTTCGTGGCCATCCATCCTCCGCGTTCTCACGCCACCTTTTGTGGGCTTGGGCCTAGCTCCCTTCGCCGCCGTCTCTCCCGTCGGGGGAATTTGTCCAGCCACCAGGGGGAGGCGCAGTGCTCCACGGCACTACGGACATTCTGGGCTCTCAGTCAGCCATTGCTCAATGCAATGCCGATGGAACTGATGCCCGCACGACGTCGTTACCGCTGGACTGTCACGTGCAAACCCCTGCCGGCAAATGGAGCACTCCTCCTCCACCCGGACGCCGGACAAATCCTCTAGACTTCTGGCTAGAGGCATGGCTTTGCACGTCAAAATTTGTTGAAATATGAAAACTTTGAATTTGCACGTCAAAACGTGTCAAAATATAAAAACTTTGAATTTGCACGTCAAAACGTGTCAAAAAAGTGAAAAGTTTGATATATAAAAAAGTTTAGTGATTTCGATTGCACGTCAAAACGTGTCGAAATATGAAAGCTTTAAATTTGCACGTCAAAACGTGTCAAAAAGTGAAAAGTTTGAAATTCGATTTCACGTCAGAACGTGTCGAATTGGAAAAAGTTTAGTTGTAAACAAAACTTTAAATTTGCACGTCAAAACGTGACAAAAAGTGAAAACTTTATTATAAAGTTTGAAATATAAAAAAGTTTAGGGATTTCGATTGCACGTCAAAACGTGTCGAAATATGAAAACTTTAAATTTGCACGTCAAAACGTGTCAAAATATAAAAACTTTGAATTTGCACGTCAAAACGTGTCAAAAAGTGAAAAGTTTGAAATTCGATTTCACGTCAGAACGTGTCGAATTGGAAAAAGTTTAGTTTAAAACAAAAACTTTAAATTGCTCGTTAAAACGTGGCAAAAAGTGGAAACGTTGAATTTTTCCCGTAACCACGTGTTAGAGATTGAACCGTTTGAATTTAATTTTACACGTCAAAGCGTGTCAAAGATTAAATTTTATGTAGAGAAATTTTGGCCCTCCCATTGGGTTTCACCCAGGAAGACCCTCCCACAGGTTCGCAAGCTGGCTGGCTTTTCGATTCAAAAACGCAAGAATGTTGAAATTTTTAATTATTTGGAAATTTAATGAAGTGTTAAACATTTTTAACGGCAAAAATTGTAGAAAGTTAAAATTTTGTTTAAGTGTGAGAAATTTGATTATGTAGAAAAAAAATGACACTAGGTCGATTCCTGAAGGGAATCGCCCTGTATGGGGACTGTTCTCTCACCCGAAATTCCTCCAAAAGAGAGTAGCAAAGGATCAAAAACAATTATTTTGTTGCTTGACTCAACCTCAGCAGATGGTTCAAGTCTGGCCAAGCTGCAGGGACGTGTAGGCGGCACCACGCCAACCCCACGAAATCCACCACAGCCTGAACCAAACCCAAACCAAAAGCCGAAGCCGGGTCAAGACAACAAGGAAACAAAGTTTGGGACAGCTTCCCAACATAAAGTGGGGCAGGGGCCCTTCGGATGACCGGGACAGGAATGGCGGTAAACCACCAAAACCTGTTATCCGCGGCCATCCTCCAGGTTGCACCCAGAGCCAAAAAGCTCAACGGACAAACACAACAGGAAGCTGCCCAAGAGGTAATCTAAAAGGAATGATTTTAAAGGGATAGGATTGGGAAGGATGTTTGCGGCTAGTAGGGAAAGAGCGAGCAATGCAGGTCTTAATAAAGGGGTTTTGTTCTCTCGAACGAAATACTAGTGAATCGCAAAGGAGGCGATTCTAAGACCTGCGAGTGAGAATGGAATGTTTGGGATTGAAGACGTAAAGTTTAAAGGGGAGTATGAATCGAAACTCATAAATATTTTCTCACTTTGGTGTGGGTTGCCCAAAACAAGTTTCGGGCCCCACGTTGGGCGCCATTTGTAGCGAATTGTAAAGTTTAGAGGCACCTTAGCACAACTCAGAACCAGACCGAAGTCCAGAACCAAGAGTGCTAAGGTTCAAAAAGTGTAATGGCTACTGCTATTCAAGAGGCAAATTCCAATTAAAGAAAAAAAGAATGCCCCGAGAGCAGGGTACCCTAGAAATGGCCGTGAAGGCCCCTCGTCCGCATGAGCGGAGTACCCTTCAACCAACCCCGACGGATGCTGGGGTGCCGCTTTGCTAGCTCGCTGCGGCTGGGGTGGGTTCTTTAAAACAATGGAATCGGTTGGCTCTCTGAAAATGGGGATGCTACATTATAATACGGATGAATTGTAAGTAGCATCCCCATTTTCAGAGAGCCAACCGACTCCATTGTTTTAAAGAACCCACCCTAGCCGCAGCGAGCTAGCAAAGCGGCACCCCAGCATCCGTCGGGGTTGGTTGAAGGGTACTCCGCTCATGCGGACGAGGGGCCTTCACGGCCATTTCTAGGGTACCCTGCTCTCGGGGCAATTCTTTTTTTTTTTAATTGGAATTTGCCTCTTGAATGGCAGTAGCCATTACACTTTTTGAACCTTAGCACTCTTGGTTCTGGACTTCGGTCTAGTTCTGAGTTGTGCTAAGGTGCCTCTAAACTTTACAATTCGCTACAAGTCGTCGGAGCGAGGCCAAGAGGAAGACCAAGAGCTCGTCGGGAGAGCTCAGTGTATGCGGACGCCGAACAACTATTGGGGTTCCAAGATTGGAGGACGCGGTCACGTGACCCAGACAATTGGAGGAGATCGATCTAATCGGCCAATGCCGGAAGTCGGGCTGTTGTGCCACGTTGATGATGATGAAGAGTTCTTATAGCTTTGGTTGAGATTCAAGTTTTCAGCAATTGATTTTGATACTAATATTATTAGTTGGTTCTCTGATTAACATAATCTTTACTACTTATTATTATTGTTTTCTTTAGGAAATAAGAATAAAGGTAGAACTATAATGCAATTAAGTGAACTTTAAGTAGCTTAAGTGACAGCACGGTTGCATAGAAAACAAGCGGCATACCCATAATGCACTTATCTGCCGTTTCGTTAAGTTTCGTTCAATTCGGGCCACTTAAGTGGCGTACGACTGGGACCGTACATCAATTAAGGGAGTCTCCTTATCCAGAACCTTCAACAAATCGATTTTTTTTATTATTTTAATCGATAGTACTATTATCAGAGAATATTGTCACAAAATGCTACAGTTCATTTCGGAATAGTTTTGATGGTATAGTTCCGAGCAGCGGTTCGCGCGGAGCTATCGAAGTTGATTTTTCACTGTCCGAAAACTTTAAAGCGCGTTTTCTCAAAACCACATTTTTCAACATTGCGTGCACGATTAAAGGAGAACCAATTAAGCTATTATTATAAACTTTTTTTTTATTTGTAGGTAATTGAAATGCGCATATAGTGAACCTTTAGTTTTCACGATACAGTATTTATTTTCATTATAAATAGCGCATTTTAAACAAAAAAAAAAAAAAACGGTGAAAAATTTGATTTTTCTAGAAAGTAACTTTTTAAGTAATTTTTTAACAATTTTTTAAGGTTCACTATAAGCGGAAGACCCTTCTGAATAAAAAAATAAATATATATGTGTTTCAGATGAAAACTTCGGACAATATCATGCACGCAAAATTAATTGTCCGTGGTGAGACACTGCGGGATCTTCGATAAGTCCGAGATTTTTTCTTGTTTTCAAATGAAAATTTTTTTTAACAAGTTCAAATATGTACCTAAATATATGCGAAAAATCTTTGACCAGTGTTTTTATTTTCTGCTTCAAAAAAAATTGGGAAAAAGTACCTTTTTTTAAGGTTCTGGATAAGGAGACTCCCTTAATTAAATTTGACAGGAGGTATGTGTAACGACTACGACCAATAGAAGGCACGTAAAATATTTGAATATGTTTTCGTGGATCGCTTGCTATTTTTGCAGGAGGTATAAGTAATGATCGTTCGTATGCGGTATTGTAGAAGCAATAATAGGTATGTGAAATATTTGAATATTTTAGGTCTGTTCGCGTACTTTCAGTCACTGAATTTTCCTGAATCATGCAGTGGGGGAAATTCATGAAAAGTACGAAAACGCTCTCATTGCATTTCCTGAAAATTGACAAACAAAAGTGTCAGTTGTCGATATTCGGGAGAACAATAGTGATTATAAAGTCATCCTAAGCGATGATAAATTATCGCCACCAAAATATTCGTCCTTCATAATAACATTACGCCAAAAACCATTTGACGGTTTTCAGTATTTTTCAGTAGCTCAGACAAGGCCATGCTCAGACCCTACTGAAATTTACTGAAAGAGGGGAATTTTTCAGTTTTCAGTAAAACGGAGTACAAAAAAATCTCCGACTTATGTATATCCATCGACATAATTTACTTGTAAAGGTTATTTAATTGTGATCATGGTTCCCTTCTTGTCTATAAATCAGCATCGACAACGTATATCGTCTCTAAAGCTTATCAAAGCAGAGAATATTGATACGGGAAACTCGATCGTTTTGGGGAATAAGCCTCCCAAGCCGAATCAAATTGGAATTGTTTTTGCGGGATGATTCAAATTGAAATATTTTTTTTGATTTACATTGAAAATTTTTATTTGACAAAGTGGTTTCGAAAGTATGCACTGATTGTCATCAGACACCAGCACACAATGCATATTTGACTGATGTGACCACTTGCAGTTGGAAATCATTAACTTTTATTTACGCTTGATTCGGCTTCGGAGGCTTATTCCGCAAAACGATTGAGTTTCCCGTATCAATATTCTCTGCTTTGATAAGCTTTAGAGACGATTATTTTCAGATTTCAGAAGTGTTAAAATCATTGGAGCAATAGAAAACAAGATAATCGCAAAAAACTGTTTTTTCGCACATTTGACCTTGCATAACTTTCGACGCAGACACGAGATTTTATGAGACTTTTGAGGCAACTTTGAGGACCCCAAAATGAAGGTATACACAAAAATTCAGCTTATTATCTCTCATTCCGAGGTTGATTGCTAAAATGACTGGGCTAACAAGGACGCCAGCGCACATGACCATCAACGTAGGGGACCTTTGCATCAAATTCGTGGACAACTTCGTTTACCTGGGTAGCAATCTATCGAGTGACGCCAACGAAACTGACGAAATCAAGCGACGGATACAACTAGCAAATAAGACTTTCTTCTCGGTCCTCCCCATTATGAAATCGAAATATGTGCACAGAAAGACTAAGCTCCGCGTTTATAAAACTATCATAATAACTGTGCTGTGATATGGCTGCGAAACATGGACCCTGACCCAAGCCTTCGAAAATATGACGACACCTTCGAAGGAAAAGTTCTCCGGCGGATTTTCGGGGCTATCCGCGACCGAGATGGATGGCGCATCCGGTACAACAATGAGTTGTACGAACTTTACGATGAGCTGGAAGTCTCCAAAACCGTCAAATTACAACGGTTACAGTGGGCTGGGCACGTGCAACGCATGAATGACGATCGCATGCGTAAACGTGTCATGAACGCAAGACGAGTCGTCGGAGCGAGGCCAAGAGGAAGACCAAGAGCTCGTCGGGAGAGCTCAGTGTATGCGGACGCCGAACAACTATTGGGGTTCCAAGATTGGAGGACGCGGTCACGTGACCCAGACAATTGGAGGAGATCGATCCAGGCGGCCAAGGCCGGAAGTCGGGCTGTTGTGCCACGTTGATGATGATGAAGAGTTCTTATAGTTTTGGTTGAGATTCAAGTTTTCAGCAATTGATTTTGATACTAATATTATTAGTTGGTTCTCTGATTAACATAATCTTTACTACTTATTATTATTGTTTTCTTTAGGAAATAAGAATAAAGGTAGAACTATAATGCAATTAAGTGAACTTTAAGTAGCTTAAGTGACAGCACGGTTGCATAGAAAACAAGCGGCATACCCATAATGCACTTATCTGCCGTTTCGTTAAGTTTCGTTCAATTCGGGCCACTTAAGTGGCGTACGACTGGAACCGTACATCAATTAAGGGGGTCTCCTTATCCAGAACCTTCAACAAATCGATTTTTTTTTATTGTTTTAATCGATAGTACTATTATCAGAGAATATTGTCACAAAATGCTACAGTTCATTTCGGAATAGTTTTGATGGTATAGTTCCGAGCAGCGGTTCGCGCGGAGCTATCGAAGTTGATTTTTCACTGTCCGAAAACTTTAAAGCGCGTTTTCTCAAAACCACATTTTTCAACATTGCGTGCACGATTAAAGGAGAACCAATTAAGCTATTATTATAAACTTTTTTTTTATTTGTAGGTAATTGAAATGCGCATATAGTGAACCTTTAGTTTTCATGATACAGTATTTATTTTCATTATAAATAGCGCATTTTAAACAAAAAAAAAAAAAACGGTGAAAAATTTGATTTTTCTAGAAAGTAACTTTTTAAGTAATTTTTTAACAATTTTTTAAGGTTCACTATAAGCGGAAGACCCTTCTGAATAAAAAAATAAATATATATGTGTTTCAGATGAAAACTTCGGACAATATCATGCACGCAAAATTAATTGTCCGTGGTGAGACACTGCGGGATCATCGATAAGTCCGAGATTTTTTCTTGTTTTCAAATGAAAATTTTTTTTAACAAGTTCAAATATGTACCTAAATATATGCGAAAAATCTTTGACCAGTGTTTTTATTTTCTGCTTCAAAAAAAATTGGGAAAAAGTACCTTTTTTTAAGGTTCTGGATAAAGAGAATCCCTTAAGTAAATTTGACAGGAGGTATGTGTAACGACTACGACCAATAGAAGGCACGTAAAATATTTGAATATGTTTTCGTGGATCGCTTGCTATTTTTGCAGGAGGTAGAAGTAATGATCGTTCGTATGCGGTATTGTAGAAGCAATAATAGGTATGTGAAATATTTGAATATTTTAGGTCTGTTCGCGTACTTTCAGTCACTGAATTTTCCTGAATCATGCAGTGGGGGAAATTCATGAAAAGTACGAAAACGCTCTCATTGCATTTCCTGAAAATTTACAAACAAAAGTGTCAGTTGTCGATATTCGGGAGAACAATAGTGATTATAAAGTCATCCTAAGCGATGATAAATTATCGCCACCAAAATATTCGTCCTTCATAATAATATTACGCCAAAAACCATTTGACGGTTTTCAGTATTTTTCAGTAGCTCAGACAAGGCCATGCTCAGACCCTACTGAAATTTACTGAAAGAGGGGAATTTTTCAGTTTTCAGTAAAACGGAGTACAAAAACATCTCCGACTTATGTATATCCATCGACATAATTTACTTGTAAAGGTTATTTAATTGTGATCATGGTTCCCTTCTTGTCTATAAATCAGCATCGACAACGTATATCGTCTCTAAAGCTTATCAAAGCAGAGAATATTGATACGGGAAACTCGATCGTTTTGGGGAATAAGCCTCCGAAGCCGAATCAAATTGGAATTGTTTTTGCGGGATGATTAAAATTGAAATATTTTTTTTTGATTTACATTGAAAATTTTTATTTGACAAAGTGGTTTCGAAAGTATGCACTGATTGTCATCAGACACCAGCACACAATGCATATTTGACTGATGTGACCACTTGCAGTTGGAAATCATTAACTTTTATTTACGCTTGATTCGGCTTCGGAGGCTTATTCCGCAAAACGATTGAGTTTCCCGTATCAATACGGGCACGAGCCGCGGTTCGCGCGGAGCTATCGAAGTTGATTTTTCACTGTCCGAAAACTTTAAAGCGCGTTTTCTCAAAACCACATTTTTCAACATTGCGTGCACGATTAAAGGAGAACCAATTAAGCTATTATTATAAACTTTTTTTTTATTTGTAGGTAATTGAAATGCGCATATAGTGAACCTTTAGTTTTCATGATACAGTATTTATTTTCATTATAAATAGCGCATTTTAAACAAAAAAAAAAAACGGTGAAAAATTTGATTTTTCTAGAAAGTAACTTTTTAAGTAATGTTTTTTACAATTTTTTAAGGTTCACTATAAGCGGAAGACCCTTCTGAATAAAAAAATAAATATATATGTGTTTCAGATGAAAACTTCGGACAATATCATGCACGCAAAATTAATTGTCCGTGGTGAGACACTGCGGGATCTTCGATAAGTCCGAGATTTTTTCTTGTTTTCAAATGAAAAATTTTTTTTAACAAGTTCAAATATGTACCTAAATATATGCGAAAAATCTTTGACCAGTGTTTTTATTTTCTGCTTCAAAAAAAATTGGGAAAAAGTACCTTTTTTTAAGGTTCTGGATAAGGAGACTCCCTTAAGTAAATTTGACAGGAGGTATGTGTAACGACTACGACCAATAGAAGGCACGTAAAATATTTGAATATGTTTTCGTGGATCGCTTGCTATTTTTGCAGGAGGTAGAAGTAATGATCGTTCGTATGCGGTATTGTAGAAGCAATAATAGGTATGTGAAATATTTGAATATTTTAGGTCTGTTCGCGTACTTTCAGTCACTGAATTTTCCTGAATCATGCAGTGGGGGAAATTCATGAAAAGTACGAAAACGCTCTCATTGCATTTCCTGAAAATTGACAAACAAAAGTGTCAGTTGTCGATATTCGGGAGAACAATAGTGATTATAAAGTCATCCTGAGCGGTGATAAATTATCGCCACCAAAATATTCGTCCTTCATAATAACATTACGCCAAAAACCATTTGACGGTTTTCAGTATTTTTCAGTAGCTCAGACAAGGCCATGCTCAGACCCTACTGAAATTTACTGAAAGAGGGGAATCTTTCAGTTTTCAGTAAAACGGAGTACAAAAACATCTCCGACTTATGTATATCCATCGACATAATTTACTTGTAAAGGTTATTTAATTGTGATCATGGTTCCCTTCTTGTCTATAAATCAGCATCGACAACGTATATCGTCTCTAAAGCTTATCAAAGCAGAGAATATTGATACGGGAAACTCGATCGTTTTGGGGAATAAGCCTCCGAAGCCGAATCAAATTGGAATTGTTTTTGCGGGATGATTAAAATTGAAATATTTTTTTTGATTTACATTGAAAATTTTTATTTGACAAATTGGTTTCGAAAGTATGCACTGATTGTCATCAGACACCAGCACACAATGCATATTTGACTGATGTGACCACTTGCAGTTGGAAATCATTAACTTTTATTTACGCTTGATTCGGCTTCGGAGGCTTATTCCGCAAAACGATTGAGTTTCCCGTATCAATATTCTCTGCTTTGATAAGCTTTAGAGACGATTATTTTCAGATTTCAGAAGTGTTAAAATCATTGGAGCAATAGAAACCAAGATAATCGCAAAAAACTGTTTTTTCGCACCTTTGACCTTGAATAACTTTCGACGCAGACACGAGATTTTATGAGACTTTTGAGGCAACTTTGAGGACCCCAAAATGAAGGTATACCCAAAAATTCAGCTTATTATCTCTCATTCCGAGGTTGATTGCTAAAATGACTGGGCTAACAAGGACGCCAGCGCACATGACCATCAACGTAGGGGACCTTTGCATCAAATTCGTGGACAACTTCGTTTACATGGGTAGCAATCTATCGAGTGACGCCAACGAAACTGACGAAATCAAGCGACGGATACAACTAGCAAATAAGACTTTCTTCTCGGTCCTCCCCATTATGAAATCGAAATATGTGCACAGAAAGACTAAGCTCCGCGTTTATAAAACTATCATAATAACTGTGCTGTGATATGGCTGCGAAACATGGACCCTGACCCAAGCCTTCGAAAATATGACGACACCTTCGAAGGAAAAGTTCTCCGGCGGATTTTCGGGGCTATCCGCGACCGAGATGGATGGCGCATCCGGTACAACAATGAGTTGTACGAACTTTACGATGAGCTGGAAGTCTCCAAAACCGTCAAATTACAACGGTTACAGTGGGCTGGGCACGTGCAACGCATGAATGACGATCGCATGCGTAAACGTGTCATGAACGCAAGACGAGTCGTCGGAGCGAGGCCAAGAGGAAGACCAAGAGCTCGTCGGGAGAGCTCAGTGTATGCGGACGCCGAACAACTATTGGGGTTCCAAGATTGGAGGACGCGGTCACGTGACCCAGACAATTGGAGGAGATCGATCCAGGCGGCCAAGGCCGGAAGTCGGGCTGTTGTGCCACGTTGATGATGATGAAGAGCTCTTATAGCTTTGGTTGAGATTCAAGTTTTCAGCAATTGATTTTGATACTAATATTATTAGTTGGTTCTCTGATTAACATAATCTTTACTACTTATTATTATTGTTTTCTTTAGGAAATAAGAATAAAGGTAGAACTATAATGCAATTAAGTGAACTTTAAGTAGCTTAAGTGACAGTACGGTTGCATAGAAAACAAGCGGCATACCCATAATGCACTTATCTGCCGTTTCGTTAAGTTTCGTTCAATTCGGGCCACTTAAGTGGCGTACGACTGGGACCGTACATCAATTAAGGGGGTCTCCTTATCCAGAACCTTCAAAAAATCGATTTTTTTTTATTATTTTAATTGATAGTACTATTATCAGAGAATATTGTCACAAAATACTACAGTTCATTTCGGAATAGTTTTGATGGTATAGTTCCGAGCAGCGGTTCGCGCGGAGCTATCGAAGTTGATTTTTCACTGTCCGAAAACTTTAAAGCGCGTTTTCTCAAAACCACATTTTTCTACATTGCGCGCACGATTAAAGGAGAACCAATTAAGCTATTATTATAAACTTTTTTTTTATTTGTAGGTAATTGAAATGCGCATATAGTGAACCTTTAGTTTTCATGATACAGTATTTATTTTCATTATAAATAGCGCATTTTAAACAAAAAAAAAACGGTGAAAAATTTGATTTTTCTAGAAAGTAACTTTTTAAGTAATTTTTTAACAATTTTTTAAGGTTCACTATAAGCGGAAGACCCTTCTGAATAAAAAATAAATATATATGTGTTTCAGATGAAAACTTCGGACAATATCATGCACGCAAAATTAATTGTCCGTGGTGAGACACTGCGGGATCTTCGATAAGTCCGAGATTTTATTCTTGTTTTTGAATGAAAATTTTTTTAACAAGTTCAAATATGTACCTAAATATATGCGAAAAATCTTTGACCAGTGTTTTTATTTTCTGCTTCAAAAAAAATTGGGAAAAAGTACCTTTTTTAAGGTTCTGGATAAAGAGAATCCCTTAAGTAAATTTGACAGGAGGTATGTGTAACGACTACGACCAATAGAAGACACGTAAAATATTTGAATATGTTTTCGTGGATCGCTTGCTATTTTTGCAGGAGGTAGAAGTAATGATCGTTCGTATGCGGTATTGTAGAAGCAATAATAGGTATGTGAAATATTTGAATATTTTAGGTCTGTTCGCGTACTTTCAGTCACTGAATTTTCCTGAATCATGCAGTGGGGGAAATTCATGAAAAGTACGAAAACGCTCTCATTGCATTTCCTGAAAATTGACAAACAAAAGTGTCAGTTGTCGATATTCGGGAGAACAATAGTGATTATAAAGTCATCCTAAGCTGTGATAAATTATCGCCACCAAAATATTCGTCCTTCATAATAACATTACGCCAAAAACCATTTGACGGTTTTCAGTATTTTTCAGTAGCTCAGACAAGGCCATGCTCAGACCCTACTGAAATTTACTGAAAGAGGGGAATTTTTCAGTTTTCAGTAAAACGGAGTACAAAAACATCTCCGACTTATGTATATCCATCGACATAATTTACTTGTAAAGGTTATTTAATTGTGATCATGGTTCCCTTCTTGTCTATAAATCAGCATCGACAACGTATATCGTCTCTAAAGCTTATCAAAGCAGAGAATATTGATACGGGAAACTCGATCGTTTTGGGGAATAAGCCTCCCAAGCCGAATCAAATTGGAATTGTTTTTGCGGGATGATTAAAATTGAAATATTTTTTTGATTTACATTGAAAATTTTTATTTGACAAAGTGGTTTCGAAAGTATGCACTGATTGTCATCAGACACCAGCACACAATGCATATTTGACTGATGTGACCACTTGCAGTTGGAAATCATTAACTTTTATTTACGCTTGATTCGGCTTCGGAGGCTTATTCCGCAAAACGATTGAGTTTCCCGTATCAATACGGGCACGAGCCGCGGTTCGCGCGGAGCTATCGAAGTTGATTTTTCACTGTCCGAAAACTTTAAAGCGCGTTTTCTCAAAACCACATTTTTCAACATTGCGTGCACGATTAAAGGAGAACCAATTAAGCTATTATTATAAACTTTTTTTTTATTTGTAGGTAATTGAAATGCGCATATAGTGAACCTTTAGTTTTCATGATACAGTATTTATTTTCATTATAAATAGCGCATTTTAAACAAAAAAAACACGGTGAAAAATTTGATTTTTCTAGAAAGTAACTTTTTAAGTAATGTTTTTTACAATTTTTTAAGGTTCACTATAAGCGGAAGACCCTTCTGAATAAAAAAATAAATATATATGTGTTTCAGATGAAAACTTCGGACAATATCATGCGCGCAAAATTAATTGTCCGTGGTGAGACACTGCGCGGGATCTTCGATAAGTCCGAGATTTTTTCTTGTTTTCAAATGAAAATTTTTTTTAACAAGTTCAAATATGTACCTAAATATATGCGAAAAATCTTTGACCAGTGTTTTTATTTTCTGCTTCAAAAAAAATTGGGAAAAAGTACCTTTTTTTAAGGTTCTGGATAAGGAGACTCTCTTAAGTAAATTTGACAGGAGGTATGTGTAACGACTACGACCAATAGAAGGCACGTAAAATATTTGAATATGTTTTCGTGGATCGCTTGCTATTTTTGCAGGAGGTAGAAGTAATGATCGTTCGTATGTGGTATTGTAGAAGGAATAATAGGTATGTGAAATATTTGAATATTTTAGGTCTGTTCGCGTACTTTCAGTCACTGAATTTTCCTGAATCATGCAATGGGGGAAATTCATGAAAAGTACGAAAACGCTCTCATTGCATTTCCTGAAAATTGACAAACAAAAGTGTCAGTTGTCGATATTCGGGAGAACAATAGTGATTATAAAGTCATCCTAAGCGGTGATAAATTATCGCCACCAAAATATTCGTCCTTCATAATAACATTACGCCAAAAACCATTTGACGGTTTTCAGTATTTTTCAGTAGCTCAGACAAGGCCATGCTCAGACCCTACTGAAATTTACTGAAAGAGGGGAATTTTTCAGTTTTCAGTAAAACGGAGTACAAAAACATCTCCGACTTATGTATATCCATCGACATAATTTACTTGTAAAGGTTATTTAATTGTGATCATGGTTTCCTTCTTGTCTATAAATCAGCATAGACAACGTATATCGTCTCTAAAGCTTATCAAAGCAGAGAATATTGATACGGGAAACTCGATCGTTTTGGGGAATAAGCCTCCGAAGCCGAATCAAATTGGAATTGTTTTTGCGGGATGATTAAAATTGAAATATTTTTTTGATTTACATTGAAAATTTTTATTTGACAAATTGGTTTCGAAAGTATGCACTGATTGTCATCAGACACCAGCACACAATGCATATTTGACTGATGTGACCACTTGCAGTTGGAAATCATTAACTTTTATTTACGCTTGATTCGGCTTCGGAGACTTATTCCGCAAAACGATTGAGTTTCCCGTATCAATATTCTCTGCTTTGATAAGCTTTAGAGACGATTATTTTCAGATTTCAGAAGTGTTAAAATCATTGGAGCAATAGAAACCAAGATAATCGCAAAAAACTGTTTTTTCGCACCTTTGACCTTGAATAACTTTCGACGCAGACACGAGATTTTATGAGACTTTTGAGGCAACTTTGAGGACCCCAAAATGAAGGTATACACAAAAATTCAGCTTATTATCTCTCATTCCGAGGTTGATTGCTAAAATGACTGGGCTAACAAGGACGCCAGCGCACATTACCATCAACGTAGGGGACCTTTGCATCAAATTCGTGGACAACTTCGTTTACATGGGTAGCAATCTATCGAGTGACGCCAACGAAACTGACGAAATCAAGCGACGGATACAACTAGCAAATAAGACTTTCTTCTCGGTCCTCCCCATTATGAAATCGAAATATGTGCACAGAAAGACTAAGCTCCGCGTTTATAAAACTATCATAATAACTGTGCTGTGATATGGCTGCGAAACAT
Source organism: Nemotelus pantherinus (assembly GCA_963978885.1). NCBI lineage: Eukaryota > Metazoa > Arthropoda > Insecta > Diptera > Stratiomyidae > Nemotelus > Nemotelus pantherinus. Next base: position 116,560,413 of record OZ022264.1, read on the forward strand.
GGACCCTGACCCAAGCCTTCGAAAATATGACGACACCTTCGAAGGAAAAGTTCTCCGGCGGATTTTCGGGGCTATCCGCGACCGAGATGGATGGCGCATCCGGTACAACAATGAGTTGTACGAACTTTACGATGAGCTGGAAGTCTCCAAAACCGTCAAATTACAACGGTTACAGTGGGCTGGGCACGTGCAACGCATGAATGACGATCGCATGCGTAAACGTGTCATGAACGCAAGACGAGTCGTCGGAGCGAGGCCAAGAGGAAGACCAAGAGCTCGTCGGGAGAGCTCAGTGTATGCGGACGCCGAACAACTATTGGGGTTCCAAGATTGGAGGACGCGGTCACGTGACCCAGACAATTGGAGGAGATCGATCCAGGCGGCCAAGGTCGGAAGTCGGGCTGTTGTGCCACGTTGATGATGATGAAGAGTTCTTATAGCTTTGGTTGAGATTCAAGTTTTCAGCAATTGATTTTGATACTAATATTATTAGTTGGTTCTCTGATTAACATAATCTTTACTACTTATTATTATTGTTTTCTTTAGGAAATAAGAATAAAGGTAGAACTATAATGCAATTAAGTTAACTTTAAGTAGCTTAAGTGACAGTACGGTTGCATAGAAAACAAGCGGCATACCCATAATGCACTTATCTGCCGTTTCGTTAAGTTTCGTTCAATTCGGGCCACTTAAGTGGCGTACGACTGGGACCGTACATCAATTAAGGGGGTCTCCTTATCCAGAACCTTCAAAAAATCGATTTTTTTTTTATTATTTTAATTGATAGTACTATTATCAGAGAATATTGTCACAAAATACTACAGTTCATTTCGGAATAGTTTTGATGGTATAGTTCCGAGCAGCGGTTCGCGCGGAGCTATCGAAGTTGATTTTTCACTGTCCGAAAACTTTAAAGCGCGTTTTCTCAAAACCACATTTTTCTACATTGCGCGCACGATTAAAGGAGAACCAATTAAACTATTATTATAAACTTTTTTTTTATTTGTAGGTAATTGAAATGCGCATATAGTGAACCTTTAGTTTTCATGATACAGTATTTATTTTCATTATAAATAGCGCATTTTAAACAAAAAAAAACGGTGAAAAATTTGATTTTTCTAGAAAGTAACTTTTTAAGTAATTTTTTAACAATTTTTTAAGGTTCACTATAAGCGGAAGACCCTTCTGAATAAAAAATAAATATATATGTGTTTCAGATGAAAACTTCGGACAATATCATGCACGCAAAATTAATTGTCCGTGGTGAGACACTGCGGGATCTTCGATAAGTCCGAGATTTTATTCTTGTTTTTGAATGAAAAGTTTTTTAACAAGTTCAAATATGTACCTAAATATATGCGAAAAATCTTTGACCAGTGTTTTTATTTTCTGCTTCAAAAAAAATTGGGAAAAAGTACCTTTTTTAAGGTTCTGGATAAAGAGAATCCCTTAAGTAAATTTGACAGGAGGTATGTGTAACGACTACGACCAATAGAAGGCACGTAAAATATTTGAATATGTTTTCGTGGATCGCTTGCTATTTTTGCAGGAGGTAGAAGTAATGATCGTTCGTATGTGGTATTGTAGAAGCAATAATAGGTATGTGAAATATTTGAATATTTTAGGTCTGTTCGCGTACTTTCAGTCACTGAATTTTCCTGAATCATGCAGTGGGGGAAATTCATGAAAAGTACGAAAACGCTCTCATTGCATTTCCTGAAAATTGACAAACAAAAGTGTCAGTTGTCGATATTCGGGAGAACAATAGTGATTATAAAGTCATCCTAAGCGATGATAAATTATCGCCACCAAAATATTCGTCCTTCATAATAACATTACGCCAAAAACCATTTGACGGTTTTCAGTATTTTTCAGTAGCTCAGACAAGGCCATGCTCAGACCCTACTGAAATTTACTGAAAGAGGGGAATTTTTCAGTTTTCAGTAAAACGGAGTACAAAAACATCTCCGACTTATGTATATCCATCGACATAATTTACTTGTAAAGGTTATTTAATTGTGATCATGGTTCCCTTCTTGTCTATAAATCAGCATCGACAACGTATATCGTCTCTAAAGCTTATCAAAGCAGAGAATATTGATACGGGAAACTCGATCGTTTTGGGGAATAAGCCTCCGAAGCCGAATCAAATTGGAATTGTTTTTGCGGGATGATTCAAATTGAAATATTTTTTTTTTGATTTACATTGAAAATTTTTATTTGACAAAGTGGTTTCGAAAGTATGCACTGATTGTCATCAGACACCAGCACACAATGCATATTTGACTGATGTGACCACTTGCAGTTGGAAATCATTAACTTTTATTTACGCTTGATTCGGCTTCGGAGGCTTATTCCGCAAAACGATTGAGTTTCCCGTATCAATACGGGCACGAGCCGCGGTTTGCGCGGAGCTATCGAAGTTGATTTTTCACTGTCCGAAAACTTTAAAGCGCGTTTTCTCAAAACCACATTTTTCAACATTGCGTGCACGATTAAAGGAGAACCAATTAAGCTATTATTATAAACTTTTTTTTTATTTGTGGGTAATTGAAATGCGCATATAGTGAACCTTTAGTTTTCATGATACAGTATTTATTTTCATTATAAATAGCGCATTTTAAACAAAAAAAAACGGTGAAAAATTTGATTTTTCTAGAAAGTAACTTTTTAAGTAATGTTTTTTACAATTTTTTAAGGTTCACTATAAGCGGAAGACCCTTCTGAATAAAAAAATAAATATATATGTGTTTCAGATGAAATCTTCGGACAATATCATGCGCGCAAAATTAATTGTCCGTGGTGAGACACTGCGGGATCTTCGATAAGTCCGAGATTTTTTCTTGTTTTCAAATGAAAATTTTTTTTAACAAGTTCAAATATGTACCTAAATATATGCGAAAAATCTTTGACCAGTGTTTTTATTTTCTGCTTCAAAAAAAATTGGGAAAAAGTACCTTTTTTTAAGGTTCTGGATAAGGAGACTCTCTTAAGTAAATTTGACAGGAGGTATGTGTAACGACTACGACCAATAGAAGGCACGTAAAATATTTGAATATGTTTTCGTGGATCGCTTGCTATTTTTGCAGGAGGTAGAAGTAATGATCGTTCGTATGTGGTATTGTAGAAGCAATAATAGGTATGTGAAATATTTGAATATTTTAGGTCTGTTCGCGTACTTTCAGTCACTGAATTTTCCTGAATCATGCAGTGGGGGAAATTCATGAAAAGTACGAAAACGCTCTCATTGCATTTCCTGAAAATTGACAAACAAAAGTGTCAGTTGTCGATATTCGGGAGAACAATAGTGATTATAAAGTCATCCTAAGCGGTGATAAATTATCGCCACCAAAATATTCGTCCTTCATAATAACATTACGCCAAAAACCATTTGACGGTTTTCGGTATTTTTCAGTAGCTCAGACAAGGCCATGCTCAGACCCTACTGAAATTTACTGAAAGAGGGGAATTTTTCAGTTTTCAGTAAAACGGAGTACAAAAACATCTCCGACTTATGTATATCCATCGACATAATTTACTTGTAAAGGTTATTTAATTGTGATCATGGTTCCCTTCTTGTCTATAAATCAGCATAGACAACGTATATCGTCTCTAAAGCTTATCAAAGCAGAGAATATTGATACGGGAAACTCGATCGTTTTGGGGAATAAGCCTCCGAAGCCGAATCAAATTGGAATTGTTTTTGCGGGATGATTAAAATTGAAATATTTTTTTTGATTTACATTGAAAATTTTTATTTGACAAAGTGGTTTCGAAAGTATGCACTGATTGTCATCTGACACCAGCACACAATGCATATTTGACTGATGTGACCACTTGCAGTTGGAAATCATTAACTTTTATTTACGCCTGATTCGGCTTCGGAGGCTTATTCCGCAAAACGATTGAGTTTCCCGTATCAATATTCTCTGCTTTGATAAGCTTTAGAGACGATATACGTTGTCTATGCTGATTTATAGACAAGAAGGGAACCATGATCACAATTAAATAACCTTTACAGGTAAATTATGTCGATGGATATACATAAGTCGGAGATGCTAAAATTTGTCACAACTAGCGTAAATAAAAATTAATGATTTCCAACTGCAAGTGGTCACTTCAGTCAAGCATGCACTCATGGCCGTCATATAGAAGGCCGGTCGCAAAAGCAATTAACGTACCAAGATGGCGTGCTTAATGGACCTTTTTTCGGACGTACATTTCTCGACCAGTTCGACCAATAAAAGTACATTAGTACCTGTCAGATTGCAAGTCGCGACCGGCCTTCTTTATGACGGCCGTGATGCACTGTGCTATTGTCTAATGAGAATCAGTGCATACTTTCGAAACCACTTTGTCAAAGAAAAGTTTTCAATGTAAATAAATTTTTTTTTTCAATAAAACATCATCATCCCGCAAAAACAATTCCAATTAGACCTTCTATTGTTAAACAGTTCATTGGCAGTTTACAATATAGGAAGTAGTCTCGAATATGATCCTGCCCGACATTGTAAAAAGAATAACAGATATCTAAAATATTTTTTCGTCGATCATTTAAATGCTATTTTTACAGGAGGTAGGAATAATGAGTATCAAACATAATTTCAAAGAGAAAACGCGTTGAACAGCGTACGAAATAATAAATGAAAGTACATACGAAATAATAAATTATATAGTATTTTAATTACTTCTATCTATAAATTACTTACTTTTAAAAAGAAAAGTACATAAACTACTTAAAATGCCATCACACAGCTTTTTTCATTCAAAGAATAACCACACACCATGCTTCAGCTGTCCACTATTGAATTTTAATCTTCAGCAGCTAAGACCTGGTTGATGAATTATATTCCGGTCGCATACCAATATTGCTCAAAAAACATTTCTTTCGTACACTTATTTGAATATAAGTACAAATTAAGAGCCTGCACTAAGCCCATCTTTATAGATCTAATAATCTACAGCAAAGTGCCGAGTTTCAGCTTAGCAACAATTTGCTACGATTTCTTGCAACAGAGCTATCAAGCTATGAAGACAACTATATTTAATTTACAGCAAAATCCTATTCAAATATTTTGCACAAATGCTCATATCAGTTGATCTCCTATGGCTGCAAATTCAAACTCATATTCACCACTCTGGCGGCTGCTTCATGAAGCTTCACTTAATTCTATTATGGGCAAATTAACCGATCGACATCAATTGAGTGAATTTTCGTTCAGTTTCAGCGCTCACTTAAGTTACTTAAAGTGCATTATAGTTGGACCTTAATCCTTTGAACCAGAAATATAATTAATGAAAAATCAAATCCGAGAGAGTAAATGAGAAGGAAAAGAAACCCAAAATTAAACTATCAGAAAATAAAAATTAAACAAAATATGTTTGTTGTATGTATACAATTTGTCGTTCTAGAGAATATGAAAGAACATGCATGGAACCATTATTAAGAATTACTATGGTTACAAATAGGATTTTTTTTTCGTATTTTACACATGTTTTTGTCGAAAAGTACAGTAACATTAGCAACGCATGGTGTGAGATAATGAAAATGCAAAAAAATTGAAGAAACTAGTTATTTTCAGATTTTCTTTTTCTTTATTCTTATCAAGTACAGTGAGGTTAAGTAAATAAAAACGAAAGAAATTTTTTTCTAGTACCATAACTATGATTTTTTTCAAAATTTTATACTCCATTTTTTGCGCGTGCAAAACTAAAGCAACGCTTGTGTCAACTTTGCTAACAAAACGGTAATTATAAGTTGGTTCAAATTTGTTAAATTTACATGGTAGTCTGCAGTGATAATTAACCAAATTAGTTTAGTTTGGTACCGCTCGTAAGTAATTGGTCAGATTTTGCAAATCGTTTAAAATATGGTACCTACGAAATATAGTAGTGAGTTTCAATTCAGCGTTGCAAAGAAATATGGCATTAACAAATCAATCGTAAGTCGAATAGTTGCGAAATTTCGGGAAACAGCGCACACAGAGACGATACATACAGGCGGTCGACCGAGAGCAACAACAGAAAGGGAAGATCGGAAAATACTTTCCATAATCAGAAATGACCCATCCACACCCGCACCGGAAATTATCAGGACCTTGAATCTAACAGATCCCAGCACTGTACGAAGGCGAACTATACAGAGTAATTTATGTGGTTATCGTCCTGCAAAAAAGCCTTTATTGACAAAGAGACATGCCAAAAACAGGTAAATTTACCAGCTTATTTCATGGCCTATGCTATTATGAGACATCGATTTTTTAGATTAAAATTTGCTTTGGATCACATTAATTGGTCGATTACGAAGTGGAAAACTGTTCTGTTTAGTGATGAGAGCAAATTTAACCTGTTCAATTGCGGTGGAATTCGTTTTGTTCGAAGACCAAAAGGAAAACGACTTGATCGACGATATTGCATACCTACAGTCAAACACGGAGGGGGAGCGTTATGGTATGGGGTTGCTTTTCGGCTAGTGGAGTTGGTCCTCTTTATGAAATCAACGGTATAATGGATCGTTTCAAATATAAAAATATTCTAGAGACGATTATGTTACCATACGCTAGGGAAGAAATGCCACTTCGATGGGTGCTTCAACAGGATAACGATCCGAAACACACTTCGAAGGTGGTAAAAGAATGGTTCGTTAAATGGGATTCAAGTCATGGTTTGGCCGGCCCAATCGCCTGATTTGAACCCTATTGAAAATCTCTGGGGTATTTAGAAGAGAAAAATTTGTAGAAGGAAATTTTGTAATAAGGCGTCATTAATGGAAATTTTTAAAAATGAATGGGAAAGTATTTCCCCTGACATAATTGACAGATTAATTAAATCTATGTCGGACCGTTGCGCTGAAGTCATAAAACGTAATGGATATTACACAAAATATTAAAAAAAATACTAAACGTTGCTATTGACGTGCGTAAAATGAATGGAATATTGAATTTTGAAAAAAATTATAGTTTTGGTAATAACAAAAAATTATTTTGAAGTTTATTTATTACTGTACTTGACAAAAATTAAGAAAAAATCTGAAAATAAAGAGCATTTTATATTATCTCAGTTACAAGAACAATGTTAAGTTACAAGAACAATGATTTATATTATATAAGCTAACGTTACAAACTGATGTCTCCTAGTGCTATTTGATAAATTTAATCGAAAAACAATATATCGGTAGTGGGACATCATGAGAATTATAATGTGAACGACGATTTGGGTTTAAAAAGTTGATGCTCGAAATATAAAGAGAAGAAAAATAAGAAACATAAGAAGTTGAGAAATTGTATTTCGTTCGATTTTAACAGCATTAGTATAAATGATGACAATTGATTCTATATTAGGCTGATGATGTTGATTTAAGGGAAAATACCGAAAAATAAAGAAATATGAGTGACTAATTAAATTTTATTTTTTTCCTTTGATGAAGATGTGGTGAGGTTTTCTTTCTGTTCCTTTTCTTTCTTTTATTCTTCTTCCTTCTTTCAATAGGGTGGATGGTAGGGGCGATGCGCGGACCCATCATAAGTCTGACCTAAAAAACAACTTAGTAGAGATCAGATTTCTGGCACCGCTACAAGGTAAGTATACGATTTTTTTTTCAAGTGGAGGAACTTCGCCAGTAGTGCGCGTGTGTATTCGTATTCGTTAATTTCAAAGTAAATATTTCGTGTTGATATCCGCGTATACCTTATCTTAGAGTCAGCATTTGTAATTTCGCGGTTTCTTGCTTAGTTGCGTACGTGTCTCTCCCGTCCCCGAATTCAGCCACCAATTCGCGATCCCTCGCGCGTAATTCAATTCGTCTTCGCGTCGAATTGCTTCGTAGGAAGCACCTACTCCAATTGGTGGCCTTAATCTTTTTGTTGTGCTGGAGATCTTTGGATCAGTCACTAACAAAACTATACCCACGGCTCATAAAGTGGATCTTGAAGAAGATTACTTTCTATGTCGCGTTTTGTTTTTCTTGTCAGGCACATGAATAAACAGGAAAATAACCACCCCACATCTCCCGAATCGCTAGATGGTAACCAGCATGTGCCCCCGTCCCATTATGTGAGAGTTGCAGCTACTCGGCGTAGTTCAGTCCTGGGCGCACTAAAGACTCGACATCGTTTGACCCTCACCATTTTTGCTCAGGGACTTTGCGTATGGGTAAATATCCATTAAACCTTTTGAACCAATCCATTTCCAGATGCACATTTTTTACGACATATATTTGAAGTGTTTATTACTACACAAAAAATCATAAAATTTTCAAAAACATCGTGGCTCTTTAAATTCAATATATTTCTTTGAGTGAACACTATGCGCATTCACTTTTTGGACTTTTTTGAAATAATTAATTTTCAATTGTAAATTAAGCTATAACTTTTACTGCTTGGTTTGCTTTTGCGCAGTGCTAAGATAATTCATATGCAAAACATGCAAGTTTTCAGAATAGTACTCACCTTGATAGAGGTCTCCAATGTTGACAGGATGATATCCACCCTTGCAATAGTCTTCTTTTAATTCTTGTTCTTCTTCCTCGCTGTTTACCTGTGAATCTTCCGATTCATTCGAAGAACTTCTGTTCGGGCATGTTTCGGGAATGTTTATACTGCTCGCATTATCCTGGACGGTAAAACTTTTTGAAGCAGATATATCTAGTACATTAGTATGATCGAAGGCTACAATTGTGTGAGAAATCTGTTCTCTATTAGACACACCCGATGATGACGCTTCCACAGTTGGTTCCGGATCATTATTGGGCGACGTGTCTTTAAGGCTTGGCATTGATGTCGAATCTTGTCCACGCTTCGACACACTGCTTGCTCCATTAGGCTTCCCTTTTTTCTTGTTCGTTTTATGCCTCTTTTTCTTGGCTTGAATAGCAAGAACTCGTCTATTAACATCCGCTTTTGGATACATTAGCAGGCACTGGAATCCATATATATATTTATATATTTATACATATTTATATATTTAAACATATACATAAACATTATATATATATATATATATATATATATATATATATGTATATATATATATATACATATATATATATATATATATATATATTTATTTATATATTTATATATATATATATATATATATATATATATATATATATATATATATATATATATATATATATATATATATATATATATATATATATATATATATATATATATATATATATATATATATATATATATATATATATATATATATATATATATATATATATATATATATATATATATATATATATATATATATATATATATATATATATATTTGAGAAGCTCTTTAAGTATTAATGATCAACAATGTATGCAAATTTTGTAACATACATAATTATCTGCAGCACAAATTGCCCCGTGACACTTCAAAAACTTAATAAACAAACTAATATATGTTATCAAGAGGTTTTCCAAGTAGTGAATTTAGTAACCAGGAAATTAGTCGACTCCTGCGAATTTGTTACAAACGCTCTCAACCCTAGAAATTAGTTCTTTAGAAATTTCTATACAGCTTTGCCAAAGAGTACGCAATATGTAGAAATACAACCTTGAGAATGATCCTACACTGATGTTGAATAGTTTTTATCTCACTCTCACCAATACCCCAACCCGAAGAATAATGGCTGAGTTACAGTCAACGCAGCCTACCGCAGTCAACGGTGCTCTACCGCAGCGAAAAAAATCGTCTGGTTGCACTGAAACGAACCGAAATGCCAAACGGCCGAAGACACTTTTCAGCTTACAATTCAATTCAGTTCTTGATATTGAAATTCAAACGATTTCACTAGCTTAATTCGTTTTATTTAACAATGTCATTGATATGTCAATTAAAATTGAAATCGAAATTCAACTCTCCACCATCGCAAATGTCAAGTGCTTGCCGGCGTCAAAGTTGAAACCATTTCAACTTGAACTGCACTCGGCTGCACTTAGGTGCCACGTGTCTACGTAGAATTTGCTCATTCCCAGTGTGCCAAATTCGGCGTTTCGTTGAGAATTCTTTCAGAAAATTGAAGCAATGCCTCCTAGATGTACGGGCCGTCAGGCTACGTAATCGTTCTCGCTGTGACGTCATTGCAGTAGGCCATGTTAACATTTCCACGAGGCAGTGCCGACACACACGGAGATTTCACTTGCGGTTTTTAAGCTAAAATATGATTAAAACGTTAGTTTTTTGTGCTTGGACGCGTTGTAGTAATAATATTTAGTCACAGCTTGAATTTTGTGTCAATAAATTGTATCGAAAGTGAATCGACACAAAACACCACATAACCTAAGAACATCTGATAAACATTTCGTTTTCTAATTTTACCGCGCGCACCGCATTAATTTGTGTTTTAGCTGTTCACTAGCACTGTTCCCCGGATCTCACTTTGTTTTCACTTTCCTCACTTTAACACAACCCGTACAATTAACATTTTCCCGCGGACGTCCCATAAGACTATGTGTGTTTTTCGCGACATTTTAGCCTACTGCTCTGACGTCATCATTCTGCATTACGGCCCGTACTTCTAGGAGGCATTGATTGAAGCGAATTCAGAAAACACTCTCGGATTCTCAAACTTATTCGTTCCGAATTCTCAAAGACCGGTATATGGGAAACTTTTCAAAAACACCGAAAGTGCTCAAACTTCCCCTCTTTAAGGCTGGTACTGAGCTAATCGTGAAACTAGATTTTTATATGTCTCCATTATCTGGTCATTCTTTCGAGCGAAAATTTGGCAATGGCGAAAAGCAGAGACACTGCTCATATCTGACGGGCAAAATGTCAAGAATTTCACTTTTCGATCGATTTTCTTATTAGTAGAAAGACATTTGCACTGCTCCATTTTCAAATTGAAACACCAAATGTCACTTTTTAGCTCGAATGAATGAACTGCACAAACTAAATTGGCGTGAAACGATTGGAGACATGTGTCAATGCCATCTTTATTTTCCAAGCGAAAGCAACTTCGAAGCAACTTTTCATGCTAAGAACAGAGTACCACTCTTGCTTATTTTCAAGCTTAATTTTCGCCGAAACCGATTTCACGTGAAATTTTGTATGAAAATTTCACGTGAAATCGAAGTCAGTACTATGCTTTGCTCTGGAAAAGCTTTCTTACATTAATTCATTATTTTTCAAAATTCATCGCAAATTCTTTGAGAATTCCTTGTGCATTTTTTGTGAATTCTTTGCGAATTCTTTACAAATTTTTTGAAGGGTTCAGATAATTCTTTGAGAATGCTTCCAATACTTTTTGAATAAATTCTAACTACATATATTCAATAAAATACTTATAATTTTTAATTCTAATACAATTTTTTTTATTTGTTGTTTAATTTCATATTATTAATTTTAAACAACAAACTTTTTCGTCAGTTTGTTCTGCTTGTCTTTGCTGCTACAAAAAACCTTTTATTAAAAAACCTTCGAGCTTGTCCCGTCTTCTTGAAGGAAATTTTCGCACGGGAACTTTCGCAGACAAAGGAAGAAGTTACTAGAGAATAAAAAATTTAAGTAACATTTCGAACCTTTAAAATAGACACTGTTACGTGCACTTATGCATGAAAAACGGTTATAAGCCGTTAACACTACACTCTAAATCAAGTAGATTTAGAAGCTGTCAAAGTTAATCAGGTAAGCGTTCACACTACCCGAAGTGATTTAGAATGAGGAGATTTAGAGAGAGAAATGTCATTCGAAATTATGTGTACAATCTTTTTTGCGTGAAAGTTGTTGAAAATAGTGCAGGAACAAGACGGGAGCAGGCAAACAGCATTTCTTGAGTGGATTAGAAACGTTAAAATAATAAATTTATTAAACTAAATTAAAGTAGACAAGAGTTAATTTTGAAGAGGAGATAAGCGATGATAAAAAACAGGATGTGTACAGAAGACCAGATATTGTTCACGAGGATTGTTGCACTCTCACGTGAAAAATGTGCCTTTTAAAAAATGTGCCTTTTTTATGTGTCAATGCCATCTATATTTTCAAAGCGAAAACAACTTCGAAGCAACTTTTCATGCTAAGAACAGAGTAGAACTCTTGCCTATATTCAAGCTAAATTTTCGCCGAAATAAATTTCACGTGAAATTTTGCATGAAAATTTCACGTGAAATCGAACACAGTATTATGCTTAACTCAGTACCTGCCTTTACTCGATTCAGAGTGTTTTGCTTAAAAGATCAAATATGTGTAATAAAAGCAACTTAGTTGAAATTTTATACAAAGAGACGAACCAGTGCTATTTTATACTGCAATGTGGGTAATATTTTTGAATTAGTGAACTTGATATTTAATATCTTTTGTTGATCAAATGATTTTTTTTATAAATAACTAGTGTAAAGAGTTACGTTTCAATTTTCTAGTTTCGTTGGTTCATCTGTTTTGCTTCTGTTTTTATTGAAAATTGATTTTGGCTCGTGCGCTGTCGTTTATGAGATTTTTTTTTGTAAATTATGATATAAAGTGACGGATTTAGTGTAGTAATTTTGTTTATTGGAAATTATGTGCAAATATGTTTCTAAATACATTCTTTTTTAAGAAATTATTTTCTTGTTTTTGAATATGTATAGTAAGAGAAGAATGTAAGGTAAGTAATCCGTAAAATATGGAGAAACGCTAAATTTTATATTTATTTTACTATCAATGATACAGCAAAGCCTAACTTGCAAAAGATTTTAGTAATAGATATGATAACGATGATCTTTAGATTGGAAGAATCTATTTGATTGGGCGGGATTCAGTTTGGAATTTGGCTATAATTTCCACGACGGCGAGGTTCAAAGTCTTTAAGAATACCAGCCGGGTCCCACACAAAAAAAGGGCGTATTATAGTATGGGGTGCAATATCTTATTAAGGGATCATTTAAAATGAGTGATGGAGAGTCTCACGATTAGCAATGTAAATGTGAAAATTAACCGAAGAACATTTGCTGAATTTGATTTATTTTGCTGTAAAAGGTTTCTATTAAAAAACGAATTCATAATTTTTTTTAGCTTTTATATATATATATAGACAGTATACAAATTAAATAATGCAGAGAATAGAATTACTCCTAGTCTTTACCTTTTCATACCTAATCATTTAAATATATATTACAGAATTAGCAACTTTTCTCCTTCATCAACTTAATATATGTATAAAAAAACTCTAGCGCACCTGAACCGCTAGAAACACTAATGTTCGAAGAACAGTAGAAGAATCGTGCAGGTTTTGAGTGCATATTCCACCACATGTGCTGCTTACCAACTTACGACCAAACTGTTTCAAATGCCACGTTTTACTTTGGTCTCAAGAATGCATTATAACTCATATGGTGGAAGGTTTCAGATACAGTGGTGCCTCACACAACGAACTTAATTCGTTCCAGGAGCAAGTTCGTTATGCGAAAAGTTCGTTATGTGAAACGCGTTTTCCCATAACAATACATGTTAAAAAAATAATTCGTTCTGTGGCATAAAATATGGTAAGATGACATAAAAAAAAGATAAATTTTTTGTTATTATTTTTATTTAGATACATCTAAAAACATAATGAAAAAAACACACATTTTTTAATTTTAAGAAATAATCGAATCTTGCACATCTTCATCCATTTTCCGCTTTTTGGCCGATGGTGCAGTGAAAAATCTGTCCAAAGTCGTTTGTTTCTCTCTTTTCTTCAACATCTGCCGGAAATAACGGACAAGAGTATCGGAGTACAGGTCGTTGATCCTGTTTGCTTCAGCGGAATCCGGATAGTGGGCATTGGTAAACTCCTGAACTGCTTTCCATTTGACCAGGATGTTATTGATGTCAGCAGTTGGAATTGGTTGATTGTTTGATTGTTGCTCCTCGTTATCAGATGACGCTTCCCTTTGAGCATTGTCCTGTTGTTGGGCCAGAAGTGTTTGGAGCTCTTCAGTTGTCAGCTCTTCTTTGTGTTCCTCAATAAGCTCCTCTACATCCTCTTCCTCTACCTCTAATTCCAACCTTTGGGCCACTGTGATGATGTCCTTCACCACTTCTGTGTCATCAACTACTGCTTCTTCCTGAATCCACGAAGGCACAAGCATCTTCCAAGCAGAAATGAGGGTCCTTTGTGACACTTCTTCCCAGGCCTTCTGTATAAGTCGTATTGCCAAAAGGATATCAAATTTCTCCTTCCAAAACATTCGGATAGTCATATTGTCTCCACCAAACTCGCATTCTTCAAACACCTTATTAAAGAGGGCTCTAGTGTAGAGTTTTTTAAAGTTCGCAATAATTTGCTGATCCATTGGCTGGAGAATGGATGTGGTGTTTGGTGGCAAATACTGCACCTTGATAAAAGGATAATTTTCCTGCAATATTTCTTCTAGGTCTTTTGGGTGAGAAGGGGCATTGTCAAGTATCAGAAGGGCTTTGAGCGGCAGTTCTTTTTCCAACAAGAATTTCTTCACGGCAGGAGCAAAGGTTTCCAGAATCCATTCGTTGAAGATAACTTGGGTCACCCAGGCTTTTTGATTGGACTTCCAATGGACGGGCAATTTGGACTTAATAACGTTATTTTTCTTAAAAATTCTTGGATTTTCAGAGTGATAAACCAATAGAGGTTTGATCTTGAGGTCTCCGCTGGCATTAGACGAAATCATGAGGGTAAGTCTGTCCTTCATGGCTTTGTGTCCTGGCAATTTCTTCTCTTCTTTTGTAATGAAGGTTCTGCTCGGCATTCTTTTCCAGAAAAGACCCGTTTCATCGGCATTGAACACTTGTTGTGGGCAGTATCCTTCATCCATAATAAATTTTTGAAAATTAATAGAGAACTTTTCTGCTTCTTTTTTATCAGCACTGCCAGCCTCACCATGCATATTAACGCTGTGGATTCCATACCTTTTCTTAAATCTAAAAAACCACCCCCTGCTGGCTTTGAAATCTTCTTTATTATCTTGATTGCTGCTACTTCCAGGGATGTTTTTCTTTAGATCTTCATAAATTATCTTGGCCTTGTGACAGATAATATCCTGGGTTGTTACGTCACCTTTCACCTGCCTGTCCTTGATCCAAATCGCTAATAGCCTCTCCATTTCCTCGTGGATTGAAGATCTATGTTTTTCATTAAATAGTTTTGATACTCCTTTGGCTACTTTGGCTGATTTTATTGCATCCTTGTTTGTCAAAATGGTGAAAATGGTGGTCTTGTTGAGGCCAAACTCTTTGACGAGGTCACACTGTTTTACCCCACATTCACTCCTTCTAATTATTTCCTGTTTCATTTCAAGAGAAATCACCTTCCTGCTTTTTTTGGAACCCATCATATAAAAAAAATGTTGAGTTTATCTTAAAAGGACGACTGCCGTGATACGTGTGCGATTTAATTCGTAATGAAGAACGATTGCTGCGATACGTGCGTAAGTTAAGCGTACTGCTCAGTGACTAACGACTGCCTGCGCGGATGCATGCAATAAATCGGCAGTGATCGTGTGAAGTGGGCGACTTCGTTGTAATGATGAACGATTGCTGCGACACGTGCGTAAGTTAAGCGTACTGCTCAGTGACTAACGACTGCCTGCGCGGATGCATGCAATAAATCGGCAGTGATCGTGTGAAGTGGGCGACTTCGTTGTAATGATGAACGATTGCTGCGACACGTGCGTAAGTTAAGCGTACTGCTCAGTGACTAACGACTGCCTGCGCGGATGCATGCAATAAATCGGCAGTGATCGTGTGAAGTGGGCGACTTCGTTGTAATGATGAACGATTGCTGCGACACGTGCGTAAGTTAAGCGTACTGCTCAGTGACTAACGACTGCCTGCGCGGATGCATGCAATAAATCGGCAGTGATCGTGTGAAGTGGGCGACTTCGTTGTGTGAAGCGAAGTTCGTTGTATGAATCGTGAAATGAACGAAAAGGAAGTTCGTTGTGTGCAGCGTTCGCTGTGCGAGGCGTTCGTTATGCGAGGCACCACTGTATTACCACTGGCATGAATTTCAACGTTTATGAGAGCAAAACACGGGTTAATTATATTCGTTATCAGTTGCTTATTTCACATAATTTTGAAAGCAGCATCTCATATAACATCAATGAAGAAAATGCTCAGTGCCTGCAGCACTGTAACTGAAGTTGGTGTTTGGGGCTGCGATCCGAAAAATTTGCAGAACTTTGCGAATTGCAACATTGATTATTTATTTTAATTGTAAATGTTTCCGGTATGAATACTAACTGTAAGCGTTTATTGATACAAAAGTAGCACAACCGACTCGTGCTGGCAACCTTTCGCCAGTATCAAAGCCAAGAATATATCACATCTGCTTCACGTTGTTATATAACATTCGAAGTTAAAGGAGTATAAAGAAATTTAGAGTTACCTGCAGCGAGTTTTTTCAAATAATCGAAAGCTTAATATTTGCTGTTAATTGTCACTACAATATCATTACCATTTGAAAATTCTACGATAAAACTGCTTAATAAAGATATTGCAATTAAACACAAAACCAACAATAGCTGGCAACCCTATCGTGGCTTTTCAACCAAATTTGGCCTGAATAATGTTTATGACAGGTTTCATTAATTGTATGAAATTCGTATTGATTTCATGACTGCACTGGAAGTTATAGTGCAAAAAGTTTTATTTTCCTGAGCGAATTTTCAAAACCAAAGACACAAAAATTACCATAGCTGGCAGCACCAATCAAATTTTTCAACCAAATTTCCACCAAACAGAGATTAGAGTTAGGTTTAGCTACTGTGCCAATTTCATGAAAATCTGGTAATTT